>VDFB02270651.1:269997448-270014523 GCA_007258455.2 Sequoia sempervirens
TCTCCCACCCTCTCTGACCTTATCCCACTCTCTCAAGTCACTTTCTCACACACTCACTCCATCTATCTCTCTCCCCTATACCCTTAACCATGAAACCCTAAACCCTTATAACCATCTACCATAAACCCTTAACCCTTAAACCCTCTACCATATACCCTAAAACATAAACCTTTAACCCTTAAACCCTTTACCATCTACCATTAACCCTTAGGTCTATGTGTACACAAATCGGATATTTGATTTATAGAACTAAAATCACACTGTTACAAAACATCGTAATTTTTTTTCAAATGAATCAGATATCAGATTATAATGGATATCAGATTTGTGGGCCATAGAAAAGCCCCATGTGGGCCATTTTGTGCATTCCAACGGACCCTACATTTTGTTTTTAGGCGACACACACACGGCTTCAAATAGGAAGAGACAAAGATCAACTTTTTGGAGCATCTTCTATTGAAATTTGTCATAAGCAATGATTTTTTAGCATCTTTTATGAGGTATAATGGGGAGTAGCAGTCGTCGGAAGCAAAAACGTAAGAGAAAGCTTACAAAAGAAGAAGTTGAAGCATATAGACAAAGAGATAGAGAAAGTCATAGGATGAGAAGACAAGGTATGTTAAATATTGGTGAACCTAACCCCTATGGTCTTTCAAGTGAAGAGGAAATTGAAGATGTTCAAGGTGAAAATATTCAAGGTGAAAATGTTGGAATTGAATATGTTGAACATAATATTCAAAATAGGAATGAAATTATTGAAATTGATAATGAAAATGTTCAAGGTGAAAATGTTGGATTTGAAGATGTTGAACATGATATTGAAATTGGGAATGAAAATATTGAAATTGATAATGAAAATGTTCAAGGTGAAAATGTTGGATTTGAAGATGTTGAACATGATATTGAAATTGGGAATGAAATTATTCAAATTGATATTGAAAATGTTCAAGGTGAAAATGTTGGAAATGAAGATTTTGAACATAATATTGAAACAAGTGTAAATTATGTTTCACCAAATTACATGAGAAATGAAGAACCTTGTATGGAAGAAAGACATATTCCAATTTCAAGACCTTCAAGAACCCCTAAATGGTTACTTGAATTTGATGAGAACATTAGAAACAATTTTGAAGGCAAGAGGTCAACACAAACTATTCGGTTGTGGGCTAGAAGACTTTTCAACCAATATTTTAGTGATAAGACATTGACCGAGCAATGCCAAATTTTTGTACAATTGCTAAAGATGCAAAAGATGAGACCTTTGCTAGCCAAATTGAAGATTCGTGTGAACAAGAAGATCGAAAAAAATTCTATTATGTCAAAAATATTTTTAATGCTCTCAAGTCTATTGGAAAAATTAACAAGGAAAAGGATAAGAGAGCTGCTCAGAGAGTCATTACAACTGCCCTAGTAAGCCATCAATTGAAAAAGGCTCACTTTATGAGACAAACTTGTATTGATTTTGACATAAATTGTAAAACTTTGGATAGAGAACTTGCAAGAAGAGAAAGAATAGATGATCCTCTTCAAAATGATACATGGGCTTTTGTCGGGAGGCTTCCACATGTTGAGAAGAAGCTAACTGATAATGTAAAGTAGGTAATTCAACAATTTTGGGATGATAACTCTAGAGTATAACCCAATGCAAAGGATTTTTTAAAGTTAAGAATTGGCAATCAAGACCGTACACCACATCCTAAACATTTCTTAGAATCAAGCCAAACAATGCTCAAAAAATTTATTGAAACACATAAAAATATGGAAATCTCACAAAGGACTTTTGAGGGTTTGAAGCCATTTTATTGTGTGCCTCTTAAGTTTCGTAATACTTGTTGCAAATACCATGTGCAGTTTTCAATGTACCCTGAGCTATTATGCTATATCTGTTCAACTTTACATACTCATGAAATGTTACAGGAGTGTGGTGCAATGCATCTTCCAAAATCATCAAGGGACTTGCTAGATCTATTTTTATGTTCTAGAGATGATGGTTGCTTTTTCTATAGAAATGATTGTTTAAATGCAAAGTGCTCACAATGTGGTGGCTTGTCAAAGTTTGTTCAATGTTTTCATGAGAGTTCCAAACATGAATTTGGAAAGAAGCTTGTTGAGAAAAAGAGATATGAGATAGTCAAATATACTTTGCAAAGTGGAGGTGAAGGTTCTAGATGTGAGTTGGTTACAAAAGAATGCAGTGTTGCTGATTTTATTTCAGATTTTAAGGACAATCTTTTCTACAAGTATGCAAGGCATAGTCATAGGTCTCAGTGGTTGGATCAACAATTTAGAATGTGTAAGGACTCTTTTCCAATTGGCACTATTATATCAGTGGTTGATTTTGCAGAAAACTACACATTGCAACCACAAAATGAGGTACAATATTAGTATTACAATTCCATTCATATTGTTATTTTTGTCCACAACATTTAGACATGCACCTGATAGTACAAAGGAGGATTGAAAGATAATCGAAGAGTATCATTTTTATATGAGTGATGATAGATCTCACTCATCTGAGTATGTCCAACATTGTTTCAATTTTTTTTTTGATTTCTTGCAGGAGCATGATATAGCATTGGGCCGACATCTAATTTGGTCAGATAATTGCACAAGTCAATTCAAGAATGCTCGTATATTTTATTGGTTGAGTAAAATGCATGTAGAGAGGATTCTACCTCATATTTGGAGTTTTTTTGAAGCTGGACATGGGAAAGGGGAGCATGATGGAGCAGATGCATGAGTAAAGAGATCTCTAGTTAAGGAGCAATTGAAGATTTCGGGAGAAAAATTCAGCGATGCACATTCTATAGTTGATTGGTGTAGTTCAACATTGTCACAAGGAGGGACACTTGATTCAACAGTGCGCAGATTCTTTTGGTTCGTTGAGGAGGGTACAGTGGGAGGCAGATTGGATTGTCATACAATCAAATATTCTTCAAAGATGCATTCATTTTGAAGCTCAGATGCAGGCACATGGACCATTTGGACACAAGAGTTGGCTTTTTTTTGTTAGAGTTGTATTCAGTGCGAGTAGGATCAATGCGAGCCAAGTGAGTGGGTGGATACATGGGTACTACAGTATCTAACTCCTTTATCTCAAATAATATCCATGACAAATGACACAATGGAAAGTTCAATTGATTACGACCTGCTTTCATATCTACTACAACTAGGACATATTTTTGTAGTTGTTGCACCGCAGAGGAATGAAGAGAGATCAAACTATTGGTTGGCTCGATATGTGCGCGGGTAAAGCATAAGCTAACACAACCAATGGAAGATGATGATGGTTTCATGTATCCTACAGGTTCAGTTGTGGTTGCAGGAACTTGGTTGCGAACATACATGATTAGAAAGAATGGCATACCCGCATTTGAAGACTACGAGAAACACAAAACCATTCTCATGTATTCACACCTTGTTATAGCAACAAATGTTAAGTTGTTGAAGCATCATGCCGAATCAAAGACAAAACAACTATGGACACTTAGTAATGTTGATCATGAAGCAATATTGGATACTCTTAAGCAAAGAGATGACCCTTAGGCACACTTGAATAGCATTTTCAAGAATGGAAGGTAGAATGCTTATGTTCATTATGATTAAGTTCATTAGTGTTCTTTATTTAATACTGATATTTCATATACTATTGCAATGCAGGTGTCTTTAATAGTGATATTTTGTATGCACTTTTGTGATATTTTTGGCAAGATTGATTATGGACCTGCTAAAACAATAGCCAGCTTTGATCCTTTCGAAGAGGTATGCATCTTTTATAGTTTGCATCACCAAATCATCATCATTCAAGTTGTTTAGATTAATATAGATATGTTAGTCTAAGCATCTTTTCTATTGTGACAATATAGATTTCTCATTTTGCCACTTTTGCGATATTCATGGCACGATTGATCATGGACCTACTGCAATAATAGCTAGCTCTGATCCTTTCGAAGAGGTATGTGTCTTTTATAGTTTGCATCAACAAATCATCATCATTCAGGTTGTTTAGATTAATATAGATATGTTAGTCTAAGCATCTTTTCTATTGTGACAATATAGATTTCTCATTTTCCCACTTTTGCGATATTCCTGGCACGATTGATCATGGACCTGCTGCAATAATAGCTAGCTCTGATCCTTTCGGAGAGGTATGTGATAGATTACAACAATATAGATTGGTTATTCTAATCATCTTTTATAGTTTGCATCACCAATTCATCATCATTCAAGTTGTTTATATTAATATAGATTTGTTAGTCTAAGCATCTTTTATATTGCGACAATATAGATTTCTCATTTTCTCACTTTTGCGATATTCATGGCACGATTGATCATGGACCTGTTGCAACAATAGCCAGCTTTGATCCTTTCAGAGAGGTATGCAATAGATTACAACAATATAGATTGGTTATTCAAAGTATCTTTTATAGTTTGCATTACCATCTCATCATATTTTGTGTCATTTAGAATAATATAGACTAGTTATTCTAAGCTACCTTGATGGTTGTACAAGTGCTTGTCAGTCCAGAATGTGAACATACTACTATTGTTGAAGAATGTGCCCTGAATGCCTCTAATAGGAAAATTTTGTAAAATTTGAATTCTAAAATTGGAAACAATGTAAAACGGTCATAATTGTGTATGGGCATAATCTATACCCAATGATGTTTCTTGAAATATGGGTCAAATGTCTAGCATTGTATAAAGGGTATGTTTAAAATGTAAAGGGGTTTGTAATTTGGAAACTCATAGGTTTTGTAAAGGGGTCTATTTTTGTACTTAATCGAGCTACAACCGAAGGTTTTCTTCCTGGTTCTTTCCTGTCGGTATGCTCATTTGAACCAGGTTTTGTAATATCTCCCATTTATATATAATAAATTATAGTGGCTTGCAACTTTTGCTCCTCAAATCCAACTTGGGTGCAACTTCTTTTTTAGCAATTTTCATGAGGTTTTTAAGGAAATCAATGTTTCCAACCTTGCCACACCCTATAAATTCATCAAACACGTCTATTAGGACCTGCACAAGCCTAATCCAACTTTAAATCTTGCTGCCCCAACGTTTCATTGACATTAGCAAGTTGTAACCACCATTTTTGGTGCAGGAGCACCTACACCACAATATCATTGTGGATCATTTCAATGATTAAAGTGTTAATATTTTGATTTTTTGTCTTTAATGAGATCTAATAGTCCTAATGGTCATGTATTAGGAGGATTTTTTAGGTTTTAGGGTCAAAAAAACATGGAGATCCCAACTTGTCCTAGTTGTTGCTTTGTAGCCTTTGAAGGAAAAATTAGTAAATTTGTTTAGGGACAAGCAAGAACAGTGTTTTGAACATGTAATGATGCTATTTCAAGCTATTAAGTGAGGTCTTAGTAAAGTTAGAAGTGGAAAAGTGCAACATTTCATTATGAGTCATATTAATGTGAAAAATGTTTATATTTTGGCCTTCAACGGTCATTAAGGTTTCAAAAGTCAGTTAATATTGGTGGTTAAAGGCATTGGGAGCTGGACTCCAAGGAATAGCAATGTACTTAAGGCCTTCAAGGGCTCGAGACAGGTTTGGTTGAAGGAGTTTTTTTCTTTGAATCAATAAAGTTTCAATTGCCCAGTTCATATTTTATTGTTTTTCTTGTGTTTTATGCCTGTGCACAAGCCATTCAAGCATTTTTGTATAAAAATTTTATGTAGAAATGTTATTACATGTCTTGACGTTATTTCAAGAGTGGAAGGTGTGGAGAACTAGGTTTTGAAATAAAATGAAGAGTTAAAGGTCTAAAAATGGTGGTTTTTCTTCACTTGAAAATAGATTATTTACCCTAGGGTTTGCAAAAATATCTAAGATAGCATAAGTTTCTTTTTTTTCTAAGCATATTGGGGCCTAAATAAAGGTGTCTAAGGTGGTGGAAGAATCTGAAAGGTTGTGGAAGTGCTACATCCAATAAACCCTTAAGAATTACACTAAAAACAAGGGTTTTTTTATTTGACGGTTACAAGTCTGTAAAAATGGAATCCAATTGCAAAATCTTTGTTTTCTTAGAAATTTATTTGCTACCCCAAGGTTTCAGGGGTCTGTGTGGTGTTTGAAGGTATGTTGCTTTGCATTTTTGGGCTAATTGAGTAGCTTGTTCAAGGGTGAATGTATAAGAAGTCAACGCTGGTCCAAAGGAGTCTATGTTGTTTCTCATATATGTTGTGTAACATGGATATGGGTGTTTGAATCAGTCATGTGTTCGTCTGGTGTTTTGGAAAATTGTGGAGTAACTGGACAAAAACTGGTTTCTCACTATTACAAGGGTTTAAGGGGGTTAAAGAGGGAAATGTTTATTTAGTTGGTTGTCAAGTTTTAAGGGAGTTTGGACTGTCCAAAGAGGTCAAAATAATCTTGTTAGATGCCTCAAATAGGCAGGTTGCAAAGAGTTTGTGATTGTGCCCTTGTGTCTGCATCAATTTTTCACCTAATTTCACTCGGTCCAATGTACCTCAAAGTGATTCAGTGTATTTGGGTGCAAGAGAGGACCATCCCTAGCGTAAATGTACCCATCCAAATGTGTTGGAACAGTCTGTTTGGTCGTACGAGTTGCAGAATGAAAGTTGCACCACTTTGCAACTTTACACTGCTTGCATCTGGCAACTTTTCCCTCCACTGAAAAGTCATCACCACAGGAAAACGCCTTCGAGATAGCAAAAACCAAGAGTGGTTTTTGTAGATGGTCCCAACACGATCCCATAGCCTCAGACGGAGAGTCTATAAGCATCACGGTCTCCAAGAAATATCCCTTCAAAGATTGTTGTCTTTTAGCACTTTGGACTCTTAAGGGAAATCATCGGTCCAATGTAGCTCGGAGTGATTCAGTGTATTTGGGTGCAAGAGAGGACCATCCCTAGCGTAAACGCACCCATACAAACGTGTTGGAACAGTCCGTTTGGTCGTACGAGTTGCGGAATGAAAGTTGCACCACTTTGCAACTTTACACTGCTTGCATCTAGCAACTTTTCCCTCCACTGAAAAGTCATCACCACAGGAAAACACCTTCGAGATAGAAAAAACTGAGAGATGTTTTTGTAGAAGGTCCCAACACGATCCCATATCCTTGGATGAAGAGTCTGTAAGCATCATGGTCTCCGAGAAATAGCCCTTCAAAGATTGTTGTCTTTTAGCACTTTGGACTCTTAAGGGAAATCATCGGTCCAACGTAGCTCATAGTGATTCAACGTATTTGGGTGCAAGAGAGGACCATCCCTAGCGTAAACATACCCATCCAGATGTGTTGGAACAGTTTTTTTGGTCGTACGAGTTGCGGAATGAAAGTTGCACCACTTTGCAACTTTACACTGCTTGCATCTGGCAACTTTTCCCTCCACGAAAAGTCATCACCACGGAAAATGCCTTTGAGATAGCAAAAACCAAGAGAGGTTTATTATATGGTCCCAACATGATCCCATAGCCTCCTGACAAAGAGTCCAAGCATCATGGTCTCTGAAATAGACCTTCAAAGATTGTTGTCTTTTAGCACTTTGGACTCTTAAGGGAAATCGTCGATCCAATGTAGCTCGTGAGTGATTCGGCATATTTGGGAGTAAGAGAGTATCATCCCTAGCGAACGTACCCATCCGGATGTGTTGGAACCTTTTTGGTAAAATACGAGTTGTGGAATGAAAGTTGCACCACTTTGCAACTTTACACTGCTTGCATCTGGCAACTTTTCCCTCCACTGAAAAGCCATCACCACAAGAAAAAACCTTCAAGATAGCAAAAACCAAGAGAGGTTTTTGTAGATGGTCCCAACATGATCCCATAGCCTCAGACAAAGAGTCTATAAGCATCACGATCTCCGAGAAATAGACCTTCAAAGATTGTTACCTTTTAGCACTTTGGACTCTTAAGGGAAATCGCTAGTCCAATGTAGCTCAGAATGATTCGGCGTATTTGGGTGCAAGAGAGGACCATCCCTAGCATAAACGTACCCATCCAGATGTGTTGGAACAGTCCATTTGGTCGTACGAGTTGCAGAATGAAAGTTACACCACTTTGCAACTTTACACTGCTTGCATCTAGCAACTTTTCCCTCCACTGAAAAGTCATCACCATAGGAAAACGCATTCGAGATACCAAAAACTGAGAGATTTTTTTGTAGATGGTCCCAACACAATCCCATGGCCTTGGACGGAGAGTCTATAAGCATCACAGTCTCTGAGAAATAGACCTTCAAAGATTGTTGCCTTTTGGCACTTTGGACTCTTAAGGGAAATCATTGGTCCAATGTAGCTCGAAGTGATTCGGCATATTTGGGTGCAAGAGAGGACCATCCCTAGCATAAACGTACCCATCCAGATGTGTTGGAACAGTCTGTTTGTTCGTACGAGTTGCAGAATGAAAGTTGCACCACTTTACACTGCTTACATCTGACAACTTTTCCCTCCACTTAAAAGTCATCACCATAGGAAAATGCCTCCGAGATAGCAAAAACTAAGAGAGGTTTTTGTAGATGGTCCCAACATGATCCCATAGCCTCAAACAGAGAGTTTGTAAGCATCATTGTCTCCGAGAAATATCCCTTCAAAGATTGTTTCCTTTTAGCACTTTGGACTCTTAAGGGAAACTAGAGGGCAACATAGGTAACTTCTTTACAAACTTGGTTTGAAGTAATTTCATTCTTTTTTGTACATTTAAAATGGAGTTTTAAGCCTTCCACCCTAAAAGTGACCTCTAAATAACTTCAAACACCTTAACTACCTCATTCTTATTCATTTGTTTTGCAAACAAGCATTTTCATTCCAAGAGGCTGAGCTTTCATTTTTGCTTGTTGGATTAAATGTGGACCATGACACAACTTTCTTTTTTCTAAAATTGTTCAACATCATTGAACTAAGAATTTATCACACATCTGCAAAGAAACAAAGGAGTACCACAAACTAAAACACATTACACTTCGGTTCTCACTGACTTGATGTACTCTTCAACATCTCTCTTCTCTAAAAGCGACCTCTAAATCACTTCAAACACCTTAACGACCCTAAAAGTGACCTCTAAATCACTTGAAACACCTTAACTACCTCATTCATATTCATTTGTTTTGCAAACAAGCATTTTCATTCCAAGAGGCTGAGCTTTAATTTTTGCTTTCAAAGAAAAATCTTCCTATGCCACTGTTACATTGCACAGGTAAACCAGGTTTTGTGTTGTGGGCCTATATTTTAAGCTACCACTCTCAAGACCAATGTAACAATGATACAAAATAACTTTTGAGACTGCAAGAAGACATCTAATAACTCTTGAGTGTACTAAAAGAATTCTTATGATTTTTGAAGAATGCTGATAACTCTACTCAGTTGTCTTATTTTTTCAATATCATACAAATTTAAATCAGATATCAATAGACTTTGTATATCAAGCTACCACAATTCAAGTTTCAACAATGAATATTTATCATGCATGTTTTAAATGACATTCAATTTTATGGTGGTTTTTTTGTTTATATGATGTTATGTGATATTCTAATCGTAATTCATGCTTCCAGGATGCACATATATATATTATTTTTACATGTTTTCTCCATTGTTCGGCCCCTACACTGCAAGTAAATTGCTACATAGCATGTGGAATGAGGGGGCAGCAGGCCTGAGATCCCTATAAAGTTTGTTTGAGTGCATTTAAAATAAACTTTTAAGCCTTGCACCCTAAAAGTGACCTCTAAATAACTTCAAACACCTTAACTACCTCATTCTTACTCATTTGTTTTGCAAACAAGAATTTTCATTCCAAGCAGTTGAGCTTTCATTTTTGCTTGTTGGATTGAATGCGGACCGTGACACAACTTTATTTTTTCTAAAATTGTTCAACATCATTGAACTAAGACCAATGTAACAATTATGCAAAATAGTGTTTGAGACTGCAAGAAGACGTCAAAATGGCTAGTGTACTAAAGGAATTCTTATGATTTTTGAAGAATGTTGATAACTCTACTCAGTTGGCTTATTTTTTCAATATCATACAAATTGAAACCTGGCATCAATCGACTCTGTATATCAAGCTACCACAACTCAAGTTTCAACGATGAATATTTATCATGCATGTTTTAAATGACATTCAAGTTTATAGTGGTTTTTTTGTTTATATGATGTTATGTGATATTCTAATCGTAATTCATGCTTCAAGGCTATTTATATATATATATATATATATATATATAATTTATACATGTTTTCTCCATTGTTCGGCCCCTACACTGCAAGTAAATGGTTGCATAACGTGTGGAATGAGGGGGCAGCAGGCCTAAGACCCCTTTAAAGTTTTTTTGAGTGCTTTATTTTCATTTTTAATGAGTTTTGTGCCAAGTTTCCTCAAAGAAATGTTGTCTCATAGAATTCCATGACAAGCTAATGCAATTGATAGTTGCTCCTAGTTATTAGTTATGTTTAATGTGAAGTAATTGCATAACTGCTTAGGTTGACTTTGTAAAAACTATATTGTTATTGAAATTTTTTCATCTATCAGCATCTAGTTGTTACTTATGCAATGTGAAGTAATGCTTTGAGTTTGAAAGATGTGCAATGCAATGTAATCAACAATATGAATATAAACTACATAATATTTAACCATTCTTTTTATGATATTGTACATTGATATTTAACCATTGCTCACTTGATTAAATTTTCAAAGAGTTTAATCATGCACATGAGGAGGAAATTAAATTTTGATTGTCAACTTCTATATATATCAAATTATCCAATAATCAAGTGTATGTCCATATAAAAAAATGGCATCAACGCCAACTCAAACAAAGTTTTACAATATGTGACATATGCCATCTCGGTATCTATTCAAAATTTACATGCCAAAATGTCTATCTCATCCTAAACTATTGGTGGATCATCAAAATGGAGCCTATTTGAAGCACTTGTTGGCTCTGAAGGTAGCTGCACAAGAAAAAGTCAAACCACAATTGAGATTAAAGTTATACTATATAATTTAAAATTGAATAATTAACATAAAAATCAATACACATTGAATTATAATTGAACTCTAGAATTGAAATCTTGATTACCTGAAATATATGTCTCTTCGAAGGGTCAATAGTCCTATAATATACCCCTCTCAAAGAACTAACCAAACCAAATTTTGTAACGTCAATCTATATATGTGAACAAAAACATGAAATTGATCCAAGTTAGCATAGAATTGTCAGTAATAAGAACACATTTACCAGGCACAAAATAAAATAAACACATACCTCTTTAGGCTGATCTTTTTCTGTATCTCCTTTAGGTGTTTCAACACCTCCTCCTTTAGGTGTTTGAATACCTACTCCTTCAGGTGTTGTGGCACTTATCAACAATGATGTATAGCTCACAACCTCCTGTACATAAAAATGACAAGTACATATGAAACTACGAATCTATGTCAATGTATGCATAATCAATAAAAGATCTTATAAATCTTAATTCAATCAAATTTGAGTTCAATTACCTTTCCCTTATCTAACATTGTGCCTCCATAGTCTGGAGAGCATCGCACCTCACTCGCACTAGGTGCTTCCTACAAGCAGAGAATAAGATAAACATATAAGTTAATATATAATTTCATTAATGATAATTCAAATGACAAGCAAGTATACAGTAAAAAAATGTAAATGAGTGAGTGTGAAAATACATACTATGTGTGTCTCGAGGCCAAATGAAATGGCCCTAAGGGTGCTATCAGTCACCCATGTGAGCTTCTCCTCAAACATTAATTGTTAAATAGACCATGTAAATAAATATTAGTACTTGATACTATCTCTTATTAATATTCATTTTAAAAAATATGCAAGTTATGAATCTACACCTTAAATGTTACCTGTGTAACTACTCCAATGTCCACCTCTCTAGTAGGAGAGGACTATGTAGGGTGTGCTCCACTCCCCTATGTGTGATCTGCTATAATCTCCACATCCTGGATGTCATAATCAGAAGTGTCTAATGGATGCTTAGGGGGTTGTACAATAGGACCCAAGAATATTTGTTGGCACGTATTGCAAATATGTGGCACACAAATATGTGGACCCGAGGAGGATGATGCAACAACACTGGATCCATCGCCAAGATCACCAGACTGTGGCTGAGCTACTGAAGAAGCATGGGAAACCAAAAGACCACTCAAAGAGTGAATGGCCTAGATAGTTTGTGTGGCTGCATCCTCCGTAATATCTAGATGTTGTACTGGAGGTGGCAGAGGAAGGGGAGGATGGGGAACATGTGGGCGCTTGCCTACTCTAGCTGCCCCTAGCCTATCTTGGGGCATACCTCCACCAACGCCCTAGAAGGGTTTAATGTCAAAGTAATTAACATGATGCCCTAACAAAAACTCAACATATAATTTTTTAATAAAGTAAAAAGGTACATCAAGATTATTGTTGGGTGGTTTATCAAAAACCATACACCAACGATCCCAAAAGTTATCTACTATGCCCCTATGCGTGCACCATTTTATAGAAAGTTTTGGTTTGTTAACATTAACTGGCAAACTAGTGTTGGGGTTAATAAATAAAGAGCCTATTTGGGCTTTTTTTATTTGGATATCTTTCACATCATCATAAGACAATCCACATGCATAATATTCCCTCATTGTTTCTCGCCACGAATGAAAGGCATTATGTTGGGTGGAGAGGATTTCTACATTTGTAATTATTCCTGTCAATGTGGTTGACATACGACATAATCAAGGGATTTTCTTATAAACATCACAAATGCCCCTCAATTGCTCCAATTTTTCATGAATTAAGTCTTCAATTGATGGCTACGGAGGTGGTGGAGCATTTGGAATTTCTGCATTTTGATTCTCAGCTGGTGGATCTTCATTCTCAACTGGTGGAATTTGTGCATTCTCATTCTCAACAGCCATAATGCCTGATTAAAGTTAAAAAATAATTAATCTAATTAAAATTAGACAATATAAATGAAAATATTATAAAAATACCCTAGTTTTTAAAAAAAATCCAAAAAAAGCCTACTTTTTAACAAAAATCTATAAAATTCTCTAATTTTTAATACAAATACATAAGAAACACTATTTTTAAATCAAAATCCATAAAAAACATTCATTTTTTTTATCAAAATCCATTCTAAACTCAATTGTTTCATAAAAATTCAATCAAAAACCCTATTTTGAAAAAAAATCCACAAAAACATTCATTTTTTTTATCAAAATCCATTCTAAATTCAATTTTTTCATAAAAATTCAATCAAAAACCCTATTTTGAGAAAAAATCCACAAAAATTCATTTTTTTATCAAAATCCATTCTAAACTCAAATTTTTCATAAAAATTCAATCAAAAACCCTATTTTAAAAAAAATCCACAAAAAACTATTTGAAATTATCCAAATCTAATTCAAAATTGAATCAAATCAAATAAAAATAAAAAATCTTACCTTTTCAAATCGAATTCTGGCCAAATCGGATATTCGTTACGCGAAGAATCAACTCACTGTGCGCTCGTGGGTTGTTAATTGTGAAATAACTTTTAAAAAGCGACAGAGTTTGTATATATATGCTTTTTACAAATCGGATATCCGATTTGGAAAACTAGGTTTGGTGTTTTCTATGGTGGTGTGTACTGACACCCGAGCCTAAGAAAAGTCAACACGGTATTTTCGCATTTTTGGGTCGATGAAAGATGTGTTTTTTTCCTCATTGCCACTTTTTGGCCCACCATGATGCTGCACATACCCGTAATTCATCAGGTGTTGCTTTAGTAGCTGACAAGAAAGGAATAACATAACAATGAGGCAAGGATAACCAGAGGAAAATATCAAAGTCTACCAAAAGATCCCAATCCAAAGGTAGAAAAGGCATTTGTTGGCATTGCGGTAAGGAGGGCCACTTGAAGAAAAATTGTTGGACCCTCTAGAACAAGAAGGTTGAAAATCAATCTAAAGATAATGAGGTAAATACAAATTCTGAAGAAGATTCCAATGCTCTTAATTTATCTTCAAGTTCAATGTTGTTGCAGATGTTTGGATACTTGACTTAGGAGCATCATTTCATGCAAAGTCTTCAAGAGATTGTTTTAGAAATTACCAAGCTGGTAATTTTGGTAAGGTTTAACTCGGTGATGATGAACCTTGTAGTATCGTTGGAAAAGGAGATTTTCTATTGAAGATGAAGAACAGTAACAATTGGTTGCTAAAAGATGTGAGAATGTTCCTCAACTCAGAAGAAACTTGATTTCAACTGGGCAATTAGATGCTCTTGGTTATAATGTTATGTTTGGAGTAGGAGCATGGAAGGTAACAAAAGGAGCATTGGTCTTAGCAAGAGGAAGCAAATCTAGTACATTGTATGTACTAGAGGGTCATATTGAAGTGGGAGTTACATTGGCAGTAGCAAATAGCACAACAGAGCTTTGACATAAAAAGCTTGGACACATGAACAAGAAGGGACTTGAGATTTTGAAGAACCAACTTCCAGGTTTGAAAGAAGTGGATATGGAGTTATGTGAGCATTGCATCTATGGAAAATAAAAGAGGATAATATTCTCTAAAAATAAACACAAGATGAAGACACAACCATCAGAGCTAGTGCATTCGGATGTCTTCGGCCCCACAAAGGTAGCATCTATTGGAGGCTCCATTTATTTTGTTAGTTTTTTGGATGATTGCACTAGGAAGGTTTGGGTTTATATGATGAAAAAGAAGTCTCAAGTTTTTGGTATATTTAAAACCTTTAAAGCACTTGTTGAGAACCAAACTGGTTATAAGATTAAAAGTTTTAAGATTGATAATGGAGGTGAGTATTGTTCGAAAGAATTTGATCAATATTGTGAAGAGAATGGTATTTAGAGAATCAATATTGTTCCTCATATACAACAAGAGAACGGTGCTACATAAAGATTAAACAAAACCATTATGGAACGAGCACAAAGCATGCTTGCAAATGCAAGACTAGGAAAAGAGTTTTGGGTAGAAGCAGTAAATGCATCAGTGTATCTAATTAATAAAGCACCATCCACTTGGCTTGAATTTGGAATTCCAGAAGAAAAATGGTTAGGTAAGAAAATTTCCTATGATCATTTGCATTGTTTGGATTTGAAGCTTTTGTTCATATTCCTTGAAAGAAAAATGAACTAAGCTTGGCATGAAATCTAAAAGGTGTATCTTCATTGGATATGGAGATGAAACATATGGTTATAGGTTGTGGGATCTAGTTACTAAGTGTGTTACATGAAGTAGAGATGTGATATTTAATGAAAAAGTAATGCCAGGTTTACAAGAAGTCAAATCACCTAAGGAGTATATTCCATTAGAAGATATCATGAATGGTAGTGATATGTTTAAACAAAATGTGATTGTAAACCAGCCAAAACCACCAATGCAAATCCAAACACATGACCAACCACAAGATTTTCAAGATAATGAAGAACATGTTCCTCCATCTACTAATGCACAAGATTTGATTCCTCTAGTTAGGAGGTCCACTAGAGAGTGTAGGCCTTCAACCAGGTATAAAGATTTTATTCAATATTTATTGCTTTTTGATGAGTTTGAACCTACTACATTTAAAGAACCATGTGCAGATAAAGATAACAATAAATGGATGGAAGCCATGAGAGATGAGATGGAAACTCTTAAGGGAAATCACACATGGGATTTAGTATCCCTCCCACCAAATCAGAAAGTGTTGCAAAGCAAGTGGGTGTATAGGTTGAAGGAAGAAGCATGTGGGAAGAAAATATTTAAAGCCAGATTAGTGGTCAAGGGATATGCTCAACAAAAGGGCATTGATTTTATAGAGATATTTTCACCAGTTGTGAAAATGAACTCTATTAGAGTAGTGTTGGGTTTAGTAGTTGTCATGATTTAGAGTTGGAACAACTTGATGTCAAGACAACTTTTCTTCATGGTTACTTGGAAGAAGAATTGTACATGAAGCAACTAGAAGGTTTTGAGGAAAAAGGTAAAGAAGAACTAGTTTGCAAACTAAATCATAGTTTATATGGGTTGAAACAAGCTCCTAGACAATGGTATCTAAAATTTGATTCTTTCATGTCTGAGAAAAACTTTACTAGATGTGAATCTGAGCATTGTGTTTATTATAAGTTCTTTGATAATGGAGAATTTGTATTGCTATTGGTGTATGTTGATGATATGCTAGTTGCAGGATCTAGCATAGTTGTTTTTAACAGGTTGAAACAACAGTTATCTAAGAAATTTTCAATGAAGGATTTGGGAGTTGCAAAGCAAATCCTTGGAATGAGAATTATCAAAGACAGGAAGAAAAGGGAACTTATATTGTCATAGGAGAAATACATTGAAAAGGTACTAGAAAGATTTAACATGAAGGATTCCAAAGCTGTAAGCACAACTCTAGCAGAGCATTTTAAATTATCTTCTGAGATGTGTCCCAAGAAACTTGAAGAAAAAGAATGCATGGAAACAGTGCCATATTCATCTGCAGTTGGGAGTTTAATGTATGCTATGGTCTGCACAAGACTAGATATTTCCCAAGTAGTGGGAGTGGTCAGTAGATACACGAGTAATCTAGAAAAGGTTCATTGGCAAGAAATTAAATGGATTTTAAGATATCTCAAAGGAACTTCAAACCATGTTTTGAGGTTTAGAGGTGAGGATGCACAATTGCTTGGATATGTTGATTCGGATATGGTTGGAGATTTAGATTGAAGATGATCTACAATAGGGTATGTGTTCACATTGGCAAGAGTAGTAGTTAGCTGGATTTCTAGGTTGCAGAAAGTAGTGGCCCTTTCAACTATTGAAGCAGAGTATATTGCAATGACAGAAGGAGCAAAGGATATGTTGTGGTTGCAGAGGTTACTGTCTGAATTGGGTAATAGACAGAAGGAATTTGTACTATACAGTGATAGTAAAAGTATCATTCACTTGGCCAAAAATGCAGCATTTCATTCACGAACAAAGCATATAGAGCTTCGATATCACTATATTCGAAATGTTCTTGAAGAGGGTAAGATCAAGTTGGAAAAGATACATTCGAATGTGAATCCTGTAGATGAACTTACAAAGGTTGTTTCAAAAGAGATGCTGGAGTTCTGTAGAGCTTCTCTTGGATTGGTAA
>VDFB02270651.1:270014623-270087315 GCA_007258455.2 Sequoia sempervirens
CTATACTATAGAAAAATCACAGCGTCAACAAAATTTGTCATTGAACCTCATCCTGCCATCATATCCTTTGTCCTATAGAGAGTCCTCCTAGCTCATCAGTCTAGTTAGGAGACTCAACTTATCTTTGATCCTTGTCCTACAGTGGTTCCTTGACATAACTAAATTGACACCTTGGTTAGACTTTAGGTAGTTGGTACCCTCGTCTCAGATTTACAAAATTGATTACCTTAGAAGCTTGGTTGGACTTTGCATTTTTAGATATTTTCATTATTAGACTAGTGTCATCTTAGAACATTCCTTACTTTTGCAATCAGAAAATCCCAAAAAACATAGACTAGAGTCATACTATCCATAGATGTAGCTTTGCATTCCCTGCATATTGAGCTTATCTTACATGGTTGAAACTAGATCTAAGAGAAGAGAGAGAGAAAAGATGTTGAACCCAAACGAATTCATCAATCCATTCTCCTGAAGAACTCACAAGACTTTATTAGATAAATTCACCACTAGAAACACTCAAGGACACATTACAACAGAAGACATAGAGGCTGCTGCACAGGACCCTGAGTTTTCCTCTTTTGCAGATGAGTACCTAGCAAACGATCGTCAATGATACTTAGCCAAATTGCTAGCTGAAGGTGCTACCTTACCTACATGATTCAATATTAGCACCTTACAAGATCAACCTACACAAGGGACAAATACAACAACTTCTAGTACCACTATACCTCAGGTAAGCACAACCATACCATTTGGCATACCTACATAGAGTACGATAGTCCATACGTATCCATTTGGTATGTCTGGCATGACATTGAGATTTAATTTCACGGTAGGGGCATCATCGTCCACTCCCTTTGGTCCTCTTGTTGGGAGTAAAAGATCTAAAATGTCAACTTCTACACCATATGTCAGTGTCACGAGTAGCATACCACAGTCAACAGCCATACCTAATGCCAGTGTCATGAGTACCATACCATAGTCAATGGCCATAACTAGTGTTCAAGTCACTAATACTATACCATGGATTAAAAAAATAAGAGGCATTCCCTCATTCCAATATGGCAATCACAATCCATTCTCCCAGATTGGTAGTCAGAATCCATTCACACAGATTCTGAATTAGAATCCATTCTCCCAGATTCCAAGTCAAAACCAATTTACATAGATTCTAAATCAGAATCCCTTCTCCCAGAGTGGTACTCAGAATCCATTCACACAGATCCCAAGTCAAAACCAATTTATGCAGATTCTGAACCAGAACATGTTTACCAACATTCCGAATCCAAACCCACCTCAAATACCAACATTCAATCAAAACCCATCAAGAGACCTTGGATTTCAGAATACATACACAGATCCGCATAATCCGCCCAACACATCATTGACCCAGGTTGACGTCTTACAAACACAAATGCATGCACTACAAACACAAATGGATAACATGGCAGTGTCAACTAATAAATCCTTTTCAACCAAGGACATATGCCCATTTCCCTTTGATAGATCATTGTATGTGACACCTTTCCCTCACGGGTATGTCATACCGAATCTCCCTAAGTACAATGGAAAAAGGAATCCAATAGAACATATAAGGGAATTTTCTACTATGTGCATAGATGTCGCTTATGACCCCACATATCTTATGAGACTATTTCCAAGAAGTCTTGTAGGAATTGCACTACAGTAGTTTTTAGGTCTAGACTATGGTATCAAATCTTGGGGTGAACTGGCTGAGAAATTTGTTGAGCAATTCTCCTTCAACATAGACCACGAGATAAATATAGCAACCTTGTGTCACACAACACAAGATGAAGGTGAAAAATTTATCGCTTTCTTCCAGAGATGGAGGACTATAGCCAACTGGTGTCCTGTCAAGATACCTGAAAAACAAAAAGTCACTATGTTCTAGGAAAACCTTCATGCAAAACTAAAGAGTAACCTAAGGGTACATTGTTGTACATCCTTTTCAGAACTAGTGGAAAAAGGGGTTATAATAGAAAAGGATCTCATTGAAAAAGGAGAACTTAAGACATTGACATCCAATAGAAATCTGATAGTTCCAAATGTCCCCAATGACAAAAAATAGATTTTGGTCTTGGAACAAAAACGTCACCAATGATGGGGTAGTTGATGCTAAAACTGTACAAGCGGGACCAATTATCACATTAAGAGGACCTAACTCTTCGGCCAACACCCTTAATGTTGTCAATCAACTTTCCAACATGGTCCAAAATACTCAACATCTACAACAAAGGAGGTTTCAAAAATGTGAGTTCACTCCCTTAGGGGAACCCATTGAGTCTGTATTCAAACAACTATTACAACATAATATTATACAGCTTCAAGAGCCAGGACAATACGATCCAGGACAATTTAAACCAGTTTGGTGGGATGACAATGCCTTTTGTGATTATCATAGAACTAAGGGACATAACCTATAAAATTGTTGCCAACTAAAAAATATCATACAAGATCTTGTCAAGAGGAGAATAATTGAAGTTAGTGGACAGAAACAAAAGTCATCAAACACTGATCATCAAGTCTTTTCTGATCCACTACATGACCATGGGAAAGGAAATGTCCCAGTTCGAGTACCAAAACCAATATGTCAGCCAACTATGTGAGTATCAAGTATGATTATAATAGTGGCAAAACCATTAACCACCTTCGCGCTGCCGATGAGAATATCAATACCATTACTATCAATACAAATCCTGAGTGAGTTGTCAACACTCGTCGTACGAAGATCACTATTCAAGGTCCTCCATCGTAGCAAACACCACAGCCTTCCAAGTCACAATATAACCTACTTGACCAGCTGGGGAAGACCCCATCCCAAATCTCAATCTTGGAACTGTTGCGTATTTCCCCTGAGCATCGATCCATTTTAGATAAAGCTTTACAAATCGCCACTGTCCCAAATGATCTCGATGTTAATCATTTCTAGGAAATGGTGGGCTATTTGACCAATAATCATCATGCCACATTTTCTGAACAAGATTACACAACTGAAAAGACAAATCATAATGATCCTTTGCATCTTGAAGTCCTTGTTGATGACACCAAAGTTAGACGAGTTTTGGTAGACGGAGGAGCAGGGTTAAATTTGTGCACATTAAAACTAATTAAAGCATTAGGTTTCTTAGAAGCATGCGTAGACACAACCAAAATTATTTTCATAAAAGCTTATGATGATGAGGAAAGAAAATTAAAGGGGGTGGTAACACTTCCTATCAGAATTGGTCCTGTAGTAATGGAGACAAAATTCCAGGTCTTGGATCTCACCCTTCCTTTTGCTAGGCAGACCATGGATTCATGCCATGAAGGCAGTCCCTTCCACGTACCATTAGTGTTTCAAATTCCCTTACAATGGCACTGAAATAACTATAGATGGTGACCCAGACCCATTCCAATGCTGCACTAATCTGAAAGAGATATCCCAACACCAAGTGCCGGTAAACCAAGAGGCTTCATCGTCCAATTCATCTCACTATGTCGATCCATCCACCCTCGAACGTCTATTTCACATTCAGGTCCTACCACTCCTAGGGTTGAGATACAAGACAAGGTTTGTGGAGAATATTACATGAAGACATCTTATTGTGTTAGCCATTTGATTCCTCCTAAATCATATGGTTTACCTACACCAGACAAGAGACAATCTATGGTCACTATACACATTCCTCCCACAACAAATTTCACTAAATGGGGTGAATTATGCAAAGAAGCCGTAAATACAGAAGATGTCACCTCCTGGCTGTATAAGGAAGATAATGAAGAACCTCTTTCACTTGGTCACATTACTACAGATCTATATGGAAAATGTTTCATAATTATGCAGAGCAAGGGATATAATGGACAAAGTGGTTTAGGCTTAAATCAAGATGGAAGGATTGAACCAATCTTTTTTTCTCAATGGCCAAAAGGCTTAGGGCTTGGGTTTCAACTGATTCAGATTGGCGTTCCTAGTACCACATCACCCTTACTCGAGGAAGTAAGTGCTTCATAATATATTGAGACATCTCACGAACCATCTGACCAACACCACTATGACTCCCCCGACTCAAACGAATATGAGTGGGATTCCTTATCCTCTACCTCTTCCATGGACCTTGACAAGTTATTTGGAGAACTTGACTTAATGTTGAGATCCTCATTGAATCCATTGAATTCCTGTCCACCAAAGAATATGAAAAAAGAGGAATCGTTTAGACATTACTATTGGGAATCCCTTGATCCTAGCTCTTGGCAACCTGATACATCTATTTCAAATAGCCAAACCTTGGCATTAGGCTCACCTCTCAATCCACCTAGACCTAAACCAAAGAGCAAAGAGGACTTAGTACAAGATTTTTGTGACTATATGAACAACTCAGTCCTTACCTTTACTCTGTTAAACTTTGATAACTCTGACGATGACATGCCTTTAGTTTATCCTCAACTTATTGATTGGGATCAACAAGACACACCTGTCTTAGATATTTTTGAGAATGACGAAGCAATTGCTGAGTTCCTGGGATTACGAGAAAGCATACCTCGCGGTGATCACAAGGCTAGTTTTACAATTGAATTGGACAACAAAGCATATTTTGGGGAATCTGTTCAACCCTCCAGTCACAAAAAAGAGAAAAAGAATAAAAATGATAAAAAGGATGAGTCTGTAGGTGAAAACTAAAAGGAACCTCTAGACAATGAAAAAGTAACAAGAAAGGACACATCCAAAGGCGAAAACCTCTCTGAGGCACCTAAGGATGGAGGTTTGAACATTCTCCCTGTTGCATAGGAAAAGTCAACCATGCTCATTGAAGAATCAATAGAAGTCAACATAGGCACAAAAGAGAATCCTTGACTAGTTTATTTTGTAGCGTCATTGACCACAAAAGAGCAACTAGAATTCCACAACTTCTTTATGCAAAGACAGATAAATTTTGCATGGTCATATACAGACATTCTTGGGATGGACCCTAAACTTGTTCTACATCACTTTCCCTTACAACCAGGTGTAAAATCAGTAAAACAAAAATTGAGGAAAATGCACCCACAGATTGCTCTACTAGTCAAGGCAGAACTTAAGAAATTTATAGTTGTTGGTTTCATTAGATCGATTGACTATGCAGATTCTATTTCCAATCTTGTACCAATCACTAAACCAGTAGGGGGCATCCGCATCTACACAGATTTCAGAGATATCAACAAGGCTTGTCCTAAGGATGACTTCCCTTTGCCTAACATAAACATGATAGTGGACATGATAGTAGGATATGAGATGTTGTCCCTTATGGATGGATTTTTAGGATATAATCAGATCAGAATTGCAACTAAAGACCAACCTAAGACAACTTTCACTTGTACTTGGGGTACGTATTGCTGGAATTTTATGCCCTTTGGACTCAAGAATGCTGGAACAACCTATCAACGTGCCATGACCACTATTTTTCATGATCTAGTACACACTCTCATGGAGGATTATGTCGATGAACTTATAGTTAAATCCAAGACAAGGGCAGAACATTTACAGGTTTTAGACAAAATATTTCAAAGGCTAGAAAGGTATAAAGTGAGACTCAATCCCAAGAAATGTGTGCTTGGAGTAAAGTTAGGAAATATTTTAGGTTATATCATTTCTAGACGAGGCATTGAAGTGGATCCAGCCAAGGTCAAAGCAATCATGGACATGCCACCACCAACTAATCTCATTCAACTAAGGACATTACAAGGAAGAATGCAATCCATCAAAAGATTTATAGTGAAGTTAGCAGATAACACACATCCTTTTCAACATCTACTTAAGAAAGGGGTACCCTTTTCATGGACAATTAGGTACGGAGAGGATTTTCAACTAATTAAGGAATATCTACTCACACCACTAGTCTTAATGCCACCTATTGAAGGACGACCACTAATTCTCTATATTACAACAACCCATTCATCACTCGGAGCATTGCTTGCACAAAATGATGATGAAGGTCATGAAAGGGTAGTATATTATATTAATCGGACTTTGGTAGGTTATGAGCTCAACTATAATGTCGTTGAATGTGCTTGTCTTGTAGTAGTATTTGCTACTCAAAAACTAAGGCACTATATGCTAAACCATCAAACAATGTTGATTGCCAAAATAGATCCTTTGAAATATCTTCTTAGCAAGGCAACACTAACAGGGCGACTGGCCAAATGGGTTATGATACTTAGTGAGTATGATATCCAATATGTAGAAAGAAAGGCTATTAAAGGATGAGTCATCGCTGATTAGTTAGTCGACGCACCAATACAAGTAGATCACCCATTAGTTGCAAAATTTCCTAATGAGTTTATATTTACAATTGACACAAACACAACATGGAAACTGTACTTTGATGGCTCACATACAAATCATGGCTCAGGGGATGGTATACTATTTATTACACCATAGGGTGATTCCATCCCTAAATCATTCAGAATTGCATTCCCATGTACTAAAAACATAGTAGAGTATGAGGCTCTAGTGATAGGGTTATGCATGGTAGTCAAGTGGAATATTAAGAACCTATAGGTATATGGCGATTCTCAACTAGTAATTAGACAGGTAAATGATGATTATGAGACTAAGGATGAGAAGATTGCTCCATATAAACGCATGGCTGATAGCTTTAAGGAGTACTTTGAAAAGGTCGAATTTCATCAGATACCTCATGTTTTAAATAGGGCAGCATACGTTATGGCTACAATTGCATCACTTCTTGACATTCCTAGCAACGTGCCTAAGTTTTAGTTCTTGGTAGAACAACTTTTGGTCCCAGCCTACGATATCCCATATTCTGAAATGGTGTGTGAAATTGTTGGTCCTGATTCCCCATGGTACAAAGAAATCTATGACTACCTTCATGCCGAAATCATACCCACTAGCTTGTCAAACAACCAACGTAGGACATTCCTTCGAAAGTTAGCCAAATATACCATCGTCGGAGACACCCTATATAGACACGCCTTAGATAATGCCCTACTGATATTTCTTGATTCTAATGAAGCACAAGCAACCTTGCGAGGGGTGCATGAGGGTATATGTGGTTCCCATTCTAGCGGTCCTACCTCAGCCAAAAAGATTATGAGGCTGGGTTATTATTGGCCTACTATGGAAAAGGACTCATATTTCTTTGTAAAGAAATGTTGCCAATGACAAGTTCATGGAGACTTGATACATGCCCCAGCACAGGAGCTCCATCCTATAATGTCACCATGGCCCTATGCCTAATGGGGACTCGACCTCATAGGTAAGATCCATCCCACATCGTCTAATGGCCACAAATTCATCATCACTACCACTGAGTACTTTACGAAGTGGATTGAGGCTATTCCTATGACATACATTACCGGCACATAGATCTCTAAGTTTATCTTGAACTATATCACCTATCGATATGGTGTCCCTCAGTCCATAATCACCGATAATGGCCGCCCATTTAAGAATCAAGAAGTTCGCCATTTTTGTGATGAATTTCATATTCAACATCACTTTTCCACTCCATATTACCGACAAGGTAACGACCAAGTAGAGGCATCTAACAAAACTATCATTAGAATCCTCAAAAAGACTATAAATGATGTTGGCCACGATTGGCATTTACAGCTTAATCTCGCCTTATGGGCTTATCGCAAAGTATGCGTACTCCCACTGGCGCCACTCCCTATTCACTAGTATTTGGTTCTGAAGCCATTCTTCCTATTGAGGTCAAGATTCCTTCCCTGAGGGTATCCTTGAAAGGCTGCATTGATGATGAAGAGTACCGAGTATCGAGACTCCATGAGCTAGAATTCTTAGATGAGCAAAGACAAAAGGCAGTAGACCATCTCCAAGCATATCATAATCACCTTTGTTGTAGCTATAAAAGGAAGGTTTTGAACAAAAAATTTGACATTGGTGACCTAGTTTTAATGGAGAACCCGAAGAATCAAGCAGAAAGAGAAAAACCAGGAAATTTTGAACCAAACTGGTTAGGACCTTATATTGTTACAGAAGCCTTTGGATCAGGAGCGTATCAACTCTCTAATCCTGAAGGGGAACCATTGTCCTTGAAAATCAATAGTCTTCATCTGAAGAAGTTCTAGGTATAGAATCTGAGGGCCTTGTCTTAATTAGCAAAAATAAAAATAAAATAAAAAAATCAACAAAAAAATCATTACCAAGGGGAAAACTTGGCAAACAGGCGTCTCAGTAACACCAAAAAAAATAGATAATCCAAAAAATAGTAAAGAGAAATAATTCATCCAATAATGAAAACCACTCCGGTGGCACTTTGGATAAGTACCATGGTGAAAACCTGGAAAACAGGCGCGATGTGTAGTTGAATTTGCTCCTTTGTCTACTATCATTCTAATCTAATCCATGTACATAGTCCAAATCCCTATACATACACCCTATCCCTGTACATAGTCCACATCTAGGTACATAGTCCACATCCCTATACATAGTCCCTATCCTTGTACACACTACCTATCCCTGTACATATCACTTATCTTTCTTATCCATCGCTTGTACATACCATTCGTAATAAGTGGTAGTCTTTCCCATAACCTAGAATTATTGACATTGAGTGCATTTCATATCCCTCATTGTATCCTATTCATAATCAATGGTCTTATACTCGACTGGGGGAAAATACTTGACGTGTGTCATATTGGTTCTTACATTGGCTGTGTACAAGATGTAACACCATAGGAAAATCCAAAAACATCACAAAATGACCTGTGAAAACATAAAAACATCAAAAAATTTCAAAAGGACAAAAAAATAATAAAAAAAATTCAAAACATGTCGAAAATCCAAAACTAGAGTCAGAGTCAGTCACACTTGTTAGTCTTTTTCGTTTGTTGAACTATGTTGCCTCTACGACTGGATGTAGGCAAGGCCATCTTTTGATGTGCCCCCGAGGCATTAGGTCAGTCTATTTAGGTTTGTCTGTATAAAATCATGATTCAATCCATATGTCTATATGACAAGGTCATTGGTCTTGTCGAACTACGAGGTCTCTACGTGTATAACATAGGCAAGGCCATCAATCGATGAGCCTGCGAGACTGCACTAGGTTAGTCCATTAGGGTTCATCACATTCACTATCACACACATCTTCTATTTGTAGTCAGTCTTGTCAGTCAAAGTCAAGTCGAACTACGAGGTCTCTGCGTGTATAACATAGGCAAGGCCATCAATCGATGAGCCCCCAAGGCCGCACTAGGTTAGTCCTTTAGGGTTTGTCGTCACACACAATCAGTTGTCCACACATCATATCAAGTCATGCATTAATTTGTTGAACAAGTCAGCAATGTCTCTAAGTCAAATCAAACAAATTTCCCAAGAAACAATAAAAAAAAATCAAACTAATGTCTGCTAAAGGATGTGTCCTTCCTGGAGGCAGACATCATCAAAACAATCAACCTCTGTCTTATTCAGGATGATTCCTTCCTGAATATTGATATCAACAAAATAATCTGTCTTATATAGGATGAGTCCTTCCTGCATATCGACATTGTCAAACAATCAAACATAGCCTTACACTGGTTATCACATCAACAACATCTGACTCAACGTCTTATATGATACATGTCTTTCTGAAACCAAGATTTGTCATGCCTTATACAAATAGTCATAACATCGAAGCCAGACTTAAAGTCTTATCCGGTATGTGTATCTCCTAAAATCAGGCTTTTATCAATCAATCCTTTTATCAATGAAAACAATCAAACAAATAGATCAAGTTTTGGAAAATATTTTACTGGATTTTTGACTTTATGGCTTATTTATCTTATCATTTTATTTGTATTTATGACTAGGAATTATGTTACTAGCTTTATCAAGGATGTCCCATGAAGGATTTAGAGAAGCAATGATGTATCAAAATTCTATTTTCTTGGACTTCTATCTGTCGACTGTCTTTTAAATTTGATTTTGAGTCATCTTAATAGTTTCCTCAAGGATTTCCCAAGAAGGATTTAGAGGAGCGATGACGTCTCATGACCCATCTTTTATTTTGTTTGTTTTCTGTGGTTTGTCTTGACAAAAGGACTGGGGCAACTTGTGGCCTTAGTATGACTTAACGACAATCCTTGTCTGTGACTGTCTGTTGTTAGCAAGTGGATGACCTTGCACACCCTAATCTATGTCATATCATGGTGTTTTCCTCCATTTGTATTAGTCCCGCCCAATGATGATAAAGTGCAACACCTTTTGTGATACAACAAAACATCAAAGATTGCTAATACTAACATCCATCTCATTTTTTTTTTAATTTCTCAATCTTTCTTTCTGTACTAACAGTTCTTCCTTCTTGCATTATGACGGAGTCCCGTGACACACAAAAATGTAAATCATCCTACATATACACATACATTTTAGAAAAATACAAACATATAGGAATTTATCATATCTAGGACATCATGGCATAATAGACATTCATCATCATACAATACATATCATAAGCATTCCATGTACATAACAAATGTAAATACATGCATCACATTACATTTGTATAGAATCACATGTAGAAAGCATTTCACATATAACATCACATTGCATCTCATAATTATACATTGCATACATAACATCCATCGAAATCATAAATATTAATACATATATCATCACATAGAATCAACATCATATCATAAGCTACATAAACACATCATAAAGAAGATAGGATCATCCATCATATAGGCATCATATAAACATAGCATGTATAACTAAACAACTGCATAATCAATAAATAGAACTGCATCTCATGAGAATTGCCACCAAAATCATATATATATATATATATATATATATATATATATATATATATATATCGCTCAACAGTGTCACATCACAATGTCATAATGTATCATAAATATGGAAGCCCCCAGGCTATATGATCATAATACAATGTATCAATACATATCAAGAAATGTCCCTATCCTAAACTGCCACTGCTATCATGGCTAGAGTGTGGGAATGACTGATGCTGAGATCCTAAGGACCTGTGACCTGAAGGGGGCCTGTCATATGGACCAACTCTGCGTGGCTGCTCAACACCCTCTGTGCTAACTATCCTGGAGTGGGTCCTAGTCTAGGACCTCTCACTGCATGCCTCTGAAAAGCTCAAGCCCCGTCTCTCTGGAGGAACTTCTGCCTCATATAAATCTTGATAATAAGTGGCCCTCTCCCTGGCTCTGACTAACTCCCTAGAAAATGCAGCTGCTGGCCCACTACATAGAGATCTAATCTCTGTGAATCTCTACTCGATCTCCTGCCTCTGAGCTATGGCATGATCTCTATCCATGACGGCTCTATCCCTCTACATCTATAACAAATATTTCTCGGACATCATGACCCTCATCTGCTCCTCCAAGGATGCAATCTAAGCATGAAGTGTAGTAGTATCAGGATCAACTACCCCTATGTCAACCTGTCTCACCCTCTGTACACCATCATCCTCATCCTCCCACTCCTCTAAAATATTATCCCGAATCTCCCACTCATGATCATCATCGTCCTCATCATCATCCTGATAAGCACCAAGTAAGCCCAAGGCATCAATCTCTGCCTCCTCTGCACGAACCTCTCGAATGGCCTCCTTTGCGGGATGCTCCTCCTCTTCACCAATCTCAACATGCACCTCCTCCCCACCTCTGCTAATATTTGGCATGTGCACATCCTCCTCTCCCCGTCCCTCCTCATAGATGGGTGATAATGGTGGCCCTCGTCCCCTCCGTCCATGCCTCCCTCTCCTACCACCTCGCCAACCACCTCCACCACCATCTCCGTCATCACCACGACCCCCTCCACCTCTCTGACCTCTGCCTCTACCACGCCTACCACACGGTCTTGTCACTCACGGCTCTATCGACAGAGCCTGATCTAGATCTATAAGGGGAATCGGCCTATGCACGACCCACCACTAATTGTATGCCTCGGTGGTACCTGGGTCTGCTGCACCATCTCTCCATCCCCATGAAATTTCCTGCAATGCATCAATATCTACCTCAGCAGTAGCCACTAGAATCTCTGTACCCCACAGGGGGATCTCTCACGAGGACCTCACAAACTCTGCACGTCCTCTAGACACATCTTGTACCTCTCCGAACTGCCACAATACACGATCTGGAAAATGTCGCTCTATAATATGGACATGTGAAATAGTCCGCCCAATTAGGTACTGTGTCTAGCAGAAAAAAGGAAAATGCTCATCCTCATCTGACACTCTACACATCCAAAGTGTGGTCTCCATGTAAACTGTACCATAGTGTCAATGGCATGTCTAAAATACCCGATATCTCTCATATGGTGTTGAGTGTTAGCCCCCGCATAACGGAAGGTATAAGGGGCTTCGTGTTATACATCAACTATAACCGGTGGCCGAAAAATGGCAATGTGTTCCCACGCCCATACCATCAGGAGCGTGGTACCACAACTCATACTGAGCCTCTCAATAGGCTATATCATGTAAGTGAAAATATAACATGCCAAGGAGACAAGGACCCCAAGCATATACCTCCCGTCGCTCTAACATACCTACCAACATCTCCCCCCAACCCACAGGAAAACCATGACCTCGACGATCAGGAAGCACTATACCACCTATCAATGTACACAATAGGCAATCCAACTGCCTATACCTTTGTACCAATACACACCATCTAATATCATAATGATCAAACCCTAATTTTCTGATATCAGCGTGAGGGTAGTATCTGCACATCTTAGCGAAACCCCTCTGGGTATCGTACCTCACCCTCGTGCCTTAGATGGGTAGTCTCAAAATCCTGTAGATCTCCTCTAAGGTAACTGTCGCCTCTCCATTAGGTAGGTGAAATGAGGAGGTATCTAAGTGCCATCGCTCGCACAATGCTGTCAATAGACCCCGGTTTGCCCAAATGGCAGGCATGTTTGTCACATGAAGAAGACCCAAATGCCATAGGAATCGTTTCTCCGCGCTCCGCAAACTATCTCGGAAGCGAAATGTTGATGGTCTCGACTCTCGCGTATACATAGTGTCCAAAAAAACCTGCAATGGCATTATACATTCCTCATGTCAGTACTAATCACCTATCCTAATGCAAAGTGACCAAATAAAATGCTATTCAAATGCGTCATTATTTTTCATATGCGTTATTCTTTTTCACATGCGTTTCAGAAAACCAAATGCGTCATTCAATTTCACAAATTCATCATTATTTCTCAAATGCGTCACTTTCAAATGCAAATACGTGCGGAAATAACAAATGCGTCCTTTTGTATCAATGCAAAATAATAACCTACTAAATGCAAATGCGAAGCTAAACTATCACATGCATTGAAAAATAAACAATTGCCGCTATTTTAAATACAAATGCATTTCTATTTCACACATGCGTGTAAATATAATGAAAATGCGATGAACTAGATATAACCGTCGCTAACCAAAAACATAAATTTGCAGATGCGGCGTTTCACATACAGATGTGTTTATTACGTACCCATATGCGACTTTTCAACAAAATGACGCATAATAAAAATTTAAATTTAATGCATAAAAATACGCGAAAATCTAAAATTCAAAAGTTAAGATTAAGGTACATACCGAGGGGTCCGCATCGGCTGGCCGCCTGAAGGTCCGGATTCTGTATGCTCGATGGTGGGTGTGTGGAATGGGAGACATCTTCGCTGAGGGTGCAGAGCAAAATTCTCAAATCTCAAAGCTATGTGGGTAAAAAATGAATGGGTTTTTACCCCATTTTCTATTTATACCAAGGGTTTTGGTGGCATTCCTTTCTACTAGCCATGCCAACTTCCAATATCAATCGACCCATACCCATCCTTAACATTTCCAACTTCAATTCCGTCAACTCCATTGCATTTTTGGCTATCCAATGGACTAATCGGGATTATTTCCAAATTTTTTTGAAATTTTTCAAAAATTTGTCAATTTTCCCGAGGGGGCATACCTTTATCTATTTTACATTGGGGCATTACTGGGGCATATTTTTATTGCTTTCCTTTGACACAACACCGAAATGACATTGTATCAAAGAGGGGCAAATGTAGACACCGAAATCTAGTTTAAGCCTACGACTTCAATATTCTTCATAATTCATATTCTTCATGGTCATGATTAAATAATGTTAATTATTTAATTAATTCACTTTAACTTTAATTCTTCTATTAATTAAATAATCTTAATTATTTAATTGATTCACACTTTTCGTTATTCTATCTGATTAATTAAATAAACATTTTTTATTTAATTATGTTACTAATTAACCTTATCCTTCTTGTCAAATTAAATTCTTATTTAATTTACTCATTATCATACTTCAACTATAATTAAATAAATTCTTAATTTATTTAATTATTCATTTAATCCCTCCATCGCTTAATTAAATAAATCTTATTTATTTAATTATTCTTCAAATATCAAATCTTGAATTAAATGAATTATTTAATTCATAAATCCTATTTTAACACATTCCTCTATATTTAGATAATTGTGTGAGTTATCTAAGTATTCACTTTGACTCGACTTGACATCTATTTAAATCACTCAGTTAACTCAGGATATAATGCCTGAGTGACTTTCTCGAGTAATCTCTTCGTGATATCATTCAGTCATTTAGTTCTAACTCAATTGCATGTACATGCATGCTAATTAAATATTTCTATTTAATTAATTAAATATTGCGGGTGTGTTTGAACAGAGAGTTGCTTTAATCCATCTTTATCTTTGTCATGCAAAGACTATTCTTTTGTTTTCAAATACGAAACTCGAAGATTAAATCATTTATTTAATCTTTCTTCCTATTTCTAATTTGTGTCACTCATGTCACTACTAACAGTTATCAGAATGCATGTCTAATCATTTGATCTCAACCGTCCGTTGATCTTTCGATCTTGACCTGCCATTCAAATGATCAATTTTCTATAAATTGATTTGTCCTACATCATTCCAATCTCTCTCGAAATTGTATGGATTCTGGAGCAATTATCTTGAATCTTCGATGTTTTGTCTTTATCACAACACTTAGGCCATGCTAGCATGAACTTTGAAAATCTGAGGGCAAGTACACTACACAAACGAAATGGAGAAGAGTACTGGAGGTTATTCAACAAAATTGATCACATGTTTGGTAAAATAGTTCCTTTTAATGCATGTTGTTCTTAGCTTTCTTTTGTTCTCGATTATCTAAGCTTTGAGGATTCGTTAGTATAGTTTGAATAGATTAGATTTGAATTGCTTAACTTTCTCATGTGTTTTTCTCTGAGCTACATTTGGTGAACTCGATGTGAAGACACCATCTTCGCGTATCTGTAGAATTTTATTTGATTTTACAGGTTTTTGTACGGAATGATGCATCTTCTTGAGGAAACACCGCAATTGACATTCAAAGATGCATCAACTTGATGAAACAATACAATTTACTTTCTGGCCAATTCTCAGGCTCAGCTTGTTAATGGCAATTTTGCTGCTGACTCATTTCTCACCTTTTGTGGAAAATGAAGACTATATTGCGGTGGCTCTTGAGTGTCTTAATACTTTTTGTCTTGCCTCCGACTCGTCCATCTAGTGGCATAAAAATTTGTGTTACCGACACTCTATCTTGCCCTCCCCGCCATGGCTGCATCAATATGGTTGGAAGTAGATTGGGCCTGGCGAATTTTTTCGGTTTTTGGGCATCCCCTTTGCTTTTCAGGTGTCTCCGACTGAGCTTTGGCAAGCCGTGCTCTCTAGAGTTGAGTAGAAGCTTACTTATTGGGTTACTAAGCCCCTTTCTTTAGCAGTGAAATTCCAGGTGTGTTCCAAAATCCTGGCGGCCACCCATGTTTACTATTCTTCTTGCTAGCCCCCCTCCAAATCTACCTATGGCAAGCTTGAGAAGCTGCTTCATGACTTTCTCTGGGCCTCCTCTGAAACTCACAAAGGGTTTCATCGGGTGGCTTGGGAATTTTGTTGTCTTCCCAGAGATTTGAGAGGCCTTGGGCTTCTTTCTACTCAACGGCAAGGGATTGCTCTGTGTGTTAAATGGATTATTCATGCCCTTACTGGGAACGAGGCCTGGAAAATTCTTCTTAGGCATAGTATTCAATCCGGTTTCCCTATTCATAGACCTTCCTGGGAGGGGATTGGCTTTCAAACCCTTTTGGTCATGAATGAACCAATCCATATTGTTGGGACTTTTGTTGCTAAAAGCATCTGGCGGGCTTGGGAAACTGTCAAACCCTGGCTCCATTAGGTTGGCTCTGGTTTTTGAGATGGGATTTCTCTCAACCAGCATAATGTTTGGTGGTTGCCTCTTTTTGTTAGTAATGGTCAACCACTGGCTAAGTCGCCAGGGATTAAGGCGCTCAGATTTCATAAGAAGGGTATTCAGACCCTGCATTAGATTTTTTTCAGACCCACCATGTGTATCATGTTGTGGGATGCTTTTCGTGCCCAGTAAAAACTTCAAAACTAGGATCATGCTACTTATGATGGTCTGGTGAATGCCATTCCTACTGAGATGCTTCATAAGGCTGGAATTCATGGGACCAAACCTTGGTGGAAAGACTGGAAGTGGTTTCCAGACACCCCTTTCAGGAACTACAAGCCTCAGCTTGGTTATAGGTGGCTCTCACCACATTTTCCTATGATTAAGAGTTTGAACCAAATGTGGCTTCTTCAATCTCCCGCTCATGTCTGGAGTAAAAGATTTGCTACCACTTGGTCTGCAAGTGTTGAGCTCAAGCTCGCCCACTCTGCTTGGTGTATTCTTTTCCAGGGCTTGCCTATGAGCTCTTGGCTGGTTCACCTGGGGGTCCGAGACCCTTGCTGCCCTTTTTGTGGGCAAGCTAAGAATTTTAAGCATATTTTCTAGTTTTGTCCCAGAGCTCAGTAGCTTTGGACTTGGATTCATGATTTTTTTCAGCCCTTTCAGCCAGAACCTTTCTCCTGGCATATGGTGTTGCTTGGAGATTCTCCTAGAATTCCTGTAGAATTCACCCAGCTCTGGCACACTTTCAGGGTGGAAATTCTTTTCAATATTTGGAAGGATAGAAATGCTTTCATTTTTTCACATTCTCTTGGATATTCATATTTTTCTATATGTTAAAGCTATGATTTTCTCTAATGTGCTTTTACAGGTTCAAGTGCAAGCTAACAAAGTTGCACTTGAGGTTGCTCACCTCCAGGTTCTTCTGGATCACTAGGGCAATGCCCCTTGTAATGTTGCTCAGGTCCCTCCCTCGCCCACCTCTTCCCATATCCGGTTACCCTCCAGGGGCCAGCAACGGAGTGGCTCTGCGCATCCCCATTCCCAGCCCCCACCTCGGTGAGATTCTCGCACTCGTAGGCGTAACCATTCTCCTCTGCCACAGGCTACTCAGGGGTGGCCTTCTGGTAGTGCTTTAGGGAGCGGCGGTGGTAGTGGGTGGTCCTCTACTGATCCTCTTGCTTCTGGCTCTTGGTGGCCAGGTTTTGATAAAGCATTCCCACTTATGGCACTTTCTATCTCACCCCAGCCTGAGGAAGAAGATAAAGAAAAAAAAGATGCTGACGATGGTTGGGGTCCTCCTCCTGACGTCACTCCAGACCCCGTTGATGTATGGGGGAGAAATTTGGATGACAAAGACCCTCTTGGCTCTGCTGGCACTTCTCTGGCCACTTAATGGCTTTTTTATCTTTGTTATTTTGGACTTCTGGGCTTAGCCCACGTTATCTGTTAATTTTCTGGGAATTGCCCACGTTATCTGTTAATTTTTTGTGAATATGTATGTTTATATTTAAATTAATATAGATACCTGCCTATTCATCAAAAAAATGGGTTAAATGAATGTATGATCCTAAAAAGGATCTACTAGACTAACTAGTAGATATGGATGTTAGGGGATGATTTTGTAGGAAAGTAAAACCTATCTTGGAGATGAGGGACACCTTGACTTGATTTAAGAAAACAAAGACAATACCTTTTTATTTTTGGAATATTTGAATGTGTTTAGACTTTAATTTTTTTGAATAATTACATTAAAAAAAGATAAAAGATTAAAAATATATGGCTCAAAGGATGAATTCCTTGTTTTGCTTTAAGTGGGGAGGTTCTAATCTAACATGACGATCACAAAATAAACAAAAAAAACCCTAAAATTATTTAAATTGGAGTGACTCCTAGTGTGGTCCCACCAACAAAGCTAATACCTTTGTCAAGTGAATGGATGGCTAAGTGAACCATAGATTTTAGGGTGTAGGATGCTATAACTCTCTTGTTCAATTAGGGTTTTTCACCTAAAGGAAAGAGATAGATCCCACACCAAAATATAAGTGTATCACTCAAACTAATGCAAGTAAAATGGAAATATGCCTAAATAGAATGTCCTAAATGCAACAAACTGATAAAATTTATTGATTAATGAATGGAAACTAAGGAAATGTAGAGTGTTTGAAAACACATTGTGACATGAAAAAACACCTAGAAATGAATGCAAATTGCAACAAAATGGATGAAACTAAAAGTGTGTACCTGAGATCTTGATGGAGACTGGAAATGACTTCTAAAATACCGCTGATGTTGGAAATTTGGCCTACTGGGACTCATTCGCCATTCTGGGTGAATTAGTCCTAGATCTGGGAAATTGTTTCGGAGCCCGTTTTAGACAAATGGGTATCCAAAACTACAAAAAACCCTGCTTAGGCCTGGAAGTGGGACTCATTCACCATCCATGGAAAATAAATCCACTTGTGAATTTCTAAGAATTCAAAAGTGGAAATTGAAGTCTCTGGTTTGCACTTCGGTTCCTTATAGGTGTCTGCCTTTGAAAGTCTAATTTCCAGACTTGAAAGTGACTTTTTATTGATATTTTTCCTTAGCTAATGAAGATATGACTTGAATAACTTTTCAACTTGATTCTTAATGATTTCCAAGCCTTCAAGATGTCTAAATCTACAAACACACAAGAAGGGAAAGAGAAATGTTGGATGTTAGGGCATGGGGGTTTGCCTTGGTCAAACCCCTTTTTAGTTGATCAAACCCAATGAAGAGATAATATGAAGAATGAACATGAAATGAAGGGACTAATACATTTCCATGAAGATTGACCTTCATTTTCTACAAAAAAAGATGAAGATTCAACCCTTGAATGTCTTTGGAAGTTATCTTGGTGACTTGTAATGATGAAATCCTAACTTGCTTGACTTGAAAGAGAGGATGGATGGTGAATGCATTGTAAATGAGTTAAGAGATTGAGATTATTATGAATTAGGGTTTAGAGGCTTATATTTATGGGAAATCCACCTTATTTTCCTGTTAATTAGATCCCTAAGGCTAACATGAAAGAATAATAAACTTAAATTCTAGTTTTTCCCTCTCAAAAGTAAAAAATGGACCAAATGGGACTCATTCGCTACCTTGGGTGAATCAATCCCACCTGGCAGGGAATCATTCACCACAAATGGTGAATTAGTCCCAGAGGGGCCCATTTGTCAGTTGGGTTCTTGGGGAATGAGGAAATCGAGTTTATATGGTGACCTTGTCGGGTATTTCATCAAATTATGCCTCAAGATGCATAATATGGGGTAATAGGGGCCTATTAATGATGATGTGAAGGTCAATTAGGGCTTGGACCATAGAATTCAATGTGAGTGTGATTAAATACACTTTACATCACTAAAATGAGGTCAACATAACCTAGGAAGGCACAACATTCAATGTGAATGCATAACACACATTACAACACTGGATTAATATTGAGTTTATTTTACAAGCCTTCTAGATTAATGTGAAGATGCAATTATTTATATATTTTATAATTTTGAATTAAGGGAGAATGAGTTTATTAAGTCTAGAAAAGTGTGAAAGTCTTTTACAACACTTTACAACACCTTTACAAGACATTGTTAGATGCATTTTATTCAGTTTGCAAGGGTCCAAGACCTAGTGTAGATGTGTAAAACACCTCACAACACCAAATCAAGGCCTCATTAAGTCCAATTTATCATTAATTATTCCCATGTCAAGTGAGAAATACTTTTTTCTACAGTACACTAGGGTATGCAAGCTCATGTACCACCTCAACTCAATTTGGTTAGTTTTATGTATCCCCCACCTATAACTCCTCCCCAAGATCTCCACCCTTGAGCTTTGAACAAGCACAAAGAAATAACTCACAACCCACTGTGTTTTCCAACGTACGATTATTTTATGCATTTATTTTTCAATCTTATGAATAAATTGAAACCCAAATTTTTCTCTACCTAAGAATTTTTATAAATTCTTAAAGTGTCTTTCATTACATTCGTACTCTCTAAACACCAAAAGGTTTTAAAAAAAATCATACTATTTTGTAAAATTATAGGTTGGAAAACACTAGGTGTTATAAAGCTTACAGCCCACATACTGTTTGAAAACCCTAAACATGTAACAACCCAATTGGTTAATCACCCCTTAGGCCAATTTGGTTTGTTTTATGTATCCCCCACATGCAAATCCTCCTCGAGTTGTCTACCCTTGAGCTTTGAACAAGAAAAATGAATTAACTCACAACCCACATTGTGTTTTCCAACCTACAATTATTTTGTGCATTTATTTTTTGATCATATGAAGAAATTTAAATACAATTTTTACTCTAACAATTCTGGTAAATTTTGAAGATTCCTTTCATTACATTCCTACTATCTAAATAACAAAAGGTTTTCATTAAATTCATTCTATTTTATAAAATTTTAGGCTAGAAAACACTAGGTATTATAAAACCAACAACCCGCATACTATTTTAAATCCCTAAACCCATAATAACCCAAATGATTAGTCACCCATTAGGTCAATTTAGTTTGTTTTATGCATCCCCCACCTACAACTCCTCCTTGATCTCACCACCCTTGAGATTTGAACAAGCAGAATGAAATAACTCACAACCCACATTATGTTTTGCAACTTGCAATTATTTTGTGCATTTATTTTTTGATCATATGAAGAAGTTGAAACATAATTTTTAATCTAACCAAGAGTTGTTATAAAATTTGAAGTTGAATTTTATTACACTCCAACTGTGTAAATAACAAAAGGTTTTTCACTACATTCATATTGTTTTGTAAAATTGTAGGTTGAAAAACACTAGGTGTTATGAAACATGCAACCCACATACTTGAAAGTTCAAGTATAAGGCACAATGAATCTATTCACATGTATATCCAACAAAACAAGTTGTTGAATTGAAAACATGGAGAATCAAATTACAATGAATAGTAAAATAGTAAGAGCTTGTACTTTAAGATTGAATATGTCAATTCATTGTTCCTTAAGTCAAAATTTCAATTTGTAATCTAAATTTTTCAAATAGGGAAATTAAAAAAAATAGAGGGTGAAAATTGGTCATAGACCATGGAAAATATCCTCCACATATATCAAAGATTTGGACTATATGATTAAGGTATGTGGGGAAAAGTTGAGGAAGTGGATGCATGTGAATTAAAACACTGATTGGAGATATTAGCCTTAAAGACTTCCAACCAAACCAAAGTACCAAGGAAGGAAATGCCACATGGGATCTTTCATTTCATTTGACATTTAATTCTTTGCACAAGAGTAACCTTGGGATAAGGACAATTGAGGGGTAAGTGGTCAAGCCTTTGACTATTAGGCCATATGTAGTCTTTAATAAAGTTGCAAGGAATAATAGTGTGAAAGAAAATATAAGTTTGAATTAGGTTAATAAAATTCAAATTGATAATTTTAATCATTCATGAACATTAGATGAGTGGGTTAGGTGTATTAAGTTTTAGAATTGATGATAAAAAATGAAGTTTGTAATGTTTTTTTGAATCAATTTATCATTATTATGAATTTATCTATTTTGATTCAATGAATTTTTGAGAGTCTATAGTGGTATAAGAATCTCTTGGGTCAATTATAACTATCGTGAACTTGGTATATCATGCAAGATCGATTTGAGTTAGGTGAGATTGATCTAATATAATGTGTATTTGAAAAGGGTCTCACTTTTTCCTCTAGATATCTATGTTAAAGTGGTGTCTAGAGACATTGTTTAGGATTTTTTCAACTTGATTGATGAATGCATTCTCCTAGGTCAAACTCACTAGCAAATTAAATTAAACACAATGAAAGATATTAAAGAAAACATTCACAAACATGCAAGTGGCTTATATGATATCAATACAAATTTAACTCCTTTACTGCCCTTTAAAATTGAAGAGCATGCTCTAGTTAACATGTGTGTGTGTGTGTCTGTGTTTAAGTATACATTGAATAAATACTTAAACATCATGGATTTTTGACATCTTGCATGGAACATGTGTTAGGTTGGCTCATAACAACCAATAAAAGGGGCAAGAAAATTGGAATTTGAATTTGTACTCGTGGGATTTAAGGATTATGCTTATGATCCTCAAGATAAACTTGGATCAATATTGAGCCATGTGGAATGTTCTACAATGACAAGATGGTGATTTGGGAGTGGGGAATAAATGTATGGAAATAAGTGTTAACAAGAACGAAATAGGGATAACTAGATAACAAATACATTGAAATATATGCAACAAGGTACAATGAAGATGGATATGGATTAGGATATGAACTAAAGATGAGAATATGTCACTTATCAATACATTATTGCATTAAGACATTCTCATGAGGGTGGGGATAAATGGGAAATGACACAAATCTAGAAAAAATTAATATCTTAGTGAAAAGTGAGTCACTAATTAATTGACTAATGTGGATGGTAACTTATTTATATGCCACAAAAAAAATCAACTTAAGATAAAAGTGAGAACCAAGTTTGGAATTTGATACTAACCATCCCTATCAATTAAAATTTTATGACATTTGTAAATTTTCATTGCTATCATTTTAACTTTAAACAAACATATTAAACTAGTAAAACCTTTTATGAAGTCAATTTCATTCCACAATATATGAGGCATTGATTTTACAAAGTAAAAGTTTAGTAGTATCACATCGCATGATAAACACAAAACTATAAAAAAATGATTCACTTATGTAATAGTCATTTATAACATTGTTATTTATACCTTCTTTACCAAGTTCATGAGTTGTTAGAAATAATATGCAATTTATTCATTGTGAAGAAAAGAAATGAAAAAATCTATTAAATAGAATTTTAAAAATTAAAGTTTGTATCAATACCAAGATTATGTGTTTTTTACATATGCATTTTAAATAGCAACATTTCAGCATAGTGTGTTTGTTTGTGTATGAAAAAGTGTAGGTTATAAAACCCAATGTATTTTGAAGCATGTAGATTTCTTATATTAGGTAGTGTTTGCAATGTGAAGGGCATATTGTGAAGGTTAAACCCCTATGTCATAACATGTAGGCTAAAAAATAAAGAATGTTTTGACACAAATTTCTATTAAGATATTCATAATTATATTTATCTACATATACATTTTAAATAACATCACTATTTTATTACAATGTTTTTAGGTATGAGAAATTGCAAGTTTCAACACCCATTACATTTTTCTTAATAATCTTATAATAAGACATAAATCATTATTAAATTATATATATATATATATATCATAAAAGTTACTTTTTATTCAAAATAAAATGCTTTATCATACTTTTTTTATTAAATAAAATAGTCTATAATATTTAACTATACATAAAAAAAATCACAAAATATTTCTTTTTAATATTTTTTTGAGTCTTCACGAGATATGACAAATTCACCACTAGCAATTAGTGACGAAAAATTCACCGCGAAAAAATTCACCGCCATGACAAATTCACTTCAAGTAAAATTCACCACCAACAACTCACTACCACAAAAAAATAATTGTATTAACATTTTTAATATATATTGATAAATATTAATGCATGAAAAATTCACCTTAGTAAAATTCACCACCAGCAACTCACTACCATGAAAAATTAACATTTTTAATATATATTGATAAATATTAATGCAATTAAGTTTTCATCGGGTTGAATTGTTGGTGGTGAATTTCACTTGTTGTGAATTTGTCATGACAATGAATTTTCATAAGGGGTAAGTGAATTGCTGCAATGAATTTTCCTAGAGTTGTATACTCTATTATTACTATAATCTTATTTTCTATTTAATTTCATGATTTTGTTGAATTTTATTGTTCATGATCTCATTTTACACTCATAATTAATGTAGATATATTCTTTTGTCATAAATTTTTCAAAACCTAACACCAATAATTTATCTATATTTCTATTATTTCGAAAAATTCAACTCAATTTTTAAAAGTTGAATATTTGATTAAAAAAAAGATTCTACAATTAAATCCAAAAACATCCTAAAATTCAACGTTTACTAAAAGTTTTATAAAAAATAAGAGGTTCAATAATAACTTTTTAAATTCTTGATAATGACTGGAGTTGATCACACTATGACTTAAATAGCAAGTTGATAATGATTGATCTCCAAATTGAAATTTTAATCACATGTTTTAGAGGAAGGGTATCCGCTCCATTCGCTCAAGCACAAACACTCATAACATATTCATTAGAGTAAAATAACTACATCCATGGTGTAATCTTGCTTCACTTATCAAATACGTCAACATCTTAAACATCCTGCATTAATATTCAATATCTTAAACTCCTAAGACATCATAGACGCAAAATTTCAAATATATTTATAATATTTAGTTATTGCTTTTTGTTGTGTGTTGTAAGGATTAGCAGAAAGAAATGAGATGATTTTAGGAAAAGAAAGAGTGATTCGTCGAGGAGATATACTTGAGATCTTTGAGGTTCAGATTAGATAGTGCCATGAGAGTAGCCTTTTTCAACATCAATCTCTGAGTGTCTGCCACTTCCAATTCAGAAGAAACTTCATCGAAAGAGAGAAATATTTTCGAGACTGCCACAGGCATAGAATCTCTAGAGACTTCGAAAATCGATGGAATTTGATTATGAATTTCAAAATTCAATTGAATGTTTAGCACCGATGCAAGAAATTTTCCAAAATCTCTTGAACAAGGACTCATACAACCCCTCAATTCCTGGGCTGCTTTTTGAAATCCACACCATCAAATAGAGACAAAGCTTGTAAATTTTGGCTGCAATATTAAAATGAAAACAAGTAAACATTTTCTTTTAGAAAAATACATGAACTGAACTTTGAAATAATAAATATACTATACTAACCATTATGTGATACAAGTTTATCTTTGCTCACAATCTACATATCACAAGACTCTATGGCGTGCCTCTAGACATAATCCACTTTGCTTGGTGCTATCATTTTCATCTTTCTGTTCATTCTTCTCAACTACCAAAGGCTCTGATTTGAGGGCGCGACTATTCTCCTTGAGAAAAAGGCATGTTCATTTTAAAACTCTCGCCCATCATCTAAGATCTCCCACTTTTAAAATTCCTGCTTGTTTTAAATCTCCCACTTTTTAAAATTCCTACTTTTTATAGGGACACAAGGCTTTGTTGATTGATGACAACAATAGGAATTGATGGGACCTGGAGGTGATGGCTTAACAAGGATAGTAGGGTTCGATAGCTTAGACTGTTAGCAACATGCTCGTGAATCACAATCATCAGACAATACTTCCCTACAAAAGTAGGCTCGTAGGTCACAGCCAGTGCCAACACATGTAAACCCAATGAAAAATAGAAAGGGAAAAAAACCATTGACCGGTTAGAGCTTAGTGTGTGACACTTAAGCCCAGCCCTTTGATGCCACATTGTCTTTCTTCATATGATTTTAGGGAGCCTTAATAGTTTGGGTAATAGAAAAAGGAGATTGAAGATCCTGGATAATATTAGTGGCATTATTAAACCCCGCAGGTACAACATCATTTCCTTTAAGATCTGTACATAATGGCATCCCAATGGCAGAAAAATGCCTTTTGTTGTGAGTTGTGACCTCTGAATAAGGACTGATTTTATTAGTTGCTTGCAGTTTCTTAGAAGTAAAGATGTCGTACAATGCAAAATGACTTTGCTCCTTGGACCACCAGGGTCGAGGAAGACGACTTTACTCTTGGCTCTCGCTAATAGGCTTACCACAGATCTCAAAGTAGGTTTCCTTCGCATTATCTATTGAGATTGTTTATAGACTTTTGTTCTTCCTCAGATTGACATTCTCAAGGTCATGTTTAGCATATTCTGTGAACTTTTAATTAATGTTGCAGGTGTTTGGAAGTATGACATACAATGGGAAAAAAGTGGATGATTTAGTGGCTAAGAGAGTATCAACGTACATTGGGCAACATGACATTCATTTTGGAGAAATGAAAGTGAGAGAAACCTTTGCCTTCTCTATGACATGTCGAGGTTTTGGTAGCCAAAACGGTGATTACTACATATTCATCTTCTAAACTATCGAATCTCAATACATAATAGACATGAAAGCCTCTAATTAAAATAATATTTTATGTATGTTAGAGATGCTTTTGGAAGTGTCGAGGAGAGAAAATGAAGCTGGTATTATACCCGATCAAGATGTTGCCACATTTATGAAGGTACAGGAAATGGCCACCATATTATGTGATTTTGTAGAAAATTCCATGGATTTCCCGTGACTCGATTCATAACACTGGGTATGTGCAGGATCATCATGGAAAAATTAGGCCCTTAAGTGGCAAAAAATTTAGAAAAATCAGAGTTAGGCAACTTAATGTAAAATTTTGAATAAGTTATCTATATTATTTCAAAAATATGTAAGAATAGAATCTGTAGCAAATTGAATGTAGTTTCTAAACTACTAGGTTTATTTAAAAAAATAAAAATTATTTGGTGAAAATTAGAAATTTTCACTACAGTAGCACTTAAATTTTAGGGTAAAAATAAGAAGTAGGTGCCTGTTTGACCACCCTAACCACAATAAAATGATAATATTTTTTTATAAGATTTTAGATATAAGTAGAGGACTCATGTTTGGTTGTGATGCATAATTTTTAGTAATTTGTTTCCAAGTAAATAATTAATTATGAATTTTTTATTACAACTTTTAAAAAATATAAAAAATCGTATGTTTGACCACCTTAACTTGGTCAAAACTTCATGAAATTCAATTTTTATTTTTTTAATCCTATAGTATGCGAAGCATAGAATGTGGTGCATGTTTCAAATTCAAAAAATGTGATATTGTTTGAGGGCTATAGATGTTTTCAATCAGCCTGTTGATCAGGACTTTAGTCATAATTCAAATAGAAAATGAATAATAATTATTTATTAAATTCAAAGTAAAGCATAATTTATATTGGTGGAAAGTTGAGAATCTCCTTTAAAAACCCTTTTCGTTTCATCAATTTTGGGTATAAAAAAAAGTCATCAGCCACATACCCTACACATACCCATAATATTGCCACTTTTTGGCCCATCATGATCCTGCACATACCCAACTAATTCTTGCAAGCTCTATTTCATGACTCCACCTTCAAAGCCGAGTACATACTCAAGGTTTTATTTTATTGATCAAATGAAGCAAAATAAATTACAAGAATAAGCTACCCAGAGTAGCAGAGAAATATCATTTTATACAAAAAATGTACATCAATAAAATAGGAACAACACATCGTTACAAAGGTTGTACAAAAAATCAGCCATTACATACAAGGGACATATTACAAGAGCTGAAAAGCATTTTACAATGATCGACTTCATTGTCATGCTAAAACTTCACTATTTGTTCTTTGATCTGTTGTAGCTATTGTTTGGCCCTCTCATTCTTCTTACATATAACTCAGATCTAGGAAAAATAACAAGCACCTGGAGACATATGTCAGAGTAAAGTCATAGAGTACCACCCACCTGATAATAGCTACTAGAAAACATTGCAACACATCTATTTTTCCATATATTCTTCAAAATAACATGCCAAATAGAATCAACAATAAAATCCTTTTGCATACCAAAACCAAAAACAACTTCTTTCCAAGTCAAATCATGATTAAAATTAGTCGAGAAAATTTGGAAAATATTAAACCATAGCCTTTTAATATATATACAATCCCAAAAAATGTGTTTCAAGTTTCTTACGTTGTTAAAAAAAGGACAACTTGTTGGTTGGACCATAATACACTTCAACCTATCCCCCATAGGTAGCTTACAGTACAATATCTTCTAGGCCAACATCTACGAGTCAAAATCTACTTTGGAACGCCATATTTGGGCACTTAATTTAAACCAAATTGTAGAGCTAAATCTTCATTTCCACTTTGGATTCAAAATATTAGCAATATTCTAGCTAGAAATCATCTTCATATATATATATATATATATTTAAAGGAAAATGATTGAAATGGTTGTATGATAACCATTTCCAATCTCTAAGAAAATAGTAGTCCCTTGAAGTACATAATTTTGTAGTAAGATCCACTGGCACAAGGGATTTAATAAAAGTGATGAACTACTCATAACAAGAATTCAACCTATACTCCTCCTTAATTTTGTTCCAAGGAGCCCAATCAAGTAGATCAAAGTCCTAGAGATCTTTAAATTGTCTAACTCCCTTTTTAAAAAAATAATAGGCTTTCCTTGGGAAACAAATAGCCAATGGAAAATCATGATAAAATATTATTTTATTCCACCAAATTGACATTGAAACAAAACTAAATCCAGTTTGCAAGGAAGATCCATTCCAATCTAAAAATTGGCTAACTTTTTGCCAAGCTTTCCAAATAGACTAGAGGGGAAAAGAAGCTCTGAATTTAAAAAAAGAAGGCAAAAGCATTTTATCAAGCCAACAAACTTCTTGCCATTTCCTCCAAATAGAAGCTTCTATAATTCGTTGACGGACTAAGATCTTCCATGGTTCATCTCCACTAGCAGCCCTAATAATCCATTTTGCATGAATCTTATGTTTTCATTGTTCATTAATTATTATTCTCTTTCTGTGATATTGATGGGACTTATTCTTATTTAAAGCGTGGGACAAGAGTATGTTGCTATCAAACATAGCAATGACAAACCTTTGTATTTACAAATTTAAGAGTAGGTAGATGTTTTTTCCTTATGTATTTCATGTGGTTTGAAAGTTTAAAAAAATAAAAATAAAATAAAAGGAGAAGATTATTTTCAGTGGCATAGTAATCACAAACCACAAATACAAATTATTAACTAAGAAGTGTAAAGAAACTAGCAATCACATATGTGGGGTGCAATGGGTACGCTGAAGATAATATAATGAAATTTGTTTTAATTTTGTTTAGTAAAAAGTGGGATTACTGTTATATAGTCATAAAGTAGAAATATTTTTTTTTACTTAATTTGAACAAAATTTGAAGTCTTGTGAGTTGAGTAAAGCAAGTAAAACTTAAATCCACTGAATAATATGTTGTAATTCTATTCAAAAAATTGAGTGAATCGTGCTTCTTGAATTCTCAATATATCGTACACCTGCCAATTGCATCTTTATGAAAGTTTCTGAAGCCTTTTTAACAAATGCCTATTGTGTACACCCTGCAATGATGGCATTCCATGAGATCACAGTATTTAAATACATTTAGTCAAACAATTCAATTTCCTTGTCTATGTTGTTTCCCTAATGCTTTGTTGGATGTCCATACTCCATTCAAAAGCTCCCAATTTGACACAGTGAAGGAGGATGTTGGAAAATATTGTAGAGTCTGGTTTTACAACTGCTAATTGCATTTTCTTAAAAGTTTCTAAAGCATTTTGAACAATTCCCTTTTGTGTATACCCTAAAGGTTTAAGAATAAATTGAAGATTAATTTCAATCTAGACAAAGATTAAGTAGTTGAATTAGTACATTAATCTATAACTTATACAAAAGATGAATAGATAAAATACTTATTTATTATTCCTATTTTAACATAGAGTGCAAAATTTTATAGCAAATCATCACAAAAGTTGAAATTGATAACTATTGATCACTTGTGCATCACATTATTCCGAGGAAGGTACTTTAATCCAGTTAGTATTTGTCTTGTGTATGCACGAACTTGGCTATCTCTTAAATTGTATTTTTTTTAGAGTGATGCTAGTGAACCCTATGTTACCATCTAAAGGAAAATGTATAAATTGTTTTCTCCCTACATGCAATCAAACAAAGTGCATATATACTAGTCTAAATCTAATAGCCCACTAGCCCATATAGTTGGGAGCATCCCAAACCCCATATTATACTATCATGAATGTATATCATCAACAAGCATTAAAAAATGACTTATAGAATACTTGAATTATAAAAATATTTTAGAATAAACTGTAACTCACAGATTGCAGAAATTAAAATGATTTATAAAACTCGGAAGAAAACCAATGGCTAGAAGTCAGATTTACAAAAATAGACTATAACTCACAGATTTATAAAAATTTCTTGTCTGAAGAGAAAGAATACATATCCAACAATATGAGTAAACTTCATAATGAAAAAAATTGGAAAGGTTTTAAAAGTTGCATAATATTCACCTTATTAGTTGCAAAGTATTGAAGAATATTTTCATGTTCAAATTGACTTAGAAGAGCAACCTTGTGCAAGTCCCCTAAAAATTGTGAGTTCATCAATAGCAAATCATTCAACATAGGTATTTATTTCTTGTGAATGAGGGAAGACATGGAACTACATCATCCTATGATAATATACCTAAGTGCAATTTTGCGATGTTTTGAAGAGACCCTAACCATTCTCCTCTTTTATGACTAATAAAAATTGGTTAAAATTAGTGTTTTTTTAGTTAAATCCCTAACTTTGAAAGTAATTTTTACATCAAAGAAAGAATCTAGACAAAAATTATAAGGTACCATAATGAACACTATAATTTTGACATCATGATGTAATCAAGCATACTTACAATTTTCTACTTTCCCCAAATTTTTATTGATTATTTGAATATTTTTCAAGTTTGAATTGCAGGGGGCATAAACACACCCTACTTATCACAACACTCCATAGAAATTGGGGGATTTCTTCTTCAGTCATAGCGCACAACCATATATGGCCTATGTTGTTGAGGCCTAGGATTTTTCATACACAACATCATAAACAACATAGCCATCAACAACACCACCATAAATTTAAACCCGTCCCATGGCGCATCTTCCTTTACAACGTAATAAGACCCCATTTTCTCTTCCATAGTATGGATTGACTATAACAGTCCAGAGGAATGTTGTAATCTCAAAATATTGGTCAATTAAAATAGTCATGGTGGGAATTTATTATCAGAATAAATTAGGGCATCTTGACTTTCTAGAAATTTTCTAGAAGTTAGTTAGAAACAATTCGATCAAGATTTATTGGAATTAGACACAACATGGTTTGGTTTCTCATAAACTACATGAACTATTGGGGGTGATTCAGAACCTAATCATTAGGCAGAAGGCAAGCTAGGAGTGGGCTTTCCTTTCCATCCACATTTGAAGGGTACAATATCAACAGAGAAGATATTTTCGGTTTACAAATGATGTGTGATTTTAAAGATAAACTCACCTTCAAAGCTTGAATGTATATTGAGTGGGTATATATAGAAATTTGGAGTCTCGCAGTAGAGATGAACTCACCTTCAAAGAAAATCCAACACTCTAGATAGCATGAGTAGGAAGAGGCACCAAAATGTTCCTTGCTATCAATGATGGCAATGCAAAAATCTGTGCAAAGATCGAAACCCTACCATGGTGGGTTTTTGTAAAATGATATGGGTTGTTGTTTTGATATTTACATCTTCTCAATAAATGCTATGAAAATATTTCCAGTTGAGAAACGAAAGGTGAATACTAGCAAGGAAGAGTTTGGAGGAGCGGATAAAACAACCCGAAAAAATGATGAGCCATTGAAATGCATTTCATCATAGTCTATTGCATCTTGACCAATCTGCATCGTCGGACATGAAAAGGGATCACAAATACTAAGCATGCGGATGCCTTTGACATAAAAATACACTTTCACGATCAATTAATTAAATGCTTTCAGGAATAAAATTAAAGTGGGGTTAATAGATATGAAAATAAATACTAATAGAAAAATGTATTTGGTAAAAAAATAAATTGCTATTGTAAGAATTTATTTATAGGTTAATAGTTTTGAATTTGATGATGATAAAATAGTTATCATAAGACATTCATGGTAAAAGGTATTAGTTGATTTCAATTTTTAAGACATGACTTTTTGTTAGTTTAGTTTTTAAGATTTTCATTAGTGTAATTTTTATTTGATATTTATTTCTTCTTGAGCATGTCAATGTTTTCGAAAGAGGAAAAAATGGGTTTTATAGGGACACAAAACCACAAAGTTTACAGACAAAAGAAATAAATCATCAAAGAACACAAAAATAGAGAGGCTGTAGAGAGGACATCGTAATAACAAAGCAACAACCACCAAAAAAATGCCAGCAAGGGCCACAAAAAAGACCCCAAAAAGACCAGACAAAACTCCATCAAAAACTAAACTTGGGACTTTAAAATTTCCACTATCTCAGCTTCCATGTCATTCATCTCTTGAACCCCCCTCTTTAAGATTTGGACCATCTGGGAAGTAGGAGGCACTTTCCTCTTAAGGTTGGCACGAGTCCTCTTCAATATTCCTTGGTCCTCGTCCTTGCTTTTATCCTTGTCCTCTTCCAAGTCAACAAATAGTGAGCCCTGTTGTGACTTTTCCAACTTTTCAGACATTGCATTAATGATAATGGCATTGTGCCTTTCCATTCTATGGTTTTGTTCCACAACAATTTTCATATTGTTTTTTATTATAACAATTTTAGCTTCTAGAGTCTTATACTTGTCCTCAATGTCATCATCTCCCATCCCTATATTGTTCTTTTTCCGTTTTCCTTCTTCATTATTTAGAGCTGACAGCTTCAGTTCCAGTTCCTCCAACTTGCTATTTAGAACCCTATTTTTGAGATTAAGATCATTAATTTCTTGATAGGCCCATTTCATAACCCTAAAAATATCACCAACGCTACTTCTAGTAGAGACAAGGATATCTCCAGACTGATCCTGATCTGAAATGAGGTTGATCCTGATCTAAAATGAGGTTGAACTCATCCGAGTTAGGGGAGCTGGGAAATTTGGTTCCATCATCTCTGAAAGAGGCAGGAAGGGTAGAAACATAATCTCTGCTAGCTTTAGGGTTCTCAGTTTTTTCCTCCAGAGAGTCCGTAGAGTAGGAAACCGACTTATTGGCAAGGCAACCCTTGAGAGCGGGTTTCTTTAAAGGGGTCAGGAAGCCAGGGTAATTTCAGGGTTAACTTTCATGTGTTGGGGTTTACAAAGCTGGGTTTTCTTGCCAGAAAAGATAGGGGATGGATGGGCTTCAACAATTCTCTCTGGGTTAGGCTTAGAATGATTCTACGAACCACCACTATCCATATCATAGTCTTGAGATGCCATGGAGGCAACCGATTTGGATAAAGCCGACAGGCTTTGAAAATATTCATATATCAACCTAATAAGCCCAGGATGAAGAATAGGGTTTCTCCTGGGATTTTTCTTGTGTTCCTCAAGGCTATTGCTCAACAAACAGAACAAGTAATTAGGCAAAGAAATTTGCACCTTATGACAGAAGTAGTTAAGGAGAGAAAAATGATAACCATAAACTCTAGTGAATCTCCCGTCCAAGGTAATACACTCCATAATGACACATAACACCTTTCTCCAAAGCACCTTGATGGAGTCAATTTTAAAATAGTTGTTGGAAACTTTGACCAGTTTTAGTTTCTCATTTTCTTTCTTTGGGAAATTGATTACTGCCTTGTCTGAAAACCTTCTATCATGATAAAATTTCATGCCCTTAGTGGACATTCTAGTCACCTCTCCTATGATTTTCTCATCCAGTTTCACCTTTCTCCCAAAGAGGATAATTTCTCCATTATTCCAGTTCTTCTGAAAGTAGTCAGTGGCCTTAGGATTAGGCCCATGAAGTTTTTCCAGGAATGGAACCAAACCACCACGCTCAAACTGTTTCTAGACCTTAGATTTCCTCGTGTACATTTTGTAGCTATTTGGATCAATTATTTTCCTATCCCCCCATATTCATATGCACCTCATTGCAATCTCTATTAGCAATGAAAATCTGTTGCAAATTTACGCAACCATTCCAATGAACCCACAAAGTGTGCCGCTTTTTCTTACCAGCTAAGTTATTTGACACAACCCCATCAAATCTCTTGATTTTGATGTACTTAGCCTTTTCCCCTATCATCATTAAAGATATTTTCTTCTTTCCCATGCGTAACATCATAATCTAATAAGGCATTGACTTCAGCTCCCAAGTCCCTAAAATTCTGCCACGTGTTTAAACCTCCCCGCTTAACCCCCTCATTCACAAAGTAATCCACCATGTTGTTAGCTTCCCTATAGAAATGAGATATTTTAACTTTTTCAAACTTATCTAAGATAGATTTAGCATCTTCAATCCAATTCTTAATATACCAGGAGGGGGGATCCTACTTAGGATATAGTCAATGATGTTTTAGGAGTCCCCTTCAAGCCATTTATATTTTATATTTTGATTATGTGCTAAATTTAAAACTTGAAAAGCTCCTATAGCCTCCACCACATGGTTGGTTTGAGAACCTAGGGACATGGCCATAGCCACCAAAAAGTTACCATTTGAGTCCCTTAACACCCCTCCACTTCCGGCCATCCTCGGATTGCCCTTCACAACACCATCAAAGTTGGCTTTAGTCCAACCATTTGGTGGAAAGGTCCAGTGCACACCCTCCCTGTCTTTCTTAGTTGACTTGGATGCCTTAGATACATCCATTTTGATATTCCAATCCTTGGTTATCATTAGATCATAGGGAGTGCACACCACAACCTCAAGATTAAAAACTTTTTGGGGAATAACATTGCAGTTTTCCTTTATTAGCCTTTTTTTTTCAAAAAAATTAATCTCCAACATCTCCTTATCCTTGAAATGTTTGTTATTACATTCTTTCCACACTCCCAAAACAAAAAAAGGGAAAATAAAATCCCATAACCTTCGAATGAAAGGATTTTGAGATGGAGCTTTCCATTGTGAGAATAAATCTTCAATGGATAGGGGGAACACCTAAGATATATTCCAGAGAGCCAAAAAATTCCCCCAGATTGTAGCAACAAATAGACAGTGGAGAAAAAAATGGTTTGTTGACTCTGCCTCACTCTTGCAAAGGTAACATCTGTTCAGGATTTTTAATGCCCATTTGAAAAGATTATCCACTATGAGCACCTTATTTTGAAGCATAATCTAGAAGAAATTGTTGACTTTAGGAGTCAAGTGTTTTATCCACGCTTTAGACCAAAAAGGAGGGGGGGCTTGAGAAAGGGACGACAAAGAGACAACTGACGAAACAAAGTAGTTACCTGAAGGGTTGTCCATCCAGACAAGATGACCATCCAACTGATTTTGTTCCAATTTGATAGCCATCAAGGAAGATTGAATCGGAGCCAACTCCTAGCTAACCATACACAAATCCACCTAATCTCCTTCACTCCAATAATCTTTAACATACTCTCCAAAAGTTGCTTTGCAAAACTCAGCCCATCTATTGAATCTTTCAATTTTGATTAGGGGATCCTTAAAAAGCCATCTATCCTCCTAGAACCTAGGTAGATCACCACTTCTAATGTGCCAACCAACCCCTGATTCCAAAATATTTCTACTAGAAATCATGTCATTCCAACAAGCTGAACCATGGGGCAGAATAGGAGAATCCAACAAGGCTTTGAGGGACACACAATTGATCATATATTTACTTTTTAAGATATCTTTCAATTCTCCATTAGACGAAAATGATCTCCATATTTGTTTAGGAAGAAGAGTCTTATTAATCATTCTCATTTTTCTAAGACCTAATCCCCCCAAGGATTTTGGTTTGCAAACCAAATCCCATCCTATTAGAGGTATCCTCTTTTTCTCCTCCACACTAGACCAAAGGAATATTTTTTGGATTTTCTCAATGGCCTCTGCATATTTAGTAGGTATTTTGAAAAGGTTTAATGCATAAACTGGGAAATTCTAAAGAGAAGCTTTGAGGAGTTGAATTTTTCGTACTTGACTTAGAAGAGCTCCTTTCCATCCTACCAACTTCTTACTGAACCTATCAACCAATGAACACCAAAAGGATTCCAGAGGTTTAAGGCATAGAGGTAATCCAAGATAGGTAGAGGGTAAGGATTCCACTCTACAACCAAGGATTCTAGCAATCTTTATCTATCTATGCTCAGGGGTATTAAAGAAATAAAGGGAGCTCTTTTGTCTGTTGAACATCTGCCCAATCGCCTTCTCATACATGTCCAATATTTTTTTCAGAGTATTAGCCTCAGTCACCGTTGATCTTCCCATCAACATAGTGTCATCAAAAAATTGTTGGTGAGAACAAATAAAATTAGTAGAAGGTCTAAGACCAGCAAGAGACCTCTGTTCAATCAATCTTTTAATATTTCTTCCCAAGCTCTCAACCATGATTGTGAACAGAATAGGAGAGATATGATCACCTTGTCTTAGGCCTCTTGAATTTTGAAAGAATCTCAAGGGAGAACCATTCACAATGATGGAAGTGGAGATAGTAGTAACCAGCTGATTCACCAATTGAATAACCTTGCTGCTAAAACCAAACACCCTTAGAATTTTGAATAAAAACTCCCAATCAACTCGGTCATAATCTTTGGAGATATCTAGCTTAAGAAGAAACCCTTCAGTTTTAGATTCCACTAGCGAATGGATATTCTCATGAACAATGACTATAGATTCGAGGATTTTCCTTCTTGGAACAAAACCATTCTGTTGAGGGGATATCAATAGAGGAAGGATAGTAAGGAGTCTTGACGTCAATACCTTAGATATGATTTTATAGAAAGAGTTGTAGAGACTAATAGGCCTAAATGCCTCAAACTCCATAGCCCCAGGATTCTTGGGAACAAGGACCACAAAAGTAGCATTTAATTCCTTAAGAAGACTTCTGGATCCAAATAATTCTTTAACAACATTCACAACATCCTTTTCAACAATCTCCCAAAACCATTGAAAAAAGAACATAGGAAACCCATCAGGGCTAGGGGCCTTGTTTCCTTCAAAAGAAAAGACAACTTTCATAATTTCCTCCCTAGAGGGGATGGAAGCTAGCTTATCATTATCATTCATCCCAATAACCTTAGGGATGGCCTCTAATAGAAAATATTGGTCAATATGGTTGACTTCCCCATTCGTCGAGAGAAGGTTGTTAAAGAAGAGGAAAATTTGCTTTTTGATGTCTTCCTCCTCAAATCTCTTGCCATTAACTTCTATGTGAGAAATTATTTTGGCAGCCCTATATTTTGAGGCAGATAAATGAAAGTACCTGGTTTTCTATCTCTAGCTAAAATCCACAAAACTCTAGATCTCTACCTCTAGAACTCCTCCTCTTTAGCTATAATATCATGCATTTTCACCAGTAGCTCATTTTCTTTTACCCTATTATTTTCTATGTATCCTTCCCTCTGAATTTTATCTTGGATCTCTACAAGCTTTATTTGAAGTTCAAATTGAATACCAAAGATATTTCCAAAGGACTCTTTTTTCCAACTTCTTAATTTGTGTTTGACTTCCCTTAGTTTCTTAGAAATTATAAACATACCAGTGCCCAGAACATTAATATTCCACCATTTCCTAATTTCCTCAAAAATATGGGGTGGGAAAGTCACATTCTTTCAAATCTAAAGGGAGAATTCCTCTTCGCCTTTATAGGGTCTGCCACAAAACTTATAGGAAAGTGATCAGAGCTCACTCTAGAAAGAGCTTTAAGAGAATAGTAATAGTTTATAAGCCAATGATCATAAATTAAATTTTTATCTAACCTTACTTGAATCAGGTCCTTACCATTTCTTCAATTCGACCAGGTGTATATATAGCTCCTTGAAAATCAAGGTCAATCAATTCCTTGTTATTGATGAAGTCCAAAAGGTCATATTTACTTTCCAAGTTAACTTGAGAACCTCCAAATTTATCTTCATTCAGAAGGGGTGTGTTAAAGTCTCCCATAACAATCCAGTGGTCATTGTCAAAGATCCTACAGAATGTAGAAAGATCAATCCAAAAATATTTTCTAGCACCTTTCCCATTAGGGGCATATATATTCGACTGAATCTAGCTAAAATTGTCTTTGATATGTGTGAATCTAGTAGCCACATGATTAATGCTCTCTAGCAAAGGTTTCCCTTTAATAAAGTTCTGGTTCCAAAAAGTAGCAATTCCTTCTGAAGCACCATCTGAACTATTTCCTTGGATTCCATAGTTCTGAAACATTTTAATCTTCTCCACCTTATCTTTATAAATTTTAGTTTCTTGGATGAGAAGAATATCAGGTTTATGATCCCTAACAAAATTGTGCAAAATATCCTTCTTATGAAGGCTATTAAGCCCTATAATATTCCATGATATAATCTTCATATCTTACAAGGGGATTGGAGAATCTCCAAAATGGTCTTTTGAACGCCATCCACTATGTGCTGAAAGCTATCATACTCTCTCTGCCATTTACCTAATCTTCTACCTTGGCTATACTTAGTAGCACCACAATCCACCTTAGCTCTCGTTCTAGTAACAACTCCACTCAAAGTATTCTATTGTTTACTTCTCTCATTCTTTTTCTTCGATTGAGAAAGGACTTCTTCCTAATCAGTATCTTCTTGGCTCTCCAACTCTCTCCAAAATTCCCATTCCTTATCATACATTATTCTTTGCTCCCAGGGGAGAGTATCCATCTAGCCATTCCTGAGCTAGTTCAAATTGTCACTTGAAAGCTCGTTATTCTGGCTCAGATTCTCAAAGGTGTCCTTGAAAAAATATGGAGTTGATTTTTCCCATAGTTTAAGAGGATCCTCACTCAAGGGAAAACTTTCTACAAAAGCAGGAGTTAGGATAGGGATGCCAATATCCATAGACAAACCCTGAATAGGAATATCCTCTAGTACTGGATCCCCATTTTCCTTGCCTTCTGAAATCATCTCAGGATTGGAAGAGACAAATTCCTTATTCCTTTTACCATCCCCAACATTCTCCAAGATATCTTCTCCTTCTGCCTTTGAACTAGAGATGCTTTCTACCCTTTTTTGTTGATTCTTCTAAACATCAGTTTCCTTGGGTCCTATTTTTCCATTGATTCCAGTGGCATTCCTCTAAAATCCAGATTTCCTGCCAGATTCCTCATTAAGGGAATTGGTAATACTAGCTTACCCTTCCCCTTCAAGCTTCTTTCTCCAAAAATTCTTAGGGTTAGACTAGAGTTTTTCTTTTTCTTTGCTAGTATTTAATGGGAATTTCTTAGCCCAATGCCCCGATTTTATGCACTTGAAGCAAGCAAAAGGAATGGACTCAAACTCTATAGCTTGCATCCAAGTACCCAACTTAGACTAGATTTTGATTGAGGAAGGAAGGTCAACATTTTTTGAAACTCCCACACAGATTCGTGCAAACACTAGCCGCTTTCTAGCCGCTGTCATAGAGTCAATAGATAGAAGCTCTCCAAAAGAATTAACAATTCCATTGAAGACATCCTCATTCGAATATTCTAGAGGGAGACCCGAGAGTCTATCCAAAACTAGAACATTCTCAAAAATGGAATCAGAGAGATCCAGATAAGAGGTCCATTTCTTAAGGGCTAGGGAAGATTTTCCTATGACCCAAGGTCCACCACTCCTCACAACCAATATGTCCTCCTTGTAGGTGAACTCAAAAGAAAAGAAACCTCTAGGAAGAGTAGCCACCGTAACCTTACCATTGATTCTCCACTTATTTTTGAAAAACTCCCTAACCACCTCAACATTTGGTCTAGGGCCCATAAACTTACCAACCAAAACTTTGTCCATCAAAGCAATGTTATGATCAATAATCGGATCAGGCATAGAGATGGAAAGCTTACCTTTCACTGGGTCAAAAATATTATGCACTAGAGGGAAGAACAATTTTCCATTTGGTTTAACTCCAAACAATGAAGACCAAGGTTTGCACTTTGCTCCTTCCCTTTTAGTGGCCCCCACCACTTCATTGGTTTTTTCTCCTTTTTTTCCTTCAGGAGAACCTTCTGAGTTTGTCTTCCCTCCTGGGTCCACTTGAATGTTGATTTTGGTGTCCTTCTCATCTGATTCATCCTTACCTTTCTCCTCACCCGGAACATGCGCCGATTCCGCTTGGGATTCCTTAGATCTTGCTCCATGACCTGCTCCATTGTTCAAAGATTTGAAATCCTACTTTTCCTACCCATGCTCCATAGTCTCGCCCATGCTCCACATTCCTGAGAATGTTTGAGCATGTCAATTTTGATCTAAGGCTAATATTTTATTGACATCCTTTCTTCTTATTGTTTGAATTCTTTTGTGATTTTTCATCTTGTTTTTCTAACTAGATTAAAACTATTACTTTGATAGGTGGTGATGCTTGTTTTAGTTTCCAAAGTGTCTTACTAGTTTCTAAACCATTGTAGCAATTTCAAAATTGTATGTTTTTTGAGTAAAAGAGTTTTTCATTTTCCCTTTATTAAACACATTTTGATGGTTTGGATATTATTTTTTGTTTATTTATTGAGGCTTTTACAATCAACAAATTGGGATGTATCTTGTAGAAGCATTCTTTCTCCATTTGCAAGTTATCTTTCAATTCAAAGATTCAATCAAATTTTGGTTTTCTCTATTGCAATATGCCCTTTTCCAACTTGTTACTTCTTATTTTCCATTCAACAATAATATTTTATCTTATTTTTTTTTAGTTTATCATCCAAGTTTTATTTTTCACTTGTTCCCCTTTTTTGAAAAATATCATGATCAACTTTTCAAAAGGGAATTCCAAAACTAGTTTTCTCTCCTAAAGGCATCAACATTAGCATTGGTGTCTTCAATTTCCTTAAAACTAGCTTTTGTTTGTGACATTTAGCCAAAGATCAAGATTTATTTTGATTGATATTTAATTAGTTAGAATTATGTATCATCAATCCATTTATTAGTTATTTTTAGATACAATTGTTAGATTAATAGTGCTTATTAGGTTAATTTTTTAAATTTACTTTTATGTAAATTAATTTATGACAACAAATCAACATTTTTGTTGGAATGGGTGGGACTATGGAGCATAGGCAGGAAAAGAAGGATTTCGAATCTCTGAACAATGGAACAGGCTGTGGAGTAGGATCTGACGAATCTTAGGAAGAATCGGGTCATGTTCTAAGCAAGGAGAAAGGTAAGGATGAATCTGATGACAAGGACACCGGAAACAAAATTCAGGTGGACTCGAGAGGAAAGACAAACTTGGGGGGTCCCTTAAAGGAAAAAAAGGCGAAAAGGGAAAAATTTCCAATGAAGTGGTAGGGACCGCTGTTAGGGAAGGAGCAAAGCAGAAAACTTGGTTTTCGCTGTTTGGTGTTAAGCCAAATGGTAAATTGATTTTTCCTCCAATGAGTAATTTCTCTGACCTAGTGAAAGGTAAGTTTTCCATCTCTGCATCTAATCCTATTATTGATCATAATATTGCTTTGATGGAAAAAGTCCTAGTTGGAAATTTCATGGCCCCTAGACCAAATGTTGAGGTAGTTAGGGAGTTTGTTAAAAATAAGTGGAGAACCAATGGGAGGGTTATGGTGGCTGCTCTTCCTATAGGTTTCTTTGCCTTTTAGTTCACCTGCAAGGATGATATTTTGACTGTGAGGAGTGGTGGACCTTGGGTCATAGGAAAATCTTCCCTGGTTCTCAAGAAGTGGACCTCTCGTCTAGATCTCTCTGACTCTATTTTTGAGAACATTCCAGTTTTCTAGACTCCCGGGTCTCCCTCTGGAATGCTGGAATGAGGACATTTTCAACATCATTGCTAGTTCTTTTAGAGAGCTCCTTTCTATTGATCCTATGACAACAACTAGAAAGTGGTTGGTGTTTGCTTGAATCTATGTGGGAGTTTAATAGAATGTTGACCTTCCTTCTTCGATAGATATTCAGTCAAAGTTGGGAACCTAGAAGCAAACTATAGAGTTTGAGTCCATTCCCTTTGCTTGCTTTAAATGCAGAAAAATGGGGCATTGGGATAAGAAATGTCCATTGAATTCCAGTAAAGAAAAAGATAACCACCAGTCCAACCCTAAGACTGTTTGGAGAAAGAAATCTGATGGGGAAGGACAAGCAAGCAATACCAATACCCTTACTGAGGAGTCTGGAAGGAAACATGAATCTCAGAGGAATACCTCTGACTTTAATGATGAAACAAAACCTAAGGATCTAAATGTGTAGAAGAATCACCAAATATGGGCATAAGATAATGTTGGTCCTAAGGAAGATGATGAAAAAACATTGGAGAGTGCGGGGGAAGGTAAAAGGGATGAGGACTTTGTTTCCTCCACTATTAAGATCTTATCAAAAGGAAAACAAAATGGGTATCCTGGATTGGAGGATATTTTGATCCAGGTTCTATCTCTGGATATTGGCATTCCTATCCTGAATACTACTTCTGTAGAATGTTCCCCTTTGAGTGACCCTCTTAAACTCGGGGAAAAAACATCACCAAATTTTGTCAAGGACACCTTTGAGAATTTGAGCCAGAACATCAAACTTTCGAGTGATAATCTGAACCAACTTAGGAATGGCCAGATGGATACCCTCCCTTGGGAGCAAAGAAGAGTGTATGATAAGGAATGGGAATCTGACAGAGAGATGGAGAGCCAAGAAGATACTGATTGGGAAGAAGTCCTCTCTCATTCTAAGAAAAAGAAGGAGAAAAAGAAACATCAGAATACTCTGAGTGGAGTTGTTACTAGAACAAGAGCAAAGGCGGATTGTGGAGCTTCTAAGCTTAGCCAAGGTAGAAGATCAAGAAAATGGTAGATAGAGTATGAAATCTTTCAGGACAGTGGATGGTGTTCAAAAGACCATTGCGGAGATTCTCCAATCCCCGGGTAAGATATGAAGATTATGTCTTGGAATATAAGAGGGCTCAATAGCCTTCACAAGAGGGATTTTTTGCACAATTTTGTTAGGGATCATAAACCTGATATTCTCCTCATCCAAGAAACTAAAATTTCCACAAAAAAGGTGGAGAAGATCAAATTGTTTCAGAACTGTGGGATCCAAGGAAATAGTTCAGATGGCACGTCAGGAGGAATTGCTACCTTTTGGAACCATAACCTCATTAAAGGGGAACCTTTTTTGGAGAGTAATAATCATGTGGCTACCAAATTCACACATATCAGAGACAACTTTAGTTGGATTCAGTTGAATGTCTATGCTCCCAATGGGAAAGGAGCTAGAAAATCTTTGTGGAATGAGCTCTCTGCTTTCCGTAGGATTTTTGATAATGACCACTAGGTAGTAATGGGCGATTTTAATACTCCACTTCTGAATGAGGAGAAATTTGGAGGCTCTTAGGTGAATCAGGAGAGTAAATCTGATCTTTTTGACTTCATCAACAATAGGGAGTTGATTGACATGGACTTGTAAGGGGCCTAATATACATGGTCGAGTAGAAGAATTGGTAAGGAACTTATTCAAGTAATGTTAGATAGAACTCTAATTTCTCATTAGTGGCTTGTAAGCTATTTCTGCTCTCTTAAAGCTCTCTCTAGAGTAGGGTCAGATCACTTTCCCATAAGTTTTGTGGTAGATTCTATAAAGGTGAAGAAAAATTCTCCCTTTAGATTTGAAAGAATGTGGTTGTCCCACCCCCTTATCTTTGACGAAATTAGGAAATGGCGGAATATGGATGTTTCGGGTACTGCTATGTGTATATGCATAAAATTGGTCATATCTAATTAATCCTGACACTTAATTAAATATTTATTATTTAATTAATCTCTCTAAAAGTCCTCTACATATGATTAAATTTAATTAATTTAATTATTTCACATTCAAATGTCTACTTGATTAATTAAATAAATACCCTTTTATTTATTTTAATTAATTATCACCTTTTGAATTTAATTAAGTCTTTTGATTAAATCAAATTTAAATATTTTTGTTCTCATATTCAATTCTTTCTTCTAATTAATTAAATATTTTATTTAATTAATTTCATTTACATGTCATTCTTAAAATTTTAATTAAATATCCTTCATATCTTTTCAAATCATAATTAAATATTTTATAAGTTAATTATGAAATCTTTTATTATTCTTCAAATCTTAATTGAATATTAATTTTAATTAAGAAAAATCTCTATGTCACCAATAAATAAATAATTGAATTTATAATTCATTATTTATCTTCAAAATCTTTCCAAAATCTCACAAAAAGATGATTTTTACAATTCATCTTTATCATCTCATCTTATCTCTTCCACAAAAAAGTAAACAAATCTTGCTTTCTAGATTTCTTCTATTTTTCTCTCCAGTCTTATCCATCTTCGACTGTTCAATCTACCAGGAATTTTCATAGTCGTTGATCACATCAACCAATTAGAATCTTTTGAAAACTCTATAAATGCCCCTGCGAATCCAAGCATTGGTTACCTACAGACATACATGTATTAGAGCTTAGTTGCATTCTAGCATTCTAGCATTCTAGCATTGTCACTATCAGCTTTAGTATTCATAACATTTTGTAATCTTACATTCTAGAAATCATGCATGTTAATCATATCATAGCATAGAATACAATCATCATCCTTCAAATCTCATTCTCTAGGAAGACCGTTTGTTGAGCCTAGCATACAAATTTGAGAGCAAGCTAGAATCGAGAAAAACACTAGAGATAGAGGACGATTGGATGACATCAAAGACAAAAGACTGAGTTTGCATTCCTTTCATTTGATTTTTTATTTTGATATAATGTTTTATCAGTGTGTTTGATTTATTTTTTTACATATTGATATACTTAATTTCAATCACATTTCTGGCGCCCACCGTGGGGCCCTTCCACTATTTTTGACATCTACTTGTAGGTTTCTTGACAAGATTTCGTGTTCTAGAATTCGGATTTTTGACAGAAATTCCCGTTTTAGCACATGTGTGGCTTTCTTTAGCGCATCCTATAATTCTAACAACACTTTCGCAGGTCTTTCGGCGCATCCAAGAACTATTTCGGTGCATCTAGGGAACAAAACGATGCTTCTAAGGAATAGAATGGTGCATACACTCAACTCATTTCATTAAAATTTTGTAATTTTTTTTTTTTTGCATTTCTTTAAGTGCATTTAGGATTTCTTTTAGTGCATTTAAGGTTTTCTGTAGCACATTAGTTGTCTATTTTAGCACATTGACTATTTATTTTAGCACTTTTGTTTGATCTTTTAGCGCATACATGGTGTAATTAAACAAAGCTCTGAGTATGACACCTTCCATAGACAGAGCTTTTTTTGGCATAAAAAGAACCAATCTAGGATAGTCACATCTGGTTTTAAAAAGAAGCAACCCTAGGGTAGACATGGATTAAAATAAAGCAATCTAGGGTAGTCACCACATGTTGATTTTTGCAGTTGAAATAAATCACATGCTTGTTGTGAAGCAACATCTTCACATAGATTAAATCATTGTCATTTGGGCTCTAAATATAACACCGTTTTCTTTGTCTATGGCAATAGGTCTATGCTCTCCCCTTAACTGGGTGATCAGAATACCAAACTTTCCTTTTCAATTTCTGTAATTTTAATGCTTTCTTACATCCTATAGAGGGCTTGCTCTTGTGGGAAAAAGTACTCACCCAAGAGGAATGACCCAAGTGAGTTCAAGCCAAAGCCGGGCTATTCTACCCCACTATAAAATTTAAAGCAAATCTATGGAAACCCACTTTTTCCGATAGTGTGCAAGATAACCATCCCCAAAGCCTTTGTTCTAAAGGTTGGGAGGTCTCCTAAGGGAGTTTATTATTTCCGCACCGAATGGAAACCCTTACTACAAACCTAGTGTAGTAGCCAACCATGTCAATTTTTGAACATCCTAATAATCATAGTGCAAGGGGAGGGAAGAATCTGCCCCCAAGACACTCACCATATAACTGCCAAGGACCGTTTGCTTAGGGGATCCAATATCCACTTCCTTCACTTTGAGTACATGCCTGGAAAAGACAAAAACACGGGCACCCCTTCGAGGGTGACACAGTTGTGTGAGTCGACATAGTTCTAAGATGTGGGTTGTGGTTATTATGATGACCTACTTGAGTACTAAGAGTGAGTCTACCCAAATTGTTTGTTATGTGTGAAACTTGTGAAAACACTTTTGAAAAAAAAAATTGAACATACAATTGATGTTTAGTATAGGGCTTAAAACAACTATTTTTAGAATGTTTGTTGTGTTTTCAATCACATTAATTCAGATAAAAGATCATCCAAGATGAACATGCAAAAATTCAGTTGAAATTGTTTAAAAATTGTTCAAAAAACTGCTTTGGAAAACTGTTTTAGCGCATCTAGGGGATATATTAGTGCATATAAGGTCTATTATAGCACATTCACTGGTTAGTTCAACACATTTAGAGCCTGTTTTGATGCATAGGCTGAATATTTTGTGAACATTTTTGGTCACTGTCAAAGCATTTTTTTGTAGCGCATATAGGACACAGAGTAGTGCATTTGGGGTCTGTTGTAGAACATTTGACTATTTCTCTGGTGCATAGGCCTATTTCCATAGTGCATATAGGGTATAGAGTAGCACATCTTTCACTTTCCAAGATTATTACTTTTTACAGATCTGAGTTGGGAACATCTTCAGTCCAGTGGCATCTCGACATTTCTCTCATGTGTAGAGAGTGGAAATCAACCAAATTTGTCAGGAAATCGATTTCCAATAGGATCAAGAAACCTAAGAAAAATCTAGGTTACAAGAAAACCTTGCAACATAGAAATCTTTTGTATAAAAGTTGAAATGTCTTGCTCCATTACTATGAGTTTTTCCATAGGTACCAAGATTTTGCTAGGTGATTTACCGATGAGTATGTTGTAGAGTCTTTATATTCATGAGCCTATTTCTAGAGAAGAGCTCTATCACAATGACACAATCACAATCTACCTCTCAACTTCGATTATCTACCACAACCTTCCATTGAATATCCAACACATCCAAGTCAAATTATTCAGTGAGTTTAATTAGGCTATTTGATATACTTCAAAAATAAGGATCAAATCTTAAAAGTGCACCTTTCAAACAAATTTCTGATTATTGATTCGATTTCCCCAACAAGATTATGATATCCTTTATCATTAGAAGCTGCAATCATGAATTCGAAACATCTTTTGATCATATCATAATATTTTCATCTTATCTGATCAAGACATCATCATTTTTGCACTTATCAAATTGTGATCTAAGTCTAAAAGAACATTTCAAAATCATATTCCTATTTTTACAAGATCTCAATACAATAAGCTGAAAGAGGATATTCAACAAGAAGATCATACCCAGAGAACTCAAGAATAAGGTGAGAATAGTAATTCCCTTTATAGTGTGAGTCAAAATACCCTCTTTAACGACAACATGGGTGAAAGAGAAAAAAATCCATTCCCTTCCAACAAAGACATGAGCAGAACTCCTGTAGATAGTGATGATGAACGAGATGAAGAACATCACTTTAGAGAAGTTGAGCAATATCCTAAATTTCACAAAGCCTTAGAAAAGATTTTAGAGCGCAACAAAGAGAAATATTTCCTGTATTTGGATGGAAAAGGAGCTAAATTGCTTCATGACTTTGATACTGAGAACTTAAAGAAAAGTCTTGATGACACACCCTTGTCTAATATTAGTGCATTGTCTCAACAGGTTAAGGTAGTTCAAGGAAAAATTAAAGACCTACAAGGGGGAACCACAATGAAGACATATGCTCTTGATGACATTTGTCGTTATCCTTTTGATCGATGCCTCAACATGATCCCATTTCCCAAACATTGTGAAATCCCAAAGTTTGATCGTTACAATGGGAAATCAGATCCAATTGATCATATTAGGGACTACCGAAATATGACTTTAGATTTTTCCCATGAGGATACATACTTGATGCATTTGTTTCCTAGAAGTATTGGAGGCCAATCTATGGAATGGCTATCGAAAATCACACCTCCTGTCAAGACATTTGAGGAATTGATTAATGAGTTCATATCACAATATTCCTACAACATACAACATCAAATAACCATGATTGATCTCTGCAAAGATAAACAGAAACCTGGTGAACCATTCATTACATTTCTTCAGAGATGGAGAAGATTGTTTGCTAGATATCCATGTCATGTTCCTGAAAAGGAAAAGATCACCACTTTCGTAAACAACTTAGATCAAGAGATGAGCTATCATCTTAATCTTCATTGTCCTCCCTCTTTTCAGAAATTGATCGAAAATGCCATTACCATTGAAAGTGCCTTGGTCCAGAGAGGGATAATAAAACTTGATAAGGACAATCCTAACTCTCCAAATCACCACAACGACAAATCTACATTTTGGACTCGCAACAAAAACATGGTGAATGATGGTGTTGTAGATGCAAATCACGTCTCGACTAAGCAATTTATTCTTAGTGCTCAAAGTACTCCTCACAACAATAACTATAACAATGTCAATTTTGTCACAAATCAAGGAAACACTCCTCCTCCTCCTCCGAGGAATAACGTGAATCAAACGTTTACTCCCAATCAAGGGAATGCCAACAATCAAGGTTACCGTGGAAATAATAATAATGACAATGCCTTAGGAAATTCCCTGAACAAAAATCCACAATGATCTTCATTCTTCTCTAGCAAAAGAACTTTTACTCCATTAGGTCAATCCTTAGAATTTGGATTCAAAGAATTGATGGCTAAAACTGTTCTTACTTTTCCACCTCAACGCAATTTTGAACCCAGTGTGAAACCTCCATCATGGAATGATGCATACTATTGTGATTATCATCAGTGCAAGGGCCATCACACAAATAATTGTCAAGCCTTGAAAAATAAAGTCCAAGAATTAATCGAAAATGGCACCATCACAATAGAAGGACATCAAAAATAAAACAAAGACCATCAAGCATTTCACAACCCTTTTCCCAACTATCAAAAGGGTGAGTCTTCTAGAAAAAGTGTGAATCATATCAATGATCATATAATCAATCATATCTACACTGACGACGAGCAGGTCAATGTTATAAAAAGTTAAGGAAAAGATGGAATATAGACAAGTCAACACAACAACAAGGGCACAAGCTAAAGTTGTCTTAAAGGGAGCTTCTTCAAAATCCACTGTGCCCCTACCTCCACATCAATATGACTTAGTCAATCAGCTTGGAAAAAATCCTGCTCAGATTTATCTTAGAACTCCTGAATATTTCCCCAGCACACAAGGAAATTCTAGAAAAGGCCCTCATTGAAACAACTATATCCACTGATCTATATGTGGACCGATTTCAGGCCATGGTGGGACACTTGTCCTTACCCACATGCCTCTCATTCTCTGAAAAAATGACGTTTCCATGACACATCCCCATAATTCATCACTATATTTAGAAGTCATGGTCCACAAGTTTCGTGTCTGACGCATCCTAATAGATGGAGGTGTTGGTTTAAACATATGTACTATGAAGTTAGTACATCCTTTGGGATATTCTGAGGACTCTATTGATCCCAAAAGAAAGATTATTGTTAAAGCCTACAGTGATGAGGAAAGAGCATCTAAGGGTTTAATCATGTTGCCAATCAAAGTGGGACCTGTTATCAAGAATACTTTCTATCAAGTGTTAGACCGTGATCTTGCATACAAAATCTTGTTGGGCTGTCCTTGGATCCACGAAATGCAAGTTGTCTCATCCACATATCATCAATGTCTTGAGTTTCCTTATGATGGACAGGAGATCACAATACCACCTAATAATTCGAATAGTCAGACTTGTGCCAACATAAAAGCTAGTCGAGATACTTTGGTCCCCAACAATCGAGAAGCTCCTACTAGTACTTCTTCCAAAGTTGATACACAAATCAGTCAGTTAACCAAAAGCTTTGACAAGAAACTATGGTTCAAGGACAATGGAGTAGGGGAATAGTCTCTCTATCTTGTTGATCTACCTATATCGCCTTAGTCACATGGACAACCTTCTATCACACAACGACAAATATCTGTAGCATCAACATCAACACAACCACCAACAGAGCCAAATACAAATTTTAATGGATGATTCATCAAAGAAAAATTCCCCATGGAATATTCTGAGGATAGAGAAATTCTAAGTTGGCTCTATAAAGATGAAGATGAAATAGTTCTCAATGTCAAACTACCAACTGATCAATATGGTAAATGATATTCAATCATGTAAAAGATGGGCTATGATGGTAATGGTCCTATCGGAAGGAGAAAAGGAGTAGTTGAGCCTATTCACCTTCTAGGACTTGCTACAAAAGGTAAAACAGGACTAGGCTATGATACTAACTCAAAATAAATAACATCCAAGTAGTTGCATGATACTGTTCTCACATTGCAAGAAGGTTCTGATACAAGAGAAGCATGTTTGACAACAATTTAGAATTTCATGGATAACAACTCTGACACAGACTCTGGTGAATACGAATGGGACACCATCCACAATGATGAGTTATGGAGAGATAAAAGGGTTGATGTGATACACAAGTACACCCCAACTCTAATTGAAGGTGAAGGGTTAAGGTCCCAATCGCAAGGATATGAACTACAAGGTGACTATGATTCTAGTGATACCGAGTCGGATTTAATCGAACAAGACTATTGTGAGAATAGTATCATCTTTGATCTACCTCATATCTCAGATCCTACAGACAATTCTGTTATGACCATAACCATAGCCAATTTCATGCAACCCGATGATCTGCTACTTTTGATCCATCCCGATCTCATTAACTGGGATCTATCTGAACCTATCGATATACCTATGTTTCCAAGCAATGAATCTATCGTAAACTTCATTTCTGCAGACAACACTAATGATTGTTCCACTGGAAATTTTTGGCATAGGGTCTTTAATCAAGAGAGTGTCAAGTCTCCTAGTTGCAAAAAGGAAAATAAAAAAGAAAGATCTAATGGTGAAAACTAGAATTTGGCAGTGTTAGATCAAACAAAAGATAAAACAAAGAGCGTATCAGATGGTGAAAACCTTTTTAAGGCACCAGATGATGGGATACTTGACACTCTCCTGGAGCACTATCATGAGTGATCTCCTATCTTGATTGATCCTACAAAAGAAGTTAATCTTGAAACTATAGAAAAAACCAAGGATTCTATAGTTAGTTGTGTCAATGATAGAGAAATAAGTGCCAGAGTTCATGACGTTCCTAAGAGAAAATCAAGTCAATTTTTCTTGGTCTTGTGCAAACATGTCAGGTCTTGATCTTGATCTTATAATGCATCACTTGTCCATCAAACTAGGAGTTAAACCTATGAAACAAAAACTCAGAAAGATGCATCCTCCTGTTGCACTACTGGTTAAAGAAGAGCTCAAAAAACTCCTTGATGTGGGATTTATAAGATCGATCGACTATGCAGAATGGATCTCCAACATTGTTCTTGTGTCCAAGGCTAACAAAAGTGTCAGAGTGTGAACATATTTTAGAGATCTTAATAAGGCATGTCCTAAGGATTACTTCCCACTTCCAAACATCGATACTATAGTTGATTTGATAGCTGGCCATGCCATGTATTCATTAATGGATGGTTTTTTTGGTCACAACCAAATCAAGATTGCACCTGAAGACCAGGACAAAACAACATTCACATGTCCATGGGGGACTTACTGTTGGAATTTCATTCCCTTCGGTCTAAAGAACGTTGGGGATACTTATCAAAGAGCTATGACTAAATTTTTTCATGAAATGATGCACATATTCATGGAAGATTATGTAGATGATATATTGGAAAAGCCATACACAAGAGAAGAGCATCTTGAAATATTATCCAAAATATTTGCAAGGTTAGAAAAGTTCAAAGTTCGCCTCAACCCCAAGAAATGCATTTTTGGGGTCACATCTGGAAAGCTCTTGGGATATATAGTATCAACCAAAGGAATTGAAGTAGACCCTACCAAGGTACAAGCAATCATGGAAATGCCTCCACTAAGGAATATCAGTTAGTTGAGATCATTACAGGGACGACTTCAATCTATACGAGGATTCGTTGCATAGTTGGCAGATAAGAGTCTCCCTTTCACACATCTACTACATAATAATGTTCCTTTCAAATGGGATGATAAGTGTGAAATCGCCTTTCAACAAATCATGTAGTACTTAATGAACCCACTAGTTCTAGTACCGCCAAATCTAGATAAACCTCTAATCTTATATATTGCTACAACAAAGACATCTTTGGGGGAATCATTAGCACAAGAGGACTTTACAGGAAAGGAACGTGCAATTTATTACATCAGTCAAACACTAATAGGTCATGAAATCAATTACACTTTCATTGAGAAGGCTTGTCTTGCAGTAGTCTTTGCCTCACAAAAAATTCAACACTACATGTTAACTCATACAATCAATCTTGTTGCAAATATTGATCCACTCAAGTATCTTTTAAGCAAAGCTACATTGACAGGAAGGCTAGCAAAATGGGTCATGATCTTAAGTGAGTTTGACATCCATTATGTTGATTGCAAAGCAATCAAAGTACAAGTTATCACAGATCAATTGGCTGAAACACCACTACAAGTAGAGCACCCCATGCACATTGAATTTCCAAATGTTGATGTCTTCACTTTAGAATCAAAACAGCTATGGTCATTATATTTCGATGGTTCTTTCACTCAACACGGATCGGGGGCAGGCATACTCTTTGTCACCCCTCAAGGAAATACCATTCCTGGGTCATATAGGCTAATGTTTCCATGCACCAATAACATAGCCAAATATGAAGCTTTAATCACTGGGCTCAAGATAGCATTGGAATGGAGAATCATAGAACTACAAGTCTATGGTGACTCACAATTAGTCATTAATCAGATCAATGATGATTATCAGACCAAAGATGACAAATTGTTGCCATATAAGAAAATGGTTGATGATTTCAAGAAGTACTTCATGGATATCAAGTTCATATAGATTTCAAGACTTGATAACAAGGCAGCTGATGCCATGGCCACGATCGCATCATTGTTGCAACTCCTAGAAAATCAGGCTCGCTATGAATTTCTGGTGGAACAATCATTTAGGCCTACCTATGACACACCTGAAAGCCAAATCATTTGCCACTTAGTAGGATCTGATTCACCTTGGTATGGAAAGATTTATGCCTAACTAAAAGATGGCGTTTATCACTTGACTTATCCTGTAACCAAAAGCGCAACTTTATTCACCAATCCTCTCGCTATACTCTTATTGTTGACATCCTTTATCGCCGCAGTCTAGATGGTACTTTACTTTGATGTCTTGAACGTGAAAAATCTGACAAGGCTTTACAAGAAGTTCATTGTGGAATTTGTGGTATTCATTCAAGTGGACTGACCTTATCCAAGAAATTGATTAGAATGGGTTATTACTGGCCGACTATGGAGAGGGAATCATTCACTTTCATGAAGAAGTTCTCTAAATGTCAGATTCATGGGAATCTCATCCATGCTCCTACATAAGAACTTCAACCGTTCATGCCAACTTGGCCATTCTCTCAATGGGGGTTAGATCTAGTTGGCAAGATTCATCCTTCATCATCGAATGGACACAATTTTATCATCACAGTGATAGAGTACTTTACCAAGTGGATTAAGGAAGTACCTCTCACTAAGGTTACCGATAAAAAAATTTCATCGTTCATACTCAACTATCTCATTTGTCAGTATGGCATTCCCAACTCCATCATCACAGATAATGGATGACCATTCAAGAATCAGGATGTTGATGAACTTTGTGAGAAATTCCATATCCAACATAGATATTCAACACCTTATTATCCACAAGGGAATGGCCAAGCAGAGGCCTCAAACAAAACAATACTAAAAATATTGAAGAAGACTGTGAATGATGCAAGGAAAGATTGGCACGTTCAACTCAATCCTGCATTATGGGCCTACAAAACTAGCATCCGAATGCCAACAGGAGCAACACTGTATTCCCTTGTCTATGGAGCAGAAGCCATTTTTCCACTAGAGGTTAAGATTCCATCACTAAGGGTATCATTGAAGGTTCTCACAACAAATGATGACTACAGAGTTTCCCGACTACAAGAACTAGAACTCCTTGATGGGAAGAGACAACATGCAACTGATCATTTGAAAGCATATCAACAGATGATGTCTCGTAGCTATAATCATAGAGTCAAGCCACGTATCTTTTAGGTTGGTGATCTTGTTTTGAAGGAAAACCCACGAAATCAACAAGATAGAGAGAAGAAAGGAAAGTTTGAACCAAATCGGTTGGGTTTGTACGTGGTCATCACAATATATGGTTCAGGAGCATACAAGTTGTTAACGCCAGAAGGGGAACTGTTTGATGAACCCATCAATAGTATGCACCTGAAAAAGTATTATGTCTGAAACAATTATCATCATCCAGAAAAAGTCCTAAAAAAATACAAAAACATCCTAAAAAAGTCCCAAAAAAAAACAAAAACAGCAGAAAAAGTCTTGACAAAACACAAAAATAGCATAAAAAGTCCTAAAAAAAAAAATATTGAAAATCTGGCAAACAGATGCTATTTGTAGCTATCCATCTATTAGCTCATGTTCTGCACTTAGCTTCTCTGCCTTTATTCCATCATCTTAGAACCATAATAGCATCATCCTGCCATCAATTTCCTAGAGCGATAATGTCTTACCATGGCTTGATCATTGTACATATCCATTTTAGCAAGTTGTGTCAATACTGGGGGAAAGCGTTGATATACTAGGCACACTCAACTTTTAGGTTCTACCAAAACAACTAGACAGTGAAATAAAATCCAATCATGCGAACAAACAATCAAATCCTATGAGAAGCTATCCAATCATTGATCCATATCACAACAGTTTTTAGCAAGTACCATATCATGCCACATATTTGGATGATTTAAAATTTGAATAATGTTTGGAATAACAGTATTATATTTTGAACAATGGTTGTTTTACTTTTGATATCATCGCTCTGGAGCACACTCGATGATGTCCTGAACTAGAGTAGTGAGGAAAGAGGATGATTTTTCTTTGTCTGTTGTCTTGAGCTTAATTATCAATCTATTGCAAATATTTCGTGAGAGATGATTTCCAAAATGTATCATTGATGAAAGTTCCAAATTTTCATCAAAAAGTGGTTAATCTTTTTCTATTTATGCAAGAAATACTCAGGTCATCTCGGTTCAATTATACCTCGATGCTTGTGTTCACTTGCTATATCAAAAATCATGAAAGTTGTACTCAGGTCATCATTGGTGCTAATTTCTGCTTTGATGCTTGTACATACTTCTAAAATTTTAAAACTCTCTATGATGATTCAAGAAAGCTAACAAAAGAATCAAAAAATGCTTGGTTTCATTTCATTGCATTTCATTTAGATCATTGTATATATCTGCATATTGGATTTGCATCAGGGTTTTAAAAGGCTGAACAATAACATCAATGACTGCCATGTCTCTTTGGACTAGTTGTGGAGGACATTCAAACATTTGTTTCATTATCATCTTTCATCTTCATCATCATCATTTCATCTAGGTCTTGGACATATCATATGGTTTATCATTTATCATTCATTTTTGTATATTTAGATCCTTTCTCATTTCCCATCATTCATTTATCCATTAGATATTCCATATCACTTTCATTATCTATTGTCTTCATCTCATTAAACATCTCACTTATCCCTTTCTTATCATTTCATTTTCATTCTACACAGTTGCATCTCATTTATCATTGTCATTTATCATTTCATATCATTTCATTTATCATTTCATATCATTTCACTTATCATTTTATATCATTTCACTTATCATTTCATATCATTTCATTTATCATTTCGTATCATTTCACTTATCATTTTATTTCATTTATCATTTCATATCATTTCACTTATCATTTCATTTATCATTGCATTTCATTTTCACTTATCATTTCATTATCATTTGATTTCATTATGTTTATCATTATCATTTCTTCATCATTTCATTACATTTATCATTATCATTTCATCATCATTTCATTACGTTTGTCATTATCATTTCATCATCATTTCATTACATTTATCATTATCATTATCATTTTATCTCATAATCATTATCATTTCATCTCATTATCATTATCATTTTATCATCATTCCATTACATTTCATTACATCATACCTTTCATCCCATTATTTATCCTATCTTGCACTCATCTATCATTTTCATATCATTTATATATCATGACATTTTTCCCATAAAATAATTTCACATATCATTTCTTTTCCTAAATCATATATATACTACAAATTCATCTCATAAACATCCATTTTTCAGTACATTTATTTCTTACATTTGAAAAATTCGAAAAAAAATATTTCATGCATACTAGGGCATCCACCTGCATGAAATCATTAGTAAACATCACAAATCTTCATCATCACATGAATCATCCTACACATCATGTTAGTCATCAAGTCAATATAATGAATATCAAAATCCATATTACATGATACATAAATACATGTATATCACATTATCACATCAACCACGCACATCATTGAAACTCATCGCTATTGCATATCATCGCTCATAAAAAATACATACAAATGTCCAATGTCTAATGAAACTAAACAGTATAGAGAGATACATGAGATATGATAAAAAAAAAACAATGTACATGCTCCAAAAATGATATACATCAATGATACTACATCAATAAATCATGGTTGTCTGGTAGACCCCCCTGATGGAGCTAGTCAAGAGGACGATGGCCTGCCACTACCCCCTACATTAGAATCCTGTCATGACCCTATGACCCCTCTGTTGTGTGTAGTTGTCCATGATCTACTCCTGGTCCTACTATGGGACCAAGGGTAAGGCTCTCTACGGTTAGGTGGACACAATTCCTCATACCTAACTTGATAGTACTCAACCTCCCTGGCAATCTCAAATCCCTCTTGAATGGCCTCTCACAAAGATGCACTCTCAATAGTGCCCATGAGTCTCTGTGCCACACCCTCTGCCTCTACTATCCTCCATCTGAAAGAATCCCTCTCTACTACAACTGGGCTATCTGTGGGTCTGGGGTAGGTGGAGGTGCTTGTGATTGTACCTGTGTCTATGCAAGTTGTTCTTGTAACTGTACTACCAAACTCTGAGCCTAAGCCAAATAGCTCTGCAACTGTACCTGCTACCCCTGAAGTGTCTATACCTAGACCTATAAAGTATCTATCTATTCCTGTTGTGTCGTAGAAGAGACCCTAATCATCGTCCTTCGTCCAGTATCACTCATCGGCCTCCACATGACTTGAGCACTACCCAAGATATTCGTCCTCTACCTCACTGGCCTTTGCTCCTCCCCTCCGCCATCTCTGTCATCATCCCCATCTCCACTCTCCTCATCATCTCCACTATCTCCCTCGTCTCCTCAGCCAACTACCTGCTCCCCACCTGCCACATCCTCTTGTCTCCTAACCCCTGGCTGCGGTAACACCAAAATGGGCATCGGCTCATCTGAACATGTGAACCACAGAAATGGGTGTGTATGATAATAAATAGAGTACTCCTTAGACATACCTGCATTAACAATATCAGGCCTGCCATCCCATACCTCAGGATGTAAAGTTGTATACTCTGTATATGCAACCTAATAAGAAATGCAGGGCCCCCATCCAAGCTCATCCTTTCATTGTCCATAGTGTGCAACACGCTGAGCCTCCCCAGTGTGAATCTAAACTGTCTCTGTAGTCGCCATGCTAAAAATATCTCTATAATAAATGGAGTATAGCCTATTAGAAACTTGGGTATACATAAAAATGACATCTCCACTTGATCTGTATCCCACACATCACAATGCGTATATGGCCTCCATATCACTACATCAATATCGTTTAGAGTCGGTCGCTAGTACTCTAACTTGCCCAACTTGGGCTGGACAAGTGCAATAGAATATGCATATACATATGGCCTACCTAGTGGCCTAACTCTCAGACATAGTGGTCTCGTAACATGAATATTCTCCCATGCCCAGATCTGGAGTAGGGTAACACCACAAGACAAGCTAGTCGATCCTCTGTATACCACCTGGTGCAAGTCATGATATAAATGAGCTAACATACAACTCCCCTAGGCATATTCCGTGGCTGAACCATCATCTACTCAATGATCCTCCCCCACCCAACTAATAGTCCCTTTGACTAGCGGTTCGAACAAAGGAAGCCTCCAATAAATGCACCCAACACTGCAGGTAAGGTCGGATATCCCCTAAAGTCTGCCAATGGCACCCAATACCCTACTATATGAACATCACCATACACTCTCCTTAGTGCCTCTGTACCACCTAACTCCTTGTGATCATAGAACACAGGGGCACCTACCATTGGGATCCCCAAAATCCTGTATACGTCCTTTGGGGTCACCGTCATCTCACCCGTTGGAAAATGAAAGGTATTATACTCAGAATGCCATCTCTCGACTAGTGCAATCAACAGTCCCCTGTTGACCCGAATAGGAGGCATAGACAAGAATGGTCCCAACCCACATCTAACTATCAACTATACGTCTGCATGTGTGAGATCTTGTATTCGATCCCAACCTACAGGGAAGTGCTCTCTAATTTGGAGGTTTTTGAAAACCTCCTATTTTTGGTCATCACAAGGACAACCAATCAGACTCATATCATCGACTCATATCAAGGCAATCTATTTACTTCCCATCATACATATCAGTGACCCATATCAATAAGATTCATATCAAATGACACATATCAGACTCATATCAAGTGTATCATATCACATGAACCATATCAAGTGTTCTATCTAAGGGACCTATATCATGAAATCAATGCAAAATATATCTATATGAACATCAAATCAATCTACTATATCATCATCTACTAAGTGTTTTTCTTTTTTTAAGGAAAGAAAAATTTTCAACAATCAAATCATCATCCTATTTGTACTTCAGTCATGAATGCAAATATGTTTTCAAATTACATCATCTACTATTTTTTTTCTATCACAGAAAGCAAATTTATCAAAAGTCATATCAATCATCTACTCTTTGTTTTCTAAAAGCAAAGTTATCAACAATAACAATTCATCATTTATCAGATTTGCTATCATTTTTATCCATATCAACATGATGACAAGATAATTTATTTATCTATTGACCAAAAAATCAATAATACATCATCATTTTTCTCAAACAGTGCATTCTACCAAATTTCCTAGATGCGCTAATCTGTAACCTAAAAGCACTAAACCCCTAAATGCACTGAAGTTTCCCTCGGATGCACTAAAACCCCAGATGCGCTATTATGTGCCCTAAAAGCACTAAATCATTTCCTCTATGTGCTATTTTCTTATATGCGTGAAATCCCTCATTGAATGCGCCATTTCATCTACCCCATGCGCGAAAACCCGAAAAGCGCTAATTTGTTTCCTATATGCGCTAAAGTACCCATTTCCTGCTAGAATCCTATAAGCGCTACTCTACGTATTGAATGCGCTAAATTGACTCCTACATAAATCACACCCTATATGCGCTAGAGGAAACATTGAAAGTGCTACTCTATTTCCTAAATGCGCTAAAATGGACTGAAAATCCTAAATCTGCGTAAAAACATCACAAAAATAGACTAAAATCGAAAAATTTCAAAAGAAAAGAGGATTGAATCGACTCACCAGTGGTCCATACGCGACTGGTCTCTAGTATGGGTAGGCCCGCTCGAATCTATGCTTGTGATAAGGAATCTCCATCTCGCCAAGTCATCGCCAGAGCATAAAATTAGTAAAGTCAAAAGGTGAAAATGACTTGCCCTTTTTACCCCTTTTACCTTTTAAAGGTCAACCAAGGTGGGCTTTTTGTGGCATTTTATTTTTATTTTTATCTTTTTATCAAACTCTGACTTTATTTGTCAAACCGGGGCATCTTTTAATCAATTATTGGGAGCTAAATCACTATGTCCCTCTCATTATCAAAATTTTATCATCAAATTAACATTTTTCTCATCATCAGTGATTTACCTCCCGAGGGGGCATCATAATATCAGACACGTTTTTTTTAATCAGGGGCATATCAGTTAAATTTTTTTCTGATCAGGGGAAAAATCAAACACAACAAAAATTTTAAAAGCAGGAATATTTTCTTTGAAGCAATGCGTTTCACACATCACTTCAAAGAGGGGCAAAATGTATATGCATAAAATTGGTCATATCTAATTAATCCTGGCACTTAATTAAATATTTATTATTTAATTAATCTCTCTAAAAGTCCTCTACATATGATTACATTTAATTAATTTAATTATATTGTTCATTCACTTTATTCTTCTGCCATAATTAAATAAATCAACTTTATTTAATTATTTCACATTCATATGTCTACTTGATTAATTAAATAAATACCCTTTTATTTATTTTAATTAATTATCACCTTTTGAATTTAATTAAGTCTTTTGATTTAATTAAATTTAAATATTTTTGTTCTCCTATTCAAATCTTTCTTCTAATTAATTAAATATTTTATTTAATTAATTTCATTTAAATGTCATTTCTTAAAAAATTAATTAAATATCTTTATTTAATTAAATATCCTTCATATCTTTTCAAATCATTTTATTTAATTATGAAATCTTTAATTATTCTTCAAATCTTAATTGAATATTAATTTTAATTAAGAAAAATCTCTGTCACCAATAAATAAATAATTGAATTTATAATTCATTATTTATCTTCAAAATCTTTCCAAAATCTCACAAAAAAATGTTATTTACAATTCATCTTTATCATCTCATCTTATCTCTTCCACAAAAAAGGAAACAAATCTTACTTTATGGTTTTCTTCTATTTTTCTCTCCAGTCTTATCCATCTTCGACTGTTCGATCTACCAGGAATTTTCACAGTCGTTGATCACAGCAGCCAATCAGAATCTTTCAAAAACTCTATAAATATACCTGTGAATCCAAGCATTGGTTACCTATAGACATACACGCATTAGAGCTTAGTTGCATTCTAGCATTCTAGAATTCTAGCATTGTCACTATCAGCTTTAGTATTCATAACATTTTGTAATCTTACATTCTAGCAATCATGCATGTTAACCATATTATAGCATAGAATACAATCATCATCCTTCAAATCTCGTTCTCTAGGAAAACCATTTGTTGAGCCTAGCATACAAATCTGAGAGCAAGCTGGAATCAACAAAAATACTAGAGATAGAGGATGATAGGAGAACATCAAAGACAAAAGACTGAGTTTGCATTCCTTTCATTTGATTTTTTGTTTTGATATAATGTCTTATCAGTGTGTTTGATTTATTGTTTTACATATTGATATACTTAATTTCAATTACACACTATGTTCAGACTTGCTAAAAAATTGAGAGAAGTCAAACACAATTTAAGAAGCTGGAAAAAATATTCCTTTGCAAACATTTTTGGAATCAAATCCAAACTTCAAATGGAGCTTGTAGAGATCTAGGACAAAATTCAGAAGGAAGGATACATTGAAAATAATAAGGTTAAATAAAATGAGTTGTTGATGAAATTGCATGATATAATAGCTAAAGAGGAGGAGTTTTGGAGGCAAAGATTGAGGGTGTTGTGGCTTTTAGCTGGAGATAGAAATACTAGATATTTCCATTTATCCGCTTCTAAACATAGGGCTTCCAATAGAATCTATTTCATAGAAGTTAATAGTATGAGATTTGAGGAAGAGGAAGACATAAAAAAGCAAGTTGTCCTCTTCTATAACAACCTTCTTTTGGCGAATGGGGAAATCAATCAAAATGACCAAGATTTTTTATTAGAGGCTATTCAGAAGGTTGTTGAGAGGGAAGATAATGAAAAAATTTTGGCCATCCCCTCTAAGGAGGAAATCATGAAAGCTATCTTTTCTTTTGAAGGAAATAAGGCCCCTGGCCTTGATGGATTTCCTATGTTCTTTTTTCAATAGTTTTGGGATATTGTTGAAAATGATGTCGTGAATGTTGTTAAGGAATTCTTTGGATCCAAAAGGTTCCTAAAGGAACTAAATGCTACTTTTGTGGTCCTTATTCCTAAGAAACCAGGGGCTATGGAGTTTGAGGCATTCAGACCTATTAGTCTTTGCAACTCTTTCTATAAAATCATATCAAAGGTTTTGACTTCAAGGATCCTTTCTATCCTTCCTTTGTTGATTTCCCCTCAGTAGAATGGTTTTGTACCTGGAAGGAAAATCTTAGATTCTATAGTCACAATCCATGAGAATATCCATTCACTTGTGGAATATAAAACTGAAGGGTTTCTTCTTAAGTTGGATATTTCCAAAGCTTATGACTGTGTTGATTGGGAGTTTTTATTTAAAATTCTAAGGGTGTTTGGTTTTAGCAGTAGAGTCATTTAGTTGATGAATTAGTTGGTTACTACAATTTCCACATCTATAATTGTGAATGCATCTCCTTCTAGATTTTTTCAAAACTCAAGAGGTTTAAGATAGGGTGATCCTAGATCTCACCTATTCTATTCACAATAATGGCTAAAAGCCTGGGAAGGAATCTTAAAAAACTTATTGAACAAAGGTCTCTTGTTGGTCTAAGTCCTTCTTCCACTAATCTAATTTGTTCTCACCAATAGTTTGTTGATGACACTATGCTAATGGGAAGATCTATGGTGAATGAGGCTAATACTTTGAATTTTTTTTTGGACATGTATGAGAAGGCAACTGGATAGATGGTCAACAGACAGAAAAGTTCCCTTTTCTTCTTCAATACCTGTGAGCATAGATAGGTCAAGATTGCAAGAATCCTTGGTTGCAGAGTTGAAACCTTACCTTCTTCTTATCTTGGACTTCCATTATGCCTTAAACCTCTGGATAAATTTTGGTGTTCGTTGGTTGATAGGTTTAGAAAGAAGTTGGCAGGATGGAAATGAGCTCTTTTGAGCCAAGCTGGAAAAATTCAACTTCTTAAAGCTTCCCTTTAGAACCTCTTGGTTTATGCTTTAAGTCTTTTCAAAATTTATGCTAAATATGCCGAGGCCATTCAAAAGATCCAAAAAAGATTACTTTGGTCAAGAGTGGAGGAAAGAAAGAGAATGCCTCTTATAGGGTGGGATTTGGTTTGTAGACCGAAAAAATTTGGGGGTTTAGGTCTTAGAAAAATTAGAATTATGAATAAGACTCTTGTAGCCAAACAAAAATGGAGATCCTTCTCGTCTAGTGGAAAATGGAAAGACATTTTAAGAAGTAAATATATGGCCGACCATATTTCCCTCAAAGCTTTGTTGGACTCTCATATCCTACCTCGTGGCTCAGCTTGCTGGTAAATTTTTTTTGGAATCAGGGATAGGATGGCACATTAGAAGTGGCAATCAAGCCAGATTTTGGGAGGATAGTTGGCTTTTTAAGGAACCCCTCATCAAAATTGAACAATTCAATAGATGGGAAAAGTTATGTAAAGCTTCTTTTAGGGAGCTTGTCAAAGATTATTGGTGTGAAGGAGACTAGGTGAACTTATGTGTGATTAGTCAGGAGCTAGCTCAACTTCAGTGCTCCTTAAATGCCATCAGTTTGGGGCAGACTTAGTAGGATGATATTCTTGTTTGGATGGACAACCCTTCAGGTAACTACTTTGTCTCTTTAGTTGTCTCTTTGTTGTCACTTTCCCAAGCTCCCCCTCCCTTCTGGTCTAAAGCATGGATTAAACACTTGACTCCTAAATTCAATATCTTCTTCTGGATTATGCTTCAAAATAAGGTGCTTACAGTGGACAATCTTTGTAAATTGGGATTTCAAATCCCCAACAGATGTTACCTTTGCAAGTGTGAGGCAAAGTCAACTAACCACTTGTTTCTCCACTACCCGTTTGTTTCCATAATCTAGGTATAATTATTAGCCCTCTAGAATATCTCTTGGGTGTTCCCCCGGACTATTGAAGATTTCTTTTTACAATAGAAATCCCCTACTCATAATCCCTTCATTTGAAGGTTATGGGCATTTATATTCTCTTTTATTATTTGCGGAGTGTGGAAGGAATGTAATAATAGACTTTTCAGGGACAAGGAGATGTCGGAGAATAATGTCTTTGATAATATTTTTAGGCTTATAAAGGAAAACTTCAATGTGATTCCCCAAAAATATCTTAACCTTGAAGTTGTGGTGTGTACTCCCTATGATCTAATGATAGCAAATGATTGGAATATTAAAATGGACTTTTTTTTAGCTTCTAAGCCTACCAAGAAAAGTAGGGAGGGTGTGTGTTGGACCTTTCCTCCAAACGGTTGGTATAAGGCCAACTTTGATGGTGCTGCGAAGGGAAATCCAGGAATGGTTGGAAGTGGAGGTGTGTTAAGGGATTCAAATGTTAATTTTACTGCGGTTGTGGCCATATCCCTAGGACATCAAACCGACCATGTGGTGGAAGCTATAGGAGCTTTTCAAGTTCTAAAGTTAGCTCATAATTTGAATATAAAAAATTTATGGCTAGAAGGAGATTCTAAAAATATCATTGATTGTCTCTTAGGAAGGACCCCCCCTCTTGGTTGATAAAGAATTGGATTGATGAAGCAATGTCTATTCTAGAAAAGTTCGATAAAGTAAAAGTATCACACATCTACAAGGAAGCTAACAACGTGGCGGATTACTTTGCGAATGAAGGGGTAAGGAAGCAAGGATTGAATACATGGCAAAACTATAGGGACTTGAGAGCTGAAGTCAAGGCATTAATAGATTATGATGTTATGCATGGGAAAGAGGAAAATACATTTAATGATTAAAGGGAAAGGGGCTAAGTACATCGAAATCAAGAGATTTGATTGGGCCGCGTCATATTACTTAGTTGGGAAGAAAAATCAGCACGCTTTGTGGGTACATTGGAATTGTTGCGTAAATTTGCAACAGGTGCTCGACGTTGGTAGAGTCTACAGCAAGGTGCAAATGAAAATGGGGGGGACAGGAAAAGAGTTGAGCCAAAAATATATGAGGTGCACATGAGGAATGATAAGGTCTGGAAGTAGATTGTAAGAGGTGGGCTGGTTCCATTTCTGGAAAAATTTCATGGACCTGATACTATGGCCATGGACTATTTTGAGAAGAACTGAAACAATGGTGAAATAACCCTCTTTGGGAGAAAGGTGAAACTAGATGAGAAAATTATAGGGGAGGTGACTAGAATGTCTATCGAGGGTGTGAAGTTTTATCGCGACAGAAGGTTTTCTGATGAGGTGGTAATCAAATTCCCTAAGAAGGATACAAAGAAATTGAAACTGGTTAAAATTTCCAACAACTATTTCAAAATTGACACCATCAAGGTGTTTTGGAGAAAGGTGCTTTGTGTTATTATGGATTATATCACCCTGGATGGGAGATTCACCAGAGTTTATGGTCATCATTTTTCCATTCTTAACCACTTCTGCTATAAGGTACAAATTTCTCTACCTCACTATCTGTTATGTTCATTGAGTAATAGCCTTGAGGACCATAAGAAAAATCCCATGAGGTACCCTATTCTTCAACCTGGTCTTATTAGGTTAATATACGAACACTATCAAAGCATGTCGTCTTTATCCAAACTTGTTGCCTCCACAACGTCTGAGGACTATGACATGGACAGTGGGGGTTCGGAGAATCAGCCTTACCAAGAGAGAATTGTTGAAGTCCACCCGTCCTCTGAGATGTTTGGTAAGAAAACCCAGCCTAGAAAACCCCTGCTTGCTAAAGTTAACCCCAAGACCTACCTCGACTGACCTATCCCCTTAAAGAATCCTGCTCTCAAGAGCTCCCCTACCAACAAGTTGGTTTCCTACTCTGTAGACTCTTTGGAGGACAAAGTTGAGAACCCTAAAGCTAGCATAAATTATGTGCCCTCCCCTCTTGTCTCTTTTAGAGATGATGGTACTAGATTTCCTAGCTCCCCCAACTCAGATGATGTTGACCTCATCTTAGACCGGGTTCAGACTGGCGATATTATTGCCTCTGCAAGAAATGGCATTGGTGACATTTTCAGGGTATTGAAATGGGCCTATCAAGAAATTAATGTTCTTAATCAAAGAAATAGGGCTTTGTATAGAAAGTCGAAGGAGCTGGAACTGAAGTTGGTTGCTCTCAGCAATGAAGAAGGTAAACGGAAAGAGAACAACATTGGTATGGGAGAAGGTGACACTGAGGATAAGTACAAGGTTCTGGAAGCTAAAATGGTCAAAATAAAAAATAACATGAAAACTCTTGTGGAACAAAACCATAAAATGGCTAGGCACAATGCCATCATCATCAATGCTATGTCTGAAAAGCTGGAACAAATGCAACAGGGTTGGCTAGTCGTTGACCTGGAAGAGAACAAGGATAAAAACATGAATGAGGACCAAGGTATTTCAATAAGGACCCATGCCAACCTTAAAAGGAAAGCGCTTCCTACTACCTAGATGGTTTAGATTTTAAAGAGGGGGGTTCAGGATATGAACGATTTGGAAGCTAAGACTGCAGATTTATTAAAGGCCCAAATTTAGTTGTTGTTGGCGTTTTGTCTAGTTTTTTGGTTTTGTGGCCTTCGCTAGCCTCTTTTGGTGGATGTGGACTTTTCTTGTATTTTTTATAGCCTTTCTACTTTTGGTGACTTTAACGATCTTATCTTTTGTTTGTAAACTTTGTGGTTTCGGGTCCCTATAAAACCTATTTTTTCCTCTTTCAAAAATATTTTTGTTGCATATATTTACAATCAAATCAAGAAAAATAGTTTAATCTGCTCAAATAATTGTAAACTAAGGTCATTTGTGAATCCAAAATATTAGACATTCCCACTCAATCAATAATTAAATGAATCAATTCATAAAATCCTTCTAAATGTGATTAGTTAGTTTTGCTATAATTCTAACTATCGACCTTTGATTTGTTGGGAGACTTAGTTCTCTCTTTAAATTGAGATTGTTTTCCCTTCCCGTTCTTGACTTTGTCCTTAAAAGAACTTTTGACAAGCAAAACATTTTTTATAATTTTTTTGATATTTTTCATCTTTATCTTTGATGATAAGACACCGACCACTGTATAAAACTTCAATTTTGAAACATTACTATTGGTTGTCATAACAAGAATTTGACATAAATTAATAATCCTATCTAGCAAATGATCTATTTTGAAAAAGCGAGTACATGATTAAGAAAGTTTAATATGATGAAATACAACCATTTTTATTGACCTAAAGGATAGGGGGAGGGTCATAATATCATTGGTGAGAATGATAATAGATCCACATTTAATCTGTCATCCTAAGCTTTAATGGAGGTGATTGGCTTCATGCATATTTATGACCACTTGGATATGCATGTTTGTGTCCATGCGAGGCGATTGTAATAGTGAGTAGGCAAGACTCTATTAGTAGGAAAATGCATTTCTTTTTATGGTTTGTATGGTGATATGGTGTGTGTTTTTTCTTAGGCGTAGTGTTGAGGGAGCTTTCTTTGGTCTAGTTTGGGTATCTTTCTAATGGCGAGTCAAGGTTTTTGTTCTCCGGGGGGCCCGTTGCACAAAGGGAAAGTTAAGAAAATTATTTTATTGTCGGAATGTGCGAGTACTAAATCTTATCAAGGTGAGGTTGGGAACATATGGAGGAAGTTGTGAGTAATGAGGGTATGTTTCATAGTATTTTAGATCTATTGTCTTTAAATGCAGTGATGGAAAAGTGTCAACTTCGACAATACATGCTTCTAGTATTTTCATTCCAGTGGATGCTTCCCCTCATACCAAAGAAAACGTTAATGATTGTCTAGTCTAATGGGTTTAAAAAATAATATACCATTCTTGATGGTATAAAATTATGTGAATGAAGTTAGATGGATTTGACAAAATTCTCATTTTCATCTAATGATGAATGAAACATATAACTTGCATTGTCAAATGCACACACCAAATCAAAACAAGGACCCAAATTAGAAATGTTGATAGCTAAGAAATCAAATATTTTTGATAATTTTTAAGAATCTAATCAAATCAAATATCTTAATTATTAAGAATTATTAGAGCAATCACATTATTTAAGGAGAAAAGTATTTATTAAGGTAGAAAATAAGCATTATATAGATGTTGAACATAAGTTAATAATAAATTAAAATTGTAATAAATATATATATTTTTTTGTTCTTATAATTTATAGTATTATATGAAAAAGTCGATAAATATTTATTTTATTGTAATCTTTTTTAATTTGTACCATTGATTTGTACATTCTTTTTAAGAAGAAAAGAAAAACAACATTAACTAACAAATTTGGAAGAATTGAAACCCTTGGTGTGGTGTTACGTAAATGCATAAGTATAAGCTCCAATGATGTCAAGCCATTGGATGTCAAAGAGATTGAATCCACCACTCCAACCACCCTGGGTTGAGCATTTTGACACTTGGTTGGCTTAGAATTTATGTATAAACCCCTACTTGTTGCTCGGTCTCCACATGAAGGTATTGCTTGAGAAATTATTCAGACAAAACTCCAAAAAACTATGATTATACTAAAAAACCATGATTAAAATCTAAAAAATCATAATTAAACACAAAAACATTAGAATAAATCAAGGAAAATGGGTCAAAAATAGTAGTCAATGACTTTAATACAAATTGCAATTTTCTTGGGGTAAAAATTAAGAATTTTACCATTTCACGACTAATTGTGATTTTGGCAATTTTTTTCCCAACTTAAGCTTCAATGGTGCCATACAAGGCTCTAGTAGGGAGGTTGGCATGTTAGAACATTAGCCACATTTGAATCATAGATGGATTGATTGGTCACCAAGTGAGCCAGTAGCTATGTGGTAGAGCATTATAGCAACAAACGGGTGGTTCTAGGTTCGACTTGTAACTGGTCCGTGAAAAAGTAACAACATATCAAAGCCAAGGTTTTGCAAACTAGGGAACCCCAAGCATTTATAGTGTGTCTCAAGAGGGGTGTTAAAAAATGAGGCATATTTGAACCATAAATGGATCTGTTACTAAGTGGGTCAATAGAAAGAACACCCCAACAATATATGTGGTCATATGTTTGATTCTTAATTGATCCATACAAAATTTAATATGATAGATAGGTGAAGCATATCTAAAGTTGTATAAAGAATATTTGACCTACACTGAATAAATTCTAATAAATATAAGTTTCACTTGACTAGTTATTAGCAAACAAAATCATAATGGCAATTACCTATAAAAGATCACTAAATTTATATCTCGAATGAGAGCAATGCCTCAGCAAGAACAAGCAAAAATTTTTTAGCCAATGAAAATTTTATTCAAGATTACAAATAATGTAATTTAAAAACATTGACAAAATTTATTGGTTGATTTTTTTAATAAAATAATTAAAAAACAACTATTTGGAAAAAAAAATACTAAGTTACTAATAAAACTTTTGTGATAGTTAGTTTCCTTAGACTACTATTATGCAATATTTTTTACTGATATTTTAATATTTATTAAAATTCCTAGAATTTATGCACTTAGTGTCAAAATCTCTCTATAAAGAAGTTATACAATCTACTTTAAAAACTAAATATTAAATTTATTCTTTCATGAAATAATCACTTGTAGACATTTACAAGAATTGTAAGCTATTGTTTGAACTTTGGGAATATCTGTTCTACTATTGTGTATGGTTTTGACCTCTAGCTACCACACTGAATGATTTAGTACTCTTTCTTTGTTATGATACCTTTGTTGAAATTGTAATTAAAAGTAGTGTTTTAGTTATTCATGATTGTTTCACATATTGTAGAGTCTAGACTTGGAAGTTTGATCAGATCTGATGGTGGGTGATGAAATGCAAAGAGGAATTTCAAGAGGAAAAAAGAAGTGTGTGACTACAGGTGAGAAAATACATTTAACACTATAAATTATAAAGACAACCTATGAAAGATTCAACTTCATCCTGTTTGTGTTGGAGATATTCTTACGGGACTAGCAAAGGTTCTCTTGATGGATGAAATAACCACAAGATTAGATAGTTCCATAGTGTTCCAAATTGTAAAGCACTTATGCCAATTAGTGCAGATATTGGATGTGACTATTGTGCTATCTCTTTTGCAGCCAACTCCAAAAACATTTGAATTGTTCAATGACATTATTGTACTCTTTGAAGGTCACATTGTGTATAAAGGTCCTTTGAATCATGGATTAGAATTCTTCTCATCCATGGGTTTTCACTGCCTAGAGAGAAAAGTGGTTACAAATTTCTTTCAAGAAGTAAGCATGTTGAATTTATAAAAAAAATTTGATAATATAAAAAATGAATAGATTGAAAGCATGTTTAGTTTTCACAATTCATTGAAATTGTGTGTAATTTTTTACATCAATGTTTTGGATCATACTTCATGATCTATCATTTGCATTGCATTCTAATGACTCATGGAGTATGATATCAAATATTGATGTAAAAATTTATGCATAGTTTCAATCTAAATATCTCAGCACACTATGAATAGATTGAATTATTGGTTAAAACTCTGCGTGACATGCAATTTTTGGTTTTGTGGATGTTAAGGTGACAACAAATATAAAGTCCCTGTCTTGGGCACAATAATTTTTTTTAAAAAAATGACAATGCATAACTATCAACTTAAACAATTGAGCATCTTGCATGAAGCTTAATAGTGTTAACTTCAATACTTCTCCATTCCCATGGTGGCATCAACTCATTCTTGCCAAATATATGCTTGCACAAAAGAGTGATACGGTCCCAAGGTTAAGGTCTTTCCTAGACCTACGACCTAAGCCATGAGGGTTCAGGATGACCCTACCTACGTATCCCCTCATAGGAAATCAAAGGCATCATAGTTCACCCCACAAATAGAGGGAGTTCAATATCACCTCTTGTATGAGATTTATTATCTCACCTTTAACCCATAACTATTAATTTAGTACATGTAAGCTATCAACATAGTCAATTATAATATAATGATAATAATCTTTCCATCAAGTGTTGGGTCCATACCATACATTACCAAACATTAGTTCACAAACATTCACAATATTCACAAGGTTTCATTCATATCATAATTCAAAAGTCATATACATTGTCTATCATGAACTTTCCTCATATACACAAGCTGGCTAGCTCATGCAGATCACACATACAACAATAAATGGATCATACACAGATCACAAGTACAATGGTAATCAACTCATATGCACAACATAAGTACATCAATGAGTGTCTCATATGTGCATATCACCTTTACATTAGTGATTGGCTCCAACACATATCACAAATACATAGTGACAAGTACCAACATACATCACATATATAGTGACTAGCTCCACCACACATCACAAATACACAATAACAAGCTCCAACGTACATCACAAATACATAGTGATGAGCTACAACATACAACACATACATAGTGACAAGCTTACACATCACAATGACTAACACATGTCCATAATGTATCTGAGATAGAAAGAATATTGGTGCATTGTGCACTACACCGTGGGTCCTATACTTTCCTCTAGTCTTCTACACCATTGGACAAATAGGAAGAGGATTCGGTGCATCCCTTACTACACCGCGGGTTTGTCCTCAACCCCACAAGGCTAAGTATATAGTTTGACAATTGGGAGGGGATTTGGTGCATCCCATACCACAACATGGGTTCGTCCACCATCCCAAGGGTTTCCTCAAGTAGTGAACCTACCAAACCTAGTGGATTCCAACTTCAATCACCTATAGGCCACCCACAACAAGTCTGTCCACCCAAGAAGAAGTAGCTCTCGACATATACCACCTTGTGACCTTAGTGATATTTTCAACTATCTTCACAATCTTGGGTAACACTTGGCATCAGTCACTTCTATACTTACTAGTGACAACCAGTGAACCCTCTTAATACGCAGTTAGCCTCAAATTATCGTTACCCACATGGATGGGTCCCTACCCATACAATCACTACGATCGTATCATAACTAGGGTAGCTTGCTACCTTCAACTTCATGAACCAAGTGAATGCTAACTAATCCCTAGAAGTAGCCCAGACATCGATCATTGGTACGGTCCAATGATTGTCTATCACTACTCAAATATCCCGAAGGTTCACTCTTAGGTGGGTCATACATAACATGAATCATAATCTCAATTCACAGATACATCTAGGCCTATACATAAACACATAGATATGGAGTTGAATTACACAAAAACATAAGAGATACATGAAACTGACACAAGATGGACTTTACCCAACATATACATATAATCAAATACCCATTATAAAGTAATTAAATCCCTTCATTTTGTTTAATAGAAGTCTATTATGTATTAAATATAAGTTATTAAATTCTTTTAACTTAATCATGCCCATTCGATACCCATTTTAACCTCAAATTGAAGCTTACGGAGGAGGAAAGGTCAAACCATGTAGGAAGAATCCCAACAATTGGGAGTTATTCCCCCCCTAGACCCTCCCCATATGGAATTGAGTTCACAGGGACATCCTTCACCCAAGGACCACTTACGTTCTTGCTCTTGAATGGGTCAAAGTCACACATATTTCTCCTTACATTGCCTCTCAAGGATATCTACGTGCCCGGGTTCCCCATTTAGTGAACCTATACCATGACACTCTCATCCACATATGCAAAAATATCAAATTAACCTTACCATAGTTATCATCCCTCTTTCAATGCGAGCATCCTTATACCCCTTACGATTTTCTATCAAGGATATTGTGCCACATTTTGTATCTTGATGTTAATACTATATAGTTTTCAACTTAGGGTTCTCTACATATTAATATTATCCTACATAGGAGAATAAGGGCTCATTAGGTTTTGATAAGAATATTATTATCCATGATATATCTAAGTAGGGAGATTCAAACAGACCTAGGTATA
>VDFB02270651.1:270087415-270234217 GCA_007258455.2 Sequoia sempervirens
AGGGATGACTTTGCAAGGCTAAAGTGTAATCGAAGCTTTGAATTCAGGGCTGAAAATGGGCGGACAAGGGAGATCACTTAGCACTTCTGCAAAAGCTATCAAAGAGTCTAAAAAATTATCTATTTGACAGGAACAATTCCTAATTTGCCAATCTTAAGCAAAATCGCTTATGAGATCAAGGATCACTAATTCAAAAGGTCGACACATAAACCCTAAATACAGAACAGGTCTCTAAAACTGGGACAAGTCACCTAATCGAAGAACTCAGTATTTCAGTTTGTTGTTTGTTTTCAAAGATCAAGCAAGTATATCAACAGATTTTGATCAAGCACATAGGTTTCAATCAGACAAGTTGTGATACAAAAAGTAGTCGATAATAGATCTATCAAGGACAAAGCAACTTGATAGTATCGGGGGAGTCTTGTTTGAAGATGTTTGGACAATGTTTAAGACTCAAAAACAAACACATAGCTATCCCTACCAAAGAAAATGGTGAGAAGCCAAAACCTTTGCCCCATTGCTTATGCGCATACGTGCACCTCACACAGCCATGTCACCCCTAGAGGGCGCCCGTGTTTTTGGTGTTTCCAAGGACTCAATAGTGTACGTTCAAAGGTTACCCTTTGTAGTAGGGGCTAGTGTCGCGAACCGCCTTAAACGCCCGTGTATGCCTATGATGGGAATCTGTGTATGATCAACATACAGAGAGATTCTTCCCCCTCCTTGCATAAAGATTATGACTCCTTTCGGAGGTGAACCGAGTAGGCAACTAACTAAGAGGTTTTTACTTGGCTTCCATTCATAATAACCTTCAGTGCCTCTGATACAGAGCTCGGGCCTCGTAGCCACACCAACACCTGAAAATCACACACCCCCGCAAGCAGGGCTCGGAGTGGCGCCGCTCAGTTCAATAAACAGAGCTTTTCCATGATGATCGTCCAAGTCATGGAAAATAAGTTACTATGGTCTTGGAGTCTTTAGACTCAACAAGACGTTCTTTATTATAGTGAGGTGGAATCACCGGCGATAGGTGTGTACTCACTTGGGTCGCTCCCTAGTGGGTTCAATGCTGGTGCCCCCAAAGTACACCGGACATGGCTCCTGATTTGCTCGATTGATTCTCCCAAAAGGAGAAGAGCATACTTCTATAGCCCGTCTCTTTACCCAAACACGCTAAACAACCTTAATCACCGAGCTAGTTTCACTTCACCAAATCCACACGCTTTTGGGTTTCTGATTCTCTCAATGAGAGAAGAGCATAATCCCCTGACGAGTGAAAGTGCTAAAGATTCACTACCTTGCTCCGCTCCCTAAGAGTTCGTCATATTAGTAAGATCATAAGGAGCCTGGATTTGTCCATGGTCATCACCTCCATGTAACAAAGAGCCAAATTCCCTACTCACTATCGAAACTCCTAAGAATTTTAACGAAGCCCTAATTAGACTATGTGAATTGAAAAGCAGGAAAACAAACACAATATTTTTTTTAAATAAGATCTTTGACAAGCGTAAGTGTTTGTTTTCAAGTCTTTGTCACGCGTCCTGCAATCAAACTGTTAGTGTGTTTCAAGTTCTCTAACTGGCGTCCTGCAGAAACTGTTATGCTGTGAAAAAAAATAAAATTCAGAAGAACCAGAAGAACAAAAGTTGGAATCTATAAAAAAAAAGAGATTAATTAAAAATCTAATTTAATTTAGTCAAAAATTAATCTCTAATTTAATTTAGTCAAAAATTAATCTAAAAAGAATTAGTTAACAAAACTAAAGTTAAACTAAATTAATTTAATATTAAACTAAAAATTTAAAACAAAACTAATCTAAGTTAATAAAATTAAAAATCTAATCTAAATTAAAAAAAAATTCCTCTTGGATCTTAAAAAAAACTCCTAATTGCACGTTTCCCAAGAAAATAACTCAAAAGATAAATGCTGAGTTCTGACAAATAAATCAGATACCTGGTAAAATTTTTGCAAAAAATAGGTCTGATATCTGAGAAGAGGGCAGAACCAGCTTTCCAACGCCTATTTGTTTTCGAAAAACAGAGCCACGATGCAAAAGTTACGCCTTCCGGAGCGAAAACAACAACTTCTGGCTTTGACAGGCGAAAAAAGTATCAAAATGGAAAAATCAGAAAAAAAAAAAATAACCAGTACCACTGGAACGGCGTCGGAAGCAGCTTTCCGACGATATCTCGTTTTCGAAAAACGGAGACCATATGCTCAAAATATGACCATTTTACTAAATATGCTCATTTAGGCTTTAAACCAAAAATTTTATTAATTTAAAGATGAAAAAATTAATAAAATATTTAGCTGAACCTTCATGCATGAAAATCGAGGTAGCATAGAAATCAAAATGGTACATAAATCGATGTGTCCGTACGAATCCGTACGGATTTTTTCTGGCAATTGTTTTGAAATTTTTCAAAACACTAAAAAATTAATTTTCAGCAAACCCTATCATATTTTATATGAAAATAGGGGTTTTTGGGCCTTTTGAGCACATCTATGGAGTTTGTTTTACACCAGCATGCACTGTTTGAGAGATCAAAGTCGAAATTTCTTAAAAAATGATGAAAAACCATGGTGGGCTCCAAAATGTATAACTGAAAATATGTTATACTTCTGTGAATCCTTGCATGCAAGGATACTCAATAATGAGTCCTTGCAAATCAATTCACCTCTCTATCCGAGAAGAGTAGGGATTGATATTGTGGCCTTCAGATGACCCAGTTACCCCCGTGCAACATCTCGGAACGAGATTCAAAGAGGAGAAGCAAGAATGCCAATCTCCATGAATCTCGTTTTGCAATGCAACAATGAAAACTAATCTAAATGACTGTAAATGCAATAAACAAAACTAAATTATTGAAATGAAAATTGATCTACATGCAATGCCATAAATGAATTACTTTGCAAATTAATCTACTATGAAGATTAAGCTAAAATGTAATATTAAACTATATGCTCTAAAACTAAGATGCTTATAAAATCAAACTAATGTAATCTCAAATGATAAAATTCAAGAAAATTTGTAGCATAAGTCCGATGTAAAATTCATGATTTTTGAAATGAGAATGAGAGGGCTCATTTTATAGGCAAAAGTGGAATTGAAGGAAAATTCAGAAGCAATGTGGGATAAATAGAAAAATAGAAACAAATCTTGATTGGAATTCTTTTTTTAGTTTATTTCCCTTTTAACTGATTTGTTTCCATTTTTTTCATCACAAGATATTCTTGAGAGGATATTTCATTTATTTTATTTAATTTAAGATGATAATATCTCTTTAATAAAATAAAATAAGATTATGTAATTTAGAAATGAATATTAATAAATAAAATAAAATTATTTAATTAAAAATAGATTTAATTAAATAGCATCATTTTATTTAAGTAATATTAACTTCAATTAAATAACATTATTTTATTTATTAAAAGGATTTATTTCTTTTGATTAAATAAAATTAATGAAGCATTCAAACCTTAGGGAAAATTGAAACATTTGAAATAGTTATGAATTGATTAAGAAATTTGATTTGAAAATGCGACAATCATTGATTCAGAAAGTTGATGTTGACAAATTAAATAAATGGGGCCCAACGTCTAGGTGACCATTTTATTCCAGTATTTTTTTTTTTGTCAGACCACCGTGGTTTTTCATCATTTTTATATTTTTATATTTTTCTATAATAACTTTTTATGCAAGTGCTAACTATTTCTAGATTGAAACCATGTGAATTTTTTAAATTAACGTTTCAAATCATACTCCATGATCCATCATTAGGATGATATGTATGCAAAAAGAGAGAAGAATGATAGAATGATATAGCAACTTGGAAGGATAAAATTATATAAAATATTAAGATATCACTAAATAATTATATTATTTCATATAAAAGAAATAAAATTTAGCTTAATGTAGTCTAATTTTTCTTTAAAAAAGGATTAATCTAACAAGTATATATAGTTATGTAAACTCAAAATTTAACTTAGAATAAAAAGACCTTGTTGGAAATTTATAACTTTTAGAGTCATCAATTGAAGTTTTCTAAAAAATCGTTAATAAATCACTTGATGTTTGTTTAGTTTCTTCTTCACTATTTGGTCTAATCTTATTTTGTCAATTGATTATCTTGTAATAATTTTATCTTTATAACTATTCAATTCACTTTAAGGAATAATTCAAATAATTATATTCTATAAAGATTGAAATTGAGCTCTCTGTGGTCTATTTTCCATAATAGTATTTAATATCAATTATCCTCCTCATTTTTTTTTTCAATTATTATATAGTATTTCAATAGTTTGATAGATTAGCACACTAAACTAGTTTTTCATTAATTTATCTTAAAAGTTTTTTTGGTCTTATTTTTTAATATTAACAGGGGATAGGAATTTTATTAATTTATCATTTTCTTTAACATTTTAATCCATTTTTCTTTTTCTTTTATTGGCCAAATATAACTTGTTGCCCTCTAGCCCTCTCAAACCCCTCACCTTTTTATCCTTGCAAGTCTTCTATCTCATTATATCGTTCTTCTATCTTGTTACATACATATCATCCTGATGATGGATCATGGAGTATGATAAGAAATGTTGATTTAAAAATTTCACACTATTTCAATCTACAAATTATTATGGACTGTGGAAACTTGATGCTATTAAATTTTTACGCTTTATTAATAATAAAGTGTCATATATAGGGTTAGATAAGAATATAGCAAGTCAAATTATACAATCTAATAAATTTAAAATTTCTAAGATACAATCTAAAATTGAAAAAACAATCACTTAGACCATCAAATTCTAGGCTCGAACTACACCACAAAAGAAATCACTCTAATTTAAAAAATGTCGAGATAGCCCTCTATCTGTCAAATTATACAATCTAATAAATTTTAATGTTCTAATATACAATCTAAAATTGAAAAAAATGATCACTTAGACAATCAAATTCCAGGCCCGATCTGCACCACAAAAGAAATTACTCTAATTTAAAAATGTTGAGATGGTCCTCTAACTCAACATCAAACTCATATACGTATTTTAGCCATGACGTAGAGAACTCTCCTTTTGTGTGAAAGAGGCAAGATGTTCTTGTATCATATAATGTTCGCCATCCAAAACTTTTAGTAACATTGAACAAACAAAATGAATAACAGGCAACCTAGGCCATTTTAACAGGCTAGAGATAAATGTGAAAGAAACTTTTTGAGGGTGGCAATAGGGGAGAGGGGCCAATATTTGTGCATTCTAACTTTGTGCACATGTAGCAATTTCCTGGAATATGTAAGACCTTCATTTTTTTCTTGAAATGTGGATTGACCTCTTATCTATCTATAACTAAGGTTTAGAGGTGTGATTCATCATGCAACTTTCCACATCAACACATCTACTGAGAAGTGTACAAAATTTGACTTTTTAAAGATTCAATTGAAACTTAATCATGGTGCCCCTAGTAGTTGAACAAAAAAATATCATTTGTTGCTTATAGAATGCCATATTTTTATTTAAAATAAAACTTATATGCAACCTAAATGGACCAAATAATTATTGGTAACCATAAATATTTGTTAACTCTAGCTTTTATGTTCAACACAAATAAACCAATAGTTGAACACAAAAAAAAACTATTTGTTGTTATAAAAACAAAAATAATTATTTAAAATATAACATATATCAAACAAAAAAGGACCAATAGTTGAACGCTAAAACTTTTTGAAAATCCTTCACATTTAATCGGAAAATACATAGTATTTGTTGTGCTCTTTTTTTATATTGTGATAGGACAAACAATTAATATGAAATACGCCAATACTTGTACATTGCTATCCCAATAGTTGTACACATAAGAACACAAATTTTTCACTATGAAAACAATAATTGTTTAAATGAGTGTCTTATTTTATTAAATGAGCATTTTATTTTATAAATGACACACTTATATTAGATAGTTATAATATTTTATCTAGACAAAAAAAAATTATTTCACAATGTTTTCATAAATGTATTTTTTTTTTTATATAACATTCATAGGTTCTCATGTGTTAAGTATGGGTCCATTTTGACCACCATTTGGTTATTTTTGTATTTATATTTGGACTATTTATTTACAATATATAGTATAAATATGTGGTAAGACTGGTTATCTATAAGCACTAAATATGTGGCAAGACTGGTTATCTATAAGCACAAGTGTTATAACAACAATTGGAACCAGTACAACTACCCCATCTCCCCATACAATTGAACCCTGCACAACTACTAGCCCCTCTCCCCATACAATTGGACCCTAAAACTACTGGTCCCTCTTCCATTACAATTGAACCCTTACAACTACTAGCCCCTCTCCCCATACAATTTGACTCTCTATAACTACTGGTCCCTCTCCACCATGTACAACTACTGGCTCCTCTCCCCATACAATTAGACCCTGTAAAACTATTGGCCACTCTTCCAACACAATTGAACCCTGTACAACTACTGACCCCTCTTCCCATACAATTCAATTCTGATCTACTGACCCATCTCCCCATACAACTGGTCCCTCTCCACCCTTACAACTACTGACCCCTCTCCCCATACAATTGAACCCTATAAAACTACCGGCCCCTCTCCCCATACAACTGGTCCCTCTCCACCCTGTACAACTACTAGCGCCTCTCCCCATACAATTCAATTCTGATCTACTGACCCATCTCCCCATACAACTGGTCCCTCTCCACCCTGTACAACTACTGAGCCATCTCCCCATACAACTGATCCCTCTCCACCCTTACAACTACTGACCCCTCTCCCAATACAATTGAACCTTGTAAAACTACTGGCCCCTCTCCCGGTACAATTAGACCCTATAAAACTACTGGTCCCTCTCCCCATACAGTTGCACAGCTGCATGTTTAATTCACTGCCATATCCTTGACATTTCCGAAATTACCCAGAAAGGTCACGCTGACGTTATCTCTGCACGAAAGCGAGTATAATTTCACAAATCCATTAAATTTATGCAGAGAAGTTGGGTGCGGAATTTACTGATCGAATGTGCTTGTCACTTTTCCTTCACTATTCTAATGCTCGAATGTGAAAGCAAAATCGCCTTGGACGAAGCAGCGAATGGACAGGTGACCCTATGATTCGCTAATGGTCTGTAACGTTGTAAGTAAATAACGTAGATATCGTAAATTCCTGAACTCCTTGCTAGATATTCCGGGCCACATTAAAAAGCATCTATAGGTTTCGCTATTAGATGGTTCATAAGTATAGATATAAAGTTATGTCTCTCAAACTAGACTCTGTTGATAATATTTATAGGTGCTGCTGTTACATAATTAATAAGTAGGTATAAGTATAAAGTTGAACAGATTATTTTCATAGCGTTTAGTAAATAAGATTATTTGTACTTCTGTCTATCTGTTATGTAAAAATATTTCTAAATATTTTTATTAATTTGTAACAATCTTAAGTATAGATATAAAGTCATGTCTGTCAAACTGTGTTTTGTTGACAAGTACCTATAGGTGTTGTTGTTACACAGTTAGTAGGTATGTGTAGATATAAAGTCATCTCTAGCAAATACATATATTTAGAATAGCGTTTAGTAAATAAGATTATTTATACTTATGTCCATCTGTTATGGAAAAACATCTATAGATGTGTTTATTAATTTGTAACAATCTTAAATATAGATATAAAGTCATGTATGTCAAACTACGCTTTTTTTACAAGTATCTATAGGTGTTGTTATTACATAATTAATAGGTAGGTATAGATATAAATTCATCTCTGTCAAATATAGATAGTTTTCATAGTGTTTAGTAAATAAGATTATTTATACATGTCTCTATCTATTATGTAAAAGCATCTATAGATCTACTTTTATTAATTTGTAACAATCTTATGAGTAAAATGATTTAAAATATTTTGATGAATATACCTATCAAAAAATTGAATAAGATACAAAAGAAATTTAATTATACGCGGGTCTCTAATAAGTGCAATACACTTCCTTGATCGCATTCTTCAAAGAAAGAAAAATGTAGATTGATAGTTACATAGAAAATCAACTCAAACAAAAAATTTACCATGTAAACATAAAAACATCAAAAACCGTCTACAAAAGAATTTGATAAATTGAATTTTGTTGATCTTGAAATCACCCAAAACACCCTCGATTTTTAAATCAAAGAGGTAATGTGATCATTGTCTATCCTTTAAATATCTTTTTCTAAATGTTACACATGTTATGCAAAAAAATCGTTTAAGAGAAAACCCTACCTATTCCTTTATAATAAATATAATAAACACAAAAGTTTAGGGCAAACAATTAGAAAGAAATAATATATGGATGATCGAAAAACTTTGATTGTTAAACGACAAATTTAAAATTTGTCACTTTACATCATGCAAAATCTATGTTTCAAAAATTGAATACATCTTATCTGCTATTGTATTGTTTTTTTTGGTTTTTGATCTAATTTTAGTAGCTAAGATCTCATATCATTTTCTCATTGAAAATGACAAGTTGAATATGATGACTATTAATCAAATATGTATTATAATTAATTTCATGTTGAATTTATGTAGTAATTTGGTTCTAACTTTAAATAATATCAATTGAAAGGAGACATCCATATATAGATGTAGTATATATCCATCACTTTGAACATATACTAAAAAATCACTCACAATTCCAAAAAAAATGTATGCAATCTTAATTGACACAAACTAGGTAGAATCCCAAAAATACTAATTTTGCATCCTCATAAAAATATTGTTACAATAACTTCTCGTAGACAATAGAATTGATAAATAATGAATTAATTTTAAGAACATTTCTTTTTCAAAACAACATAATACATTTCAAATATTGTACAGGTTTGATAAGTGTAAAATTATTTAGTACATATGTACTTAGAGTCAAATACATCTTTCCTATGATTGACAAAAAAGAAAAAACACATCAAAGAAACCCCTAAGAACTTAAAAATTTAACACTTACGATGCTAACCTTGTAAGAGAATCTTGCTCTCTTTTTAAAGGGCAAATAAATCAATTGTAAGAAGTTACAAATTTGCAATGACAAGAAAATGATAGATATCTAGATAGATAATAGTTTTAGGAACTAATTCCTACTAGAATTGCATCATTTTGAACCCATAGTTTAAGTTAGTTAAAGTATAATATCATTGAGAAAGTGGGTAAGGACATGTCTCATTAGTTTTTCTCTACTATAATTACTATATAGTCTGAAAAAATATTTTTATTAAAATTCAAGGGAGAATCGGGTAGGATATATGGGATAAAATGTAGTAAGTTACAATGAAATTTACATGATTTTTGCAATTTAAATCAAAGGAGCACCTAGTTCTATTCTTACAAATTACAAAAAAATAATGTTAAATTCTCTGCACTATTTTATAACCCCTTGAAATAACTTGCCTATAACTTAAACGAGATATTAATCTTAATGTTTATATATACACAAGTAAGTAATATATATTAATATTATAAAAAAAAATGTGAACCATAAAGAACTCAAATATCCATCAAAGAACTTATGGAAAAGTGTCATACAACACATCCTCTTAGGATTTTATATGATCCAAACTACATTTTCAAGAAATTCAAGCATATATGCCAATGCAAACTTTAAGGAATTCAAATTTTTCATACATATAGAATAGGAGGTGAATATTTGTAACTAAAATTAATTAAAACATATAAGTTGTCTAGGAATTTTGTTGAAAATCATGGAATTTATTAGGACTATATTTATAATTTTTGCAAATCTAAATTTTTTATGTATATTTAAATAGAGAGCTTCTAAAATATTGTTTTTAGGGTTTACTAAATTAAAAAATTTATTGTAAAACTTTATTAAAAGGCAAATAGATTATTTTGTAACTAGGTAGAAAAAATAACTAATTAGTAAAAATAATCCTATAAAAATTCTAAAAATAAAGTTATAAATAAAATATCAATTAGATGCATTATCTTTAAAATCTCAAGATTCAATAAATGATTTATGTAGATATATTTCAAAAAATTGATACAATATATACTTTGATATCCACTCATGACGAAAAATCAGAATAACCAAAATCAAATTTCAATCCCTCAAAAAACAACTTAGAAATTTTAAGAGACAAGTTTGTAACGACCTAAAACAAAAAGATAACCATAGCAGAATGAATTTTCCTTAATAAAAAATCCTAGAAACCCTACAAGCAATAATTTCAAAATATTTAAATCAACAAGAAACTAAATGAAAATCCTTAGAAACAAAATAATTTCATCATTAATAGGAATTAGGATTCTGGAGAGTAAGGACGGGCTCTGGTTTGCATGCGCGGGAGATGAAAAGACATCTACCTCACGTATTCTGGAGAGTAAGGACGGGCTCTGGTTTTTGTGTTACTTTTCACACAGATGTGATTATTGCATATGTGTGAGAGTTTATGTAGATAGATTCGACGGTTGAAGGCGGGGAATCTAGTAAGTCTAAAGATGAAGCTTGCAAAATATTCAAAGAAGCACCGCAAACTGAAAAGACGAAAGTGCCAAATTTGAAAGCAGTCTTCAATGTGGGATTCAGAGACTACAGCGGAGGGGTCGGGGTTGCAAAAGGAAGTGGAGTAGAAGGTGGATGCGAATGAGGTAAGGACCCCTTGCCACCTAGGATTTTAAGGCTTAACCCTAATGATGAAATGCTTAATGCAAGAATATGTTAAAAACTACTGTTGTGTTTCTTGCATATATGGATTTGAACAATCTCTCAACGAGAATTTTTTTTATAACTGGCTAAACCTTGTCTAGGGGAAAAATGGGAATACACGTTTCATTTTGCAGAATGATTTAAAGAGGGTTGTTTGTATTTTTTTTTTAAAAGAATAATATGTAGAGGAGGGTTCTGAAAAAATATTTTTGGAATATTGGTAAATCCCTCTTTAGGGTTATAGCCTGATCGCCTGAGGTGACCCAAAATGAGATTTTGTTTTGTTATGTGTCAAGAAGGATTAATGTAAAGAATGATCCACCATAGATGTGGGTATTCTTACCCCAATTGATAAAACCAATTGGTAATTTAACCTTACAAATTGAAAATACTAGGTCCACTCTGCCACACTTATGCTTGTCTCATTCAACACCAGGGTTCAAATCCCAGAAATCATAGAATTTTAAATTGAAGGTAATCTATAAAAATATGAAATAGAACCCCTACTAGGAATGAATTCCTTTGTTTTATGCAAAATCGATGGAAATCCAAAAAGGGATTATCCAAAATTAGTAAAAAAAAGGAATGTCAGACCTCCTAGGGTTTCCTTCAATATTCAACATGCACAAAAATCCTCAGAGGAATATTGTGCAAACTCTAACCCTGTTGTTAATAAAGAATCCCCAACCCCATTTCAGATAGGGGTTGTGGGACATAGTCTGAGGCTTTCTCTAAGGACAATGTGCAAGATGAATTGGACCCAATGCTTGGTAATGATGGCAAAGGAAAAGTAACAAATATGGAGGAGGATATTTGTGCAAATTATGAAACCAAGATCTCCCCTAATGAGAAAATGATATGCAAGGGAACCTAAAGATAGGTGAGAATATGTTAGAAAAAATATTGAAAAGAAATTTAAAGATGGGAAAACTTTGGATATTAGAAAGAAAAATGCACAAGAAATAGTGCTTGATAAACTAAAAGAATAGATAAGGAGAAAGAAAATAGAGAGACCCCAAGATCCTTCAGAGGCTATAAATTTTTTAGACTTGGATGGTATTCCATATGATGATGAATATAGAAAATAGAACATAGAGATTATTATTTTTTTAACCCCCTCTACCAATAAATGAGTAGTGAGCCTAAACAAGAAAAAAAAAAAATTTAAAAGAATATGGTAATAAAAAGAGGAAAGAGGTGAGTAGAACCAGCAACTCAAAATCCCTAGTAAAAAAGGTGAAGGAGAAAGCATGCCTTCTTTATTTTATAGATTACATAAGAATCAGAAAAATCCCTGGAATTACCATTGGATAAATGAATTTAAGCTGTATAAGTTGGAACATATGGGTTTTAGAATCCCTTGAAAGGAAGTATGTTTTTAGAGCATTTTGTAATAAGAAAAAAGAATCAGGTTGCCTCCTTTTGTAAGAGGTTAAGGTTATGGATTTTCATTTGCACAATGCCTTGAGATTTGGTTGGAAACAGGCTATTATCTTCCATACAAACCACCAAAAAGGGAAAGGTGGTAATGCAATCTTAATTAGACCAAAATGGAAACCATTCATTACTATCTATGGATGTTCCCCTTGTAATTTTTTTTTGAATGCACAAAGGAAAACTGAGAGGAGGGTGAATCAATTGTATATTAAAACATTCAAGACCCTCATAAACATTTATATCCACTTCAACTTAATTAACTCTTAATCTATTAGAATGATTTAGCATGAAAGCAAATAATAGAAACTAAAACAGATCAATACCATGCACAATAGAAGACTATATTTACGTGGAAAACCCAAAAAGGGAAAAACCACGGCGAGGATTAGCGCACAATATAAAGTAATTGCAACACTGAATATAAAATGCTCACTATAGAAGGGCTCACTGCCAGATTACAAAAAAGAAGAAAGAATAATGTTACAGTGATAAATCCATCTCAATGCAACAAAAAGTTCCACCACAACATCACCAACACTTTCGCAGCCTTCCTGAAGATTGTAGAAACCTTCTGCTCACTGCTTCCAGTATTCTAACTCATTAAGATCACACTGCACTTCACAAATTTTCACTTCACACTTCTGCAAATCACATCACACACTTCACTCCTAAATTCTCCATCAACTCATCACTTATTTATACATTCTTCAATCTTTAAAACTTTCTCCAAGATTAGTTATGCACCTCATCCGTGCAAATTCAAATTAGGTCAGCACTAAGCATTCCCGCGATGGAAAGGAATGAAAGTGAACCAAACCACATCTTAACTCAGACCCAAATCATACATATACACCATGCCACACTTCACAATCACTAAAGCAAATCCACAATTAGTGTAAACACCCAAGGTCAATTGAACCTATGTTAACACCATTAACATTTATGTACACACTTCCTCAAATCGAAATACAACTTGAGGACCACACACCACACTTGAACATAATCCAAAATATTCCACAAACACCCTAAGGTTCAACAAATTCCTTTCCTACAACTTTCACTTGAAGAATGTACACAACTCGTACATCCAAACAACCTTCCATACTCTATTACTCAAGAAACCAACTTCTAAAGCACCAAACCACAAAAAAATTTGACTATAGGTAGATATGATCATTATCGACACACTTCCATAATTGCAAGACCTAAAATTGAACTGTGGAGAAACGTGGAGCAAAACCATTTCTCCTAGACACCAATGCAACACAGTTCATATATTGACCTGAACATAACTCTCTCTGTACAATGAACCAAACCAAGAAATTTTGAATATAGAACCTCTAAAAACCTCTGACCAACATATCTAAATTTCACAAGCATATCATCAACCATGAAGAAATATGGAGCAAAACCAAAACACAATTTTGTACACTAGAACACCTCTGCAACACATTGTTTCCCCTTTTATTTAATTTTTCTCAAAATAACTTGGAAACCAAGCACTAGAGACACATACTCATCATCTTCGGTACTTCCTCATCATCACCAAACCAATAACATCCACAAACAAAAGCTTATCAAAGCAACACTAGAGGTTGACACTAGTAGCACTTACTAATGTCAACATAATGCAACTAATCAAAGCATCAACACAACCAAACAACACAAACATAAGCCTCCAAAAATCTCCCCTAAAATTTTTCATATCAAACTTACTGACATCAATGACAACACCAACTACTCATACAACTATTCATACTTGCAACAATCTCCCTTTTTTTCATTGATGGCAACGCATGATGTGAAAAACAAACATAACAGCTCTGATCACCAATATACTGCTCCAAACCAACTATCTCTTTCCTTCTTACATTACTCTCAACTATACTATTCTCTCCCCTTTTCTCAACTAAACATCTCTCCCCCTTTCTCAACTAAACATTTTTCACATTTCTTTTCTCTCCCCCTTTGATATCAATGGAAAAGGGGAACATATATGCATCTCTTTCTCCCTTTGATGTTGAACATACACACTTTCTCTCTTTCTACTATGCATACCCCCCCTTATGAGTACACAACAAACTGCATCATTCATCAACTACTACACATATCCTCTGACACATCTAGAAAAGGACAACACCAACCTATACACCAATATTTACTCCCCTTGACTGTAACAACCAACAAAGTCACTACCTACTCCCCCTGAGAGGTAGCCTCAAACATCAGTCCAGAAAAAAGAATGAATCTTGAAATCCACTGGACTAATGGATATGCTTATGCATCTAGTTTAAAGGAGGAGCAATAACCCCTAACTTCTCTCGAAGATACTAAAAAGTATCCTTAGTAAATATATCAACAACCTAATCTTTTGTAGGCGCATACTCAAGCTTCACTTCATTCTCTACAACCATCTCTCTCAAAAAGTGATACTGGATGAAACGAAGGGAAATAGGTTCACCAATATAAAGTGGGTATGATGCACCTATCTTCCTTATTTCATTAGGAAAAATTGATCCCTTAGGACAAGATTGACTTTCAACCCTTAGGTGAGTCAACCTTTTATCAAGATCTTGTTGTTTTCCTTATGATTGAGGACAGAATAAATCAACTTGAAGTGGAATTTTGGGAGATAAATGAAAAATACCAAATGAATGCAATAATGCAATGTAACACATGAAACATCAATTTAAACCTTAATCTACTAGAATCAAAAAAGTTTCAGTGGATCTGAGAAGGATGTGATTTTATGCACCTGTCAGAAAAAGTCTGTGTTGAGTGTCCTCTTGGGACTCATTTTTCCAAGGATGAATGGGTCTTGCTACAGGGGTTCAAAATCTTCTTTTACAGTCCTATGCTCCTAGGTGTAAACTCTTGATTCCTCTGGGTTTCATAGTCAGAAATTCGGAATTAAATTCTAAAAGTGAGTTTTTGTGGCTTGACGACAATGCTGACAACTTTGACAACTTTGCAAAATTGCACTTTTGATGAGTCTTCAATCTTTCTTTAATCTAAGATCTTTAACACACACAAGATGGAAAGATTGTTTGGTTTTGGTGAATGAGTTTACCTTGGTCAAACCCCATTTTGGTAATTAAACCTTGAAATAAAATGAAACATAAATGAAAGGAATGATGAATGAAAAATTTCTATTTTACAACCCAACAAACGCTTGAATTGAGATCCTTGAAGGAATGAAAATTAACACATCTCTCCAAGGTCTTGATCTTTCATGAGCTGCTTGATTGGATGTTGAGCTTGATGGTTGAAATTGACTTGAATTCTTGAAACCTACATCACAATGTTAGCTCCAAAAACATGCATGAATGTAGATAACTTTGGAATGATGCTTGAGATCTTGAATGTTGTTGTAGATGCTTGATAAATATGCTCTTGAACACTTTTGACAATAATGTTAGCTCTAGGAATGAGCTTGCATATGAAATCTAGATATCTTAGGATTTGAATTTGATAAAAATACCTTGCATTTATAGGTAATTTTCTAATTTCTCAAAAATTAAACATTTGAAGCCAACATTTGAAATATGAATTCGGATCATCAAAATGCCACCAAAAACATATTAAAATTTTGAATTTAGCAACTAAAGGGGACCTATACACCCAAGGGAAAATGGGTCCTAGCCTAAATTTCTAGGACCTATTCATTTCGAGGTGTTAAGAATGATAATTACATTAATTAAATATCAATTCCCTTTCGGAAATTGCAATTAATTAGGCTTGTAGATGCATAATTGGGCCAATTTTAGAGGCTTAATTAAGTCCAATTTATTAAGGGACCCAAACATAGTGTAAAATTGTAAAGGGGTACATTTTTGACACTATATTTAGCCCCCACTTTAGTAAGAGGATGAGCCCTACGTCAATCTCACACTAAAGTAGTTAAAAAACTATCAAGAGAGGTCTAATTGTACAACTATTGGAAAGATAAGGCAACAAAGGTCAAGGAGGATGATCAAGACCCCAAGATCTAAGGTCTCAAAACAAACCAACAAAGACACAAAGAAACACACACCTATGTTAAATATGTAGCAACAAGACAAGGTACACAAGAATACAATGCCAAAATTAAAGAGAAGAGAAAGATGGTATGGGTGGATAAAGCCTTGACTGTTTGTCTAATTGGTATGGATCAAGCCTTAACTATTTGTCCAAAAATGTTTACAAGTGGAAAATCGTTGTCCACTATACAAACAAAATATACTCACAAGGGCTAGTGAAATTCATTGTCCACTAGGTGAGCCCCAAAAAGTGGTTAATGGGAAAGTCATGCTAGGTCTACAGGCTCCCATTGTACTAACCATACCAAAGTTATACCTCTTGATAACTTTGATAAGGAACCACATAAATGGTCACAAGGATAGCAAGTTACATTATGCTAGGAACTAATGATAAAGGCTCCATTGGAAAGCAAGTTGTGTTATGCTTGGTGGCCTTGATACATGCAATAGGATATTCAAAGGGTTCTTTCTTAGTTCATGAAAGGTCTCACCTTAGAGAACAGCGCGCTTAATGTCTCCAAGATATGACTAGTTGACAATAAAATATTCACAACTTAGGGAATCTAAGTCATAGCATCATCATGAAGAGGAATGTCATATGCCAAGAAAGGTCACAATCTTGAAGGACATCAAACCTAATGACACCACTAAGAATACACATCACGTGAATAAAGAAGATCACACTTTGAAGAAAATAATGAGCAGGGATGTGTATGCCCCCACTTTAAAGAAATTGCTAAACACAATGTTGTGAGCAATTACTTTAAAGTAGAACACAATAAATATCAATACGTGAGAGCTTTATTTAGAAATCCCTATGTAAAACATATGTTTCTGAGTAGAGCTACGTCATGGAAAGGAGGGTTTCCCCCATATGCAATCCTAAGGTTACACTTAAGGGATCCATGGATCTAGGGTCAACATTTTTTATTATTGCAGTGATATAATCGAGCTCAGAATCATCATCATTCCCCAAATGACTCATAGAACAATGATCAAAAATGAAGAATGGCACATAGAGAGAGAGAAAAAAAAAGGGAAACTTTTGGGTCAACATGGAAGAGACCTGAATGTCTCAATGCCTTGCATCATCCCCAAAAGGAGAACAAAAGACAAAAGATAAAGTGTTACAAGAGATAGAAGAATGTAGATACAAATAGAAGAATTTCATGATAGACTCACTTCCTTTCTATCCTTGCACCAACTAAGTGACAAAGGTCATCCAAAGTAGGTGAGCACAAACATATAAAAACAAGCCAAGAAACATTGTACGAGGGATCACATTACACACATGCAATCACAAATAAAACAAAGAGAAGATTAGTATGGTACATGTGAGTCAACCTATAGCAGGTCATCTGCATCCCAATCTTGTTCATCATATGTAGAAGGAAGACAACTAGCTAAATGAACAACGACAAGTGTTGCACTAGGAGCATCGCCAGGTTCAACACATGGTGAGTCACTCTTTATAGGAGGACCATCACAGTTATTATCATTTAAGATAATGGAAGAGGAAAATAATAAATTTAGCTCATTATGCACTTCCTCATCAATTTTAACAATCTTGAATCATCATCATCCAAGTTAATCACAACAAGAGGCCTAATGACAATGTTCATAGAAGTTTCTTGGGTAAGTGCACAAAGTTGAGTCCACGAAACATGGAAGTTTTTGCCTTAGGCAAAAAAATGAATTCGGCTTTCAAAAAACGGGATCCCGTTTAGCTTCGGATCCCGATCCCGAGCTTCTAAAGTTTAAAAAACGGGATCCCGTTTTCAGAAATTTCCATTTTTGGAAAATTTTCAAAACAGGATCCCGTTTTGAAAATTTTCCAAAACGAAATTTCCAAAATGGAAAGTTTTAAACGGGATCCTGTTTTGAAAAATTTCCGAAAATGGAAACTTCCAATTTTTGAAAAATTTCCATTTTCGGAAAGTTTTCAAAACGGGATCCCGTTTTGAAAACTTTCCATTTTTGGAAATTTTCATTTTTGGAAGAATTTCAAAACGGGATCCCGTTTCATAGAACCATAAAAAATGGCTTTTTTATGAAACGTGATCCCGATTTGAAACGGGATCCCATTTCATAGAACCATAAAAATGGTTTTATGAAACGGGATCCGTTTTAATGAACGGGATCCCGTTTTTTTTTTGAATTTTTGAGCGGTTTTTGGCTTGTTTTTTGGTTCGGGAAATGGCTTGGGGACCCGAACCTAAGCTTTGGACCTAGTTTGACCTGCAACTTGAAGGTCATGTTAATGTCACGGAAAATAATGACTTTGGACCTATGTTTGAAGACCTATTTTGCAGAATTTTTTTACGAAATTAAAACCCATTATAGATGAGACAGTGCAGATTCCAAATATGTAATTTTTTTAATAATTTGATTATTTTTTCTATTTTTCATTAATTTCTAATGAAACTAGTCCATAAACTTGAATTATCAGGTTTTTTTAGTATTTTAATAACTTTTGATCAACATAACATTTTGATGAACGGATTGCACGAGAGCAAACTTCAGACAATTCTTTTCAATTTAAAAAAAAAATCAAAAAATGATAAGTTTAGGTCATCTTATGCTTGTCGTACACGACGATTTTTCAAAATGACAAATATGCCTAATAAATATTTAATAAAAAAAAAATTCAATAAAAAATTATAAAAAAATATTAAAAGCAAGCTTTAGTGAGTCACAAATCTTTTCCCAAAAGGATTTAGAAAAATATGATAATTTAGGTCAAAATATGGATGTCGTACACGTGCATGGTATGGTATAAAAAAGTGACTTTTAAACAGTGGTTTTTAGAAATGCCTATTGAAACTCAATTTTTACAATCTGGGTATTGAAATAAATTACATATTTGGAAACTAGACTCCGAGTACTACATTTTATGATTAGTGACTTTTTTGAAGATTCCATCTCTAAGTGCTTCAAATTTTAAGGTCAAATGTGTCAAATTCTGAAAATCAGGGAAACCACTTCCACTTTTTGGCCAAAAAGTGGACTCAACTTCTTGCACACACCCTCTTGTTTTTTTTGCGAAGATGGAGAATCATCATGCTTTGTTTCAATTGGTGTTTGATCTTGATTTTCTAGTTTATTCTCTTCTTTTAATCTACGAGGAATAACACAATGTATACGCCTATGCACTTTAGCATTTTTGTTTCTTTTTGTATGATTTTCAAGTTGTGATTGTGTAGGAGAGGGTTTATCAACCATTGGTTTATTTTCTTCCTGCAAGGGAGGAACGGAAGGAACCATGGGAGGTTTTTCAACTACTTAATATTTAGCTTTATAAACTTGTTTGATCTTAGGAGGCACAATGAGACACACTATTATCTCTTGGTCTTTTGTAGGAAACAGGTGAAGGATTTATCATGGGTTGGTCTTGATTACTTGGAGGGGATTTTGGTTCAATCATGGTTTCATCAATGATAGGAGGCTCAATCATGGGTTGGGGCATGTTGCTAAGGGATATTTTTTCTATGTACTTTTCCTTAAACATTTGATAAGATTTGAAAAAGAAGTCTTGATGAGGCTTAATAGGTTCCATAGGTTCAGGCCAAAAGAAATCTAATGAGAAATTCCCACATGAAGACATGGGATTAAATCCACTATGATGCACAATAAATATCATTGCCAAATGGAAACTTTAAGCATTTATGAACAATTGATGGGATGGCATCCATGGAGTGTAGCTATAGACATGTAAAATTAACCTAACACATATCGCACATCCTAAATAAAATTTTCTCATCGGCATCATTGTCACTAAATATTAATGCATTTCACATCAACTACATCGAAAACCCTAATTTACTCTATTAATTGAATAATACGATGTTATTTAATTAATTCACTTTTTCACCATTTTTGACGAATTAAATAAATTTCATTTATTTAATAAAGTCCTAAAACCCTAATTTCTTCTATTAATTCAATAATAGTACATCATTTAATTAATTCACTTTTTCATCACTTTTGACTAATTAAATAAATTTTATTTATTTAATAAAGTCCTAATCTAACTTTATTCCTCCTGATTAATTAAATAATGCCAATTTTTAAATTATGTTGCTAATTCACCTTATTCCCCTAAATCGATTAAAATATTAAAACATAATAGTTTAATTAAATCACCTTCCCTAAATTTTGAATAATTAAATAAATTATTCAAACATCATTCAAAAAGGTCAAAACAAACAAATACAACTTTGTTTGTGAAAGTTAAACATGATTTGCATGTTCAACTCAAAAAGATTGATTAATTAAATCAATTAATTAACTATCCTCACCCACTTTCATGATTGAAGCAAATTACAATCCCCCGATTGCTCACTCCAATTAGATGATCGATCCATCTATTTTTTATTGATTCATCTATTCTTCAATCCCACTAAAGGCTCAAGATGATTTCTTCAATCCCACATATTATTCAATCTATTTCCTCAATCCAACTGAACACTCAAAGTGATTTCTTCAATCACACTGATTACGTAATCAAAATCCATTGATTATTCCTATCTATTTCCTCTCAACATCTTTCAACCGTTGATCAGGATATTCTACTACACAATCTTGAGCGTTCATTTTGAAACAAAAATTCTATATAACAATCATCTTCTTCCTCAAAAACAATGGGAGAATCAACATATTTTTTCATAAACGAAGTAATGCCAAAATCACAATCAATCTTTTGACAAACTTTACACACATCTTCGATCAACGACATTGCACAACTGTGAAGCTTTTTCTACATAGAAATGGAGGCTTCACATTGATACAACAAACAATCCAACATATTTTTTAACACACTTCAACATGGGATGGTAAAGCTACATTGTATTGAGGTAAACACACAAAAGTGGTTTACAATTCCAGTGAGGAAGGAAAATTCACAATAAATGACCCCAAGGAAAAAAATGTGATTTTAGGGGTTCGTACGAACCTACTAGTTCAAGCGAACCCATTTGAATCTTGCCTGCCAAAAAAACCAAAAAAAATACATTAGGAAGGGTGGTTCGCTCGAACCCCTAGGGGTTCGTACAAACCCCCCTTATCCTTCATTTTGCCCGTGAAACACACAAAAAACCTAAATGTTTTCACTTCGGAGCTTGGTTTGAACATGAAAATGGTAGAGACTTCACAAACCCAACTAGAATTAGGTAGTCCTCGAAATGAGTTATCCAACAAATATAATTTTAATATATTTTGGTTTTATTATGTATTTGTTTTTTAGTTTTATTAAACATAGGTTTTTCACCGAAAATGAAGGTCTATGTTCTGCACATGTAGAAAACTAGCATATTATCAAAAAAAAATTTGAAAAATATAGTGCACCAGATATTGAAGTCCTTGATCCAACCAAAAAAAAAAAATTGAATTTCAATATATACAAAAAACGTTATGCGTTAAATACGGTCTCACTATGTCTGAATTGTAATTGGTTTAACTTTGAATTTTGATTAAAGAAAAAATATTCAATAAAAAACTATCTAACCAAGTGGAGTTCAACTAGATATCAGAGTTACAAATCTAAATTCAAAAGAATTAGAATTTTATCCTTCATGGAAAAAAAGTTATGCATTATACGGTGTGCGTCACTTTTTAAAAATGTTGTTTTCTGAAAAACTAGTTTTTGAGGGAGATGGAAAAAAAAGTGCAATCTGATTCCAAAAATTTTGAAAAAAATATTTTTAGAATCTACAGAAAAAATGTGACGAAACTCTTGTTTGCATCATCTTCAAATTCCTCAAGGTTTAGCCACTATAGGTGTCCGGAAGTGAAGATTTAGTTAAAAAAAAATATTTCAATGTCCAATGTGGCCAAAAATTGTAAACCACTATTGTAGGATCACCCATTGAATTCATTGTTAAATTGTTTTGTTTCAATTACTTTTCTAAATTCATTGTTCTTCGTAGTTTCATTTCATGAGTAATGGGTATGAATCTTAGCTTTGTTTGGATTAGATTAGTTTCAATTCAAGCATTGTTTTGATCTTATTGCATCACATCGATTTCCCTCTTACACATTTTGGCACACTCATTGGGACCATGGTCCTTAGCACTAACTATTTTATGAGTGAATTTGAAGTTGCAGGTCCCAAAAATGCAATTGAGAAGTTTTCACGCAGAAGCTACAAAAAACTGATGTAGTCAATTTCACGTTTCTACCATAGTCAACTTTTTCTTGGTCGCTTTTGTCATTTATGATGCTTTTGCTAAAATGACAGGGGTGTAGTTGCTTTTTTAAGTCGGTTTTGCTTGACAAACAGAAGCCGCTTTTGATTTTCTCAGCCACACTCACTTCTGGCAGGGCCGCTTTTACTCAAAAATTTCACTTTTACTCTGTCAAAATTTTATTCAAAAGCTGCAAGTTGTTTTTTGATTTCTAATGCTAACAGTTGCTCGGTTTGAATGTTTGACAGGTGCTAATGTTTTTTATTATAGGATTTACAAAAGAATGGCATGGGTTCCTCCAATAATTGACTAACACGTTTATTTGCAGAGAAAGCAAACAGTCGAAGATTTAATTTTTTTTCAAAAGCTTTCATAGTTAGGAAAAAATTTGGTGCCTAAAATGAATCCCACAAATCAGATGCTTTCAATTGGTGCTTAAAAAGAACCTTTCAGAAACTTTCTAGCTTAGGAAAATTTCAATTTAGTGCTTAAAAATAAATTTTCAAAAGCTTTTTAGCTTAGGAAAATCTCAATTGATGCTTAAAAATAATTTTCATAAGCTTTCTAGCCTAGGAAAAATTTTCAATTGGTGCTATAAAAATAACCCCACAAATCCACATGCTCTCAATTGGCGCTCTGAAAAATGCTTGCTTTCGACCAAACACTTTCAATATGTTGACAAAATGATCGATTTCCTTTTGTTGACAAATTAAGACAAGGATTTAGAAACACTTCAATTGGTGATTAAAATTGGAAAAATTCTTTTTGATCTTGCATATTGCTATCTCTTTGTCTGTAATCCAGAATACTTCACTTTGGTGCACATAAAAAGAAAACAATTGCTATCATGTACACACTTTATTTCATTTTATTTTATTTTACTTTATTTTATATTTTATATTTTTTGAGGCTTAAAAAGAACATTGCAATGAATTGTAGACCATATATTCCATTTTTGGAAAACTAGGTGTCTATCCTCTCCCATCGCGCCTTTTAGCAATCTTGGGTGATGAAAAGCATCTTGAGTTTCACAAAAAAATTTACATTTGAAAACATACCTTTAGAGGGCCTGCCTCACGACTTGTGAGAGGGAATGATCCAAGCAATACTTTTGTTTTGGTCCATTATATAAATAATTGTGGGTGTGACAAAAGTCATTAGCCACCTAGTGTGGATTTTTTTATACCGATGAAAGTCTCCCTCGTATCTGTGAGATACGTAAAAGCCCGCAAGGGCTAAGAGGCCTCTTAATTGAGTGAATCACCACATGTATAGGCACCAATATATCCCAAAATATGACTAAGAACCAATGTTGTAGAAGCCACCCCTTTTTAGCCAAAAACATTCTTTGAAGTGGTGCATCAGAACTTTGATTCCAAGAAGTTACTTACCAAGTCTGACTTATGGTTGAGCTTAAAAAAATCTCCATTCATTGCATGTAAAATCATCCCTTCGAGGCATGAGGTAAGACAATCTAGAAGAAAGTGTCTATCCATAGGGTGTAAATTGTCTTCACGAAATTTCCAAATCTTTCGGTTACTTTGAAACATCAAACATTGTGTTTGAATTAAAATGAACGCATCAAAACAAGCATTCAATATGGTTTCAAACTTCAAACCCTTTTGACTTAGTGTAAATCCTTTGAAAAGAGCGTTATATTTACACTCCTTAAGGATATCTTAAAACAATATCCCTAAAGGTTTCCAAATGTTTAGGCTCACATTTCAAGTCACATTAAGGATAAATTTAACATTGGAAACTATGACTTTAGCATTTTGATTTCCACAAACTTTGAGCTTTTGTGGAAAGAAAAATGCTTAAAGTTGTAGACATTTATGGTCACATCTATTTTTGATTGTTGTGTTGTGTTATGACTTGCCAAATCTCAAAATACATCAAATGAAGTCATTCAAAAACCTGCAAGATTATCCAAGTTGTTGCCAACACAGAAATTGGAAAACAAATTTACACAGAATACTGCTACTGTTGATGTTTTTGCTGCACTTGACCAAAAAATGGCCCAGTTGACAAAAAATCTATTGCTTTTGCTCTCTATCTTATGACAGTTGCTAATGAAAACCCATTGCTTTTGAAAAATGGTGTGCATCTGATCTAAATATTACCACGGTTGACCTTTTTGGTGCCGCATTTGACAAAATTTTCCAACCGCACTTACAAAAATCAGGTCACTTTTTCCCAAGAAGTTCGCTTTCACTTGTACAATTCACCTATTAGAAACATTACACATAGAGGCTGCTTTTGAGAAAATTGGCTAAAATTTCTTTTTTGTTTCTAACACACTTGACCATAATCTGGCCGTATTTGACAAAAAATGTCACTTTTGCTCAAAACTTATTGCTTTTGCTCTATTTTCTAGTAAAAATCATAAACAAATCTGAAATTGGTTACAAAATCTTGTGAAAATGAAAACAGTTAGACTCCCAAAACATGGCATAATCAATCCATCATCCATTTGTAAAATCAAACACCTCATCCTACTATTAGAGATCAAAATAAAAATAAACAACTTAGATCATTCCTTCACTCAAAATTTTAAGATATTAGCATTTGCTTAAACCTCAAGGCTAGTTCAAGTAAATTTCTTACAACATATTCTCTAGAAAAAAGAAGTGAAATATCGATCTAGGTCATTCAAACATTTTGAGTTCCAAGAATAGTGTCATCACAAAACATCGCTCAAACCTTAGGGTCTTAAGAATCACCAAACCATATCAAAATGCCAACACTTTCATCATCTCACTTTATGACCATTTGGCATCCAATTGATCTAGTTCAACAACTAAACCTTATGGTTCAACCTATCATATGACCAAACTTTGAGAAAATTGAAGGTGAACAAACAGACATAATTAGTAGTTTGAGGATCTTCATATTTGAAACAAAAGAAACACCAACTCAGTGGAGAAATACAACAAATATCCTAGACAAATTAGAGAAAAAATCTGATCTTGTGGTCAGAGGGCTAGTATTACCACCTCATGCGTGGAAATAGAAAATCTTGGCTCCCAAAAACACTTGTAAAATAAAAAAACCAAAAAAACAAAAGTAATTTCATTTCCTTAAAACGAAAAATTAAAAAAAAAAAGCATTATTTTATTCCATAGTTAGTGTTGGGATTAAGGTTTCTCAACCTTAGAGTCCTAACATTGATTTAATTGATGTAATTTAATGTATTTTTTTGTATTTTTTAATTTCTTATGGTGTCATGTCATTAATTGGGACCCACCAGATGGGTGGTATCCCTATTGGAGGTGACTGGATGACACATCATCATCCCAAGTGGACATAGGCGTCCCACTTTGGAATCTATCACATATGACATATTTTATGGCTCGTCATAAGGCATCTTTGAATGCATGGGTGAAAGTTGGTGCCCAAGTTGGGTTATGACAAGATGTAAGAGAATCAACTATTTTTAGTTAGTTATGATAGATTCTCGTACAGTTGTAAGTGGTGTTAGCTATGACAAATTCTATGATAGCTGTAAGATGTGTAAGACATCTGTCATAAGCTACTTTTTAGCATATTCTAGGCACCCAAGCTTGGAAGAAGACTATTTGCATGTTTGACACGTGGAAGGGGTGTAAGGGAATATGTTACATATGTCCAAATGCATGTCTAAGGCATTGGGAATTGTGCCATGTGGATTTGGATGCCCCTCACCTTCTAGATGCTTCTCAAAGCTTGTATCACTCTATTTATTGAGTTCCTTGAGTTGTAGAATGAATAGTTTGTTTGCAGGTAACGAAGTGTTGTCGGTATCACACTAGAATAGGTGTTCGTGTTGAAGCACTTGTTTAAGAAGATTGTACTTAGTGATATCTTGTATTCATTATTTGAAGTAATAAAGAAAGTATTGTGCTTTTGGAGGGTGGGGTTTTTTTATCCAAAATCGTTTTCCCCACGTATATTTGGTGTCACTATTTTATGCTTTCTTGTTGTTTTACTTCCATTATTCTATGTATGTTCTTCTCTTATTGTAACAATAAAATGTGTTAAATGAAATTTTTGTAACTTCCCTGATTAGATTAGTGTAGGAAGTTGTTTCTGCTCACCCGACTTCCTTTTAGTTGGTATCAAAGCCTGGCCAGCCTTGGTTCCTTTGTTGGGTAGAAGGTTTTTTTGAGATAATCTCTGTTTCAGTGGGAGTTTTGCAGAAGAGTGTATTTCATGACCTTATTGCAGGAAAGAGATGGTAGGCACATCTTGAAGGATTGAGATGGAAAAATTTAACAATGGTAATTTTGAGTTGCAGAAGCTCAAAATGGAAGACATATTAGTAGACCAAGACTTATGGCTTACAATTTGTTGAACCAAACATTGAAGCATAACAAGAGGATTGGGATCTCATGGATAGGAAATCCAAGGGTCTTATTAGACTCTGTTTGGTTGATTTTGTTCTCCTGAATGTCCATGAAGAGAAAAAATTTGCTTCTCTATGGAAGAAGCTTGGTGATGTCTATCAAGCTAAATCCCTGGTAAACAAGCTTTTCCTGAGAAAGAAGATGTATTCTCTGAAAATGGAAGATGAAGGATCTATTGCAGGTCACCTAAAATCTTTTAACATGTTTGTTGCACAACTAGGTTCCGTTGGAGACAAAATAGATGAACAAGACTATTGTATATCCTTTTGTGTTTGTTGCTAGACTCTTGGGATCACCTAGTAATGGCTATTGGAAGCACTACTTCCACCTTCAAGACGGATGAGGTTGTTGCCTCATTACTATTTGAGGAGATGGGAAGGAAGTCTTCTAAGATGGCCAAGGAGACCCTTGCAATCTGTGACAGACCAAAAGAGAGAAGGAAAAAGAAAGAAAATAAATCTAAGTCAAAGTCTTCAAGGAGATCAAAGTCTCCTATTAAGAAGTCCAAGGAAAAATGTTGGAATTGTGGTGAAACTGATCACATTCAAAAAGATTGCAAGAAGGAAAAGAAGAAGAAAAACAAGTCTTTCTCTAATTTTGAATCTGAGAAATCATCCCAAGATGATGGAGAAGCATTTATTGTAGCCTTGGCAGCCCATGCATCAGATGATGTGTGGTCGATAGATTTGGGTGCATCCTTTCACATGAATTCTCATAGAGATTGGTTCTCAAAGTATGAGGACTTTGATAGTAGAGAGGTGTTCCTAGGTAATGACTCTCATCTGAAGGTTGTTGGTTGTGGAGGAGTCAAAATCATATTTCCTGATGGAAGAGTGAAGGGGATTGATGGTGTCTTGCATATCCCAAGTTTGGCATGAAACCTACTTTCTATAAGTAAATTGAATGATTCGAGAGTGTAAGTTGTTTTCTCTAGTGGAGGATGCAAGATGACTAGAGGAGCTATGGTGCTTGCTAAGGGAGTTTGTATTGGAATTTAGTTTCAGCTTGATTGAAGAACTGTACAGTGCAATAGTTCTTCTGATCTACCCAAGAAGAGAATTTTGGATTCTTCATCCTCACCATCAGATTGTGCAGAGAAGAATTTTGTTGCAGCTACATAATATGGTCATGCATTTTGGGTACCTAAGGGTGCTCATTCCATGGAAATGAAGCTTCCTACAAAGAGGAGAATGTTATGGCACCAGTGACTTGGTCACATTGGTGAGAAGGGTCTTAGAACCCTGAAAAATAAGAGCCTTTTTGAAGGCCTTGATGATTGTAATCTTGAGTTTTACTTTTGCCAACATTGTGTATATGGAAAACAACACTGGGTTTCTTTTTACTCTAGTCCTCATAAGTCTTGTGGGGTCTTAGACTATGTACATTCAGATGTTTTTGGTCCTGTAAATGTTCCTTCATTATCAAAATCTGTATATTTTGTTTCTTTCATAGATGATTACAGTAGGACATTAGTTTATTTCCTGAGATGTAAAGTTGAAGTCTTTTGTTGGTTTAATGAGTTTAAGGCCTTGGTAGAAAATTAGAATAGCAGAAAGATTAAGTGTTTGAGAACTGATAATGGTGGTGAGTTTTATTTCACGGAGTTTGACAAGTTCTGTAAAGAGCACGAGATTGAGAGACATCAGACAACTCCATACACTCCATAGAAAAATTGAGTTGCAAAGAGGATGAATAGATCATTGATGGAGAGGGCTAGGAGTAAGTTGAGTGGTGCTAGACTTGAAAAAAAAATTAGGGCTGAAGCGGTAGCCACTGCATGTTGTTTGATCAATATATCTCCTACATCAGTGCTTGTTGAAAAGACACCCATGGAGGGATGGTATGGTAAAAATCCTTCGATGAGACATCTCAAAGTATTTGGTTGTGAAGATTATGCTCATGTTCCAATTGAGAAGAGGTCTAAGTTGGAGAACAAGACTGTTAAGTGTATCTTTATCGGCTATGGTGTTGGTGTAAAAGGGTACAAGCTTTGGGATCTAGAAGCACAGAAGGTTCTCTATAGAAGAATTGTGATCTTTAGAGAGATGAAACCTTCCTCTATTGAGTTACAACTAGAGAAAGAAGAGAAACAAAAGAAGGAGGTAGTGTAGATTCCACCTACTCTGAAGAAAGAAGAACCAAGCACTCCTACTGGACCTGATGATGAGGAGAGCTCAAGTAGCTCTAAAAGTTTTGAAGAAGAAGGAGAACCTCAACCTCAACCTCTAAGGAGGTCTACACGAGTTAGGCGTAAACTAGAAAGGTTTGGATATTCATTATTGGATTCCAATTGCATATTTTCCTTGATTACTAATACTGATGAGCCTAGGATGGTTAGAGAGGCTATGGGTACGAATGATTCAGATTCCTGGATGCAAGCCATGGATGAAGAGATAGATTCATTAAAGAAAAACAAGACTTGGTATTTGGTACCTTTTCCTGTTGGACGTAAACATGTTGGTTGTAAATGGGTTTTCAAGAAGAAGTGTGTTCCATATGGCAGTGTTGAGAAGTATAAGGAATTGTTGGTCGCTAAGGGGTTTTCCTAGGTGGAGGGAATTGATTATGGGAATATATTTTCTCTTGTAGAAAAGTTGATATCTATTCGGCTTTTGTTGTCACTTGCAACAACATATGACTTAGAAGTGGAACAGATGTATGTGAAGACAACAATCCTTCATGGTGATTTGGAGGAAGAAATTTGCATGTCACAGCCAGAGAATTTCATTGAGAAAGGTAAATTAAATTTTGTTTTCAAACTGAAGAAGTCTCTTTATGGTTTGAAATAGTCTCCTAGAATGTGGTATCAGAAGTTAGATACCTATGTGTTGTCATTGTGATTTCAGAGATCTAAATCAAAACATTGTGTATATTTTAAAGCCAATAATGGCCACATTCTAATTATTGTCTTATACATAGATGATATGTTGTTTATTGGGAATGGTAAAAGTTATATGATTTTAGATTTGAAGTTTCAGTTGTCAACACAGTTTGAGATGAAAGACCTAGGTGTAGCTAGGTACATTCTGGGAATAGAAATCATGAGAGATAGAACTAACAAAAAGCTTTGGTTAATCCAGAGAAAGTATGTGAACTTCGTGTTGGAAAGATTCAACATGGTAGACTGGAGACAGTTAGTTGTCCCTGTGATGTAAGGGACAAAGCTTTTTATGAACAATTGTCCAAAATCTCCTATTGAGATGGAGGACATGACCAAAGTACCATATGTGAGTGTAGTTGGAAATTTGATGTATGCAATGGTATGTATGAGACCAAACATTTCCCAAACAGTGGGAGACCTTAGCTGTTTATGACTAATCCTGGACAGGTGCATTGGGATGCGGATAAGAGAGTGTTTAGATATTTACACAAGATTCTACAATAGGAAATGATGGACATATTCTCTTTCCATGTGTTTTCCTCTATTTCATATCTTTAGATATATATCTTTCCTTTATGTTGTATTAAATCAATCATGCCCATGGCTTGTGTGGGACATTCAAACATTCTTTCTTGTACAATGAATAAAATTGCAAATTTTAATGCAAACTTATGTGAATATTCTATGTTGTAAAGAAAATTTGCATAATGAATCTAAATTTCATTTGTAAGCTCCTTTGTACAATGGTTTAAGAATAGAAAAAAATTATTTGTATACCTTTCACTTTTGATGCAATCAACTATTTCAGCACTACCAAATTGAGCTATAAGTGAAAATTGGTAACATTTCTGGCGATTTTTGTTGAATGCATGCCTGCTAAGCATGCTAGATCAGTTTCCTAAATAATCCATTGGGCATCAAGTCAAATTATGTCCCCCTCAAACTCAAAAAAACATTGTAACTCGACTATTAGGAACTATACAACAATAGAACAAAACAAAAAAAAACTGTCATGGCACTGTTGAAGATAGGGCCAACAAATAGTGCATCTGCACTTATTGGAAAACAAAACTGAACTGAAAATAAATGTGTCTTGAGTACTTATTAACTGATAACTACCCTACCCTACACTACCTAGCAATGGTAGTGCTCAAACATAACCATTAAATGGTATTGGGAAATAACTTCCCCTTCTAATCAACATATGAAATTTTGCAACGTGATTTATTTATGCAAGACTATCCTAGGTTTCGAGCAATCTTGCATCAACCAAAAATATTTGCATTCATGTTTTCTTGCATTTCAGTAGTTAACTGTCAAGACCCAGTATCAGTATTTCATACCGCATTGTATCACATTGTAACATCAGATCTCATGGAGTAGGATATATGACCTTCATTGCAACATCTACATCATATCCAAAATTCAACTATTTTGGAGATCCTAGTACGAAGATATCGCTAACAAAATATCAGTTGTAATTGGATAGAGAGCATTCATAGACCAGTCTTGGATTTTCAAGTGTGCAGACCTATCCCATGACTTGCGGAGATCAAGAAACCATTTCATAAGCATGGACATTCATCAAATAATCTTTGTTTAGATCAGCATCATGTTTTTCCAAGGATCAAAGGAGAATCATATGTTTTGGCTAACCTTCACACGTTTCATCAACTTTGGGGTTTGAGACCTCTTGAGGCCAATGCGGACCTTTTCTGGAGCTGGGAAATGATATATATATATATATAAGAATTGTGTAGTTGCATTAGGAAAGGAGTAGAAGGAGTAGTGATAGTGATAGAAAGGGATTTGACCCACACTGTATTTCTAGGCTTAGTGCCATATCATTCTATAATCTATAAGCCAGAAGGCAGAGCATGTTGCTTGTGAATAACTAATCATTATCTATATATCCATGTTTGATTGTTATTCCAATTCTTTGAGTTTTTGTTGTGTTTACTCTTGTTGCAAGGTTGGACAGTCCTATTTTTGGACCCTCCATCCTTGACTGCACCAAGTTGTATCAGAGTGAAGTTGCAGACCTCGGGAGAGTAGAGTGAAGTTACGGACCTGAGGAGAGGAGAGGGAAGTTGAGCAAGGAATTATGTAAGATCTTTGTGTGGATAGATCACTGACCTAAGGAAGCCTACTTGTGTTGGTCAACACATCACTGATTGTGAGGAAGTTCCAACCCTATAGCCAGATTGCCAATTTGAGGTAGTTGCACTAGATCCTAGGAAGATATTTCACCAAAGGAGAATTCATACTACTGTTAATGTTGCTGGAAAGATGGATGGGATGATGGAAATGATACGAACAATGAAATTGAGATTGGATGTTGTTGAAGAAGATAGAAGGAAATGCTTAAACCCTAGACCTAATGATGAAAGTGATGATGATGAAGTTCAAGTTGTATATCTAACTAAAGAAACCTCTGAAGAGGACTTGAATCAGATCAGATGAAGATGTTGAAGGATATTTCAAAAATAGGAAAGTGACCTAGAATGGATATTTCAAACTATACCGGTAACCTAAACCCTGAGGAGTTGATTGACTGGATAAATGACATTGAAGAATACTTTGAATATGAAGAAATTGAAGATCTGGAGAGAGTGAGATTTGCAAAGACTAAACTAAAAGGACATGTCGCAATATGGTGGAAGGAAGTTCAATTGGAGAGAAATAAAAAGGTAAACAGAAGATTGTGAAATGGGATAGAATGGTGAAAAAATTGAAGAACCAATTTATACCTATGGACTATGAGTTGGAGCTACTAAAGAGATTGCAAAACCTGAGATAGAAGAAAAAGATTGTGAAAGAATACAATGAGGAATTTCATAAGATCATCATCAAGACTATACATAGTGAAGCAAGCAAGAAGAAAGTGGCAAGATATATCAATGGGCTAAGGATGAATTTGGTAGAGGAAGCATATCAGTTTGCATTGAAGGTGGAGGAAAAGCTAAACAAAAGACACGAACAAAGGCAGAGAGGAAGAGGAGGTAGATTCCAGAAAGGAAGGTCACATTGTATAGTAGAAAAATAATATGTGGAGCAAAACAAGGACAAAGATTCATACTGCAAGGAAGAGAGGGATTCCAATTCATACCATAAAGGGAGAGATGACAGAAAATCTTACCGCTATAGCAAAGAAGGCTATAATTCTTACCGCAATGATGGATACCGAAGAGATGAGAAAGGATATGACAAGAGAACTTTCAAAGGAACCTGTTTTAAGTGTGGAGGAGAAGGAATTAGAGCATTTGAGTGTCGCCAAGAAAGTAAGAGGGTTGAAAATCATGCAAGAATAGGATATGGGGAGGGAGAACTAGTGGAACCGCCAAGTTTTGGAGGAAGTCCTGAGAAGGGAGAATCACTATTCTTGGGGAGAGAACTGTTCCAGGAAAAAGAAGTATGGAAGGTAGTACTATAGAGGAAAATTTTGTTTCGAACTAGATACAAAGCAGTCCAGGTAAGTGTTGCAAAGTTATAATTGATAGTGGTAGCACATATAACCTAGTTTTTGAGAAAATGGTGAAAAAGTTGAATTTGGAAAGAAGAAAACATTTGAAGCCTTATAGGATAGCTTGGATTCAAGATGAGCACAAGATACTAGTAAGTGAAATGTTTAGTAAAATTTCGTATAGGGTCATTTCATGACGAAGTACTATGTGATATTATGTTGATGGATGTATGTCATATGTTGTTGGGTAGACCTTGGAAGTATGATAAGAAAGCTATACATGATGGGAGAAAGAATACCTATACCATAATGTCTGATGGAAAGAGAATAACCTTGACACCTTTGGAGGATGAATCTGAAAGTGAAGAATGTGGTATAGCTAGAATCAATTTGGTAGATGGAAGGAAATTTTTAGATGGATTAAGACATGAAAACATGTGTTTTTCTTTGATTCTAAGGAAATGTTGAGCCTTAGATGCAAAATAAGAATCACTGGAGAAGGAAGTCACTGAACTATTGATAGAGTACCAAGATCTTGTATCAGAGAGTGTGCCTGATGGATTACCACCAATCTAGAGTATCAGTCATCATATGGATCTTATTCCAGGAGCTAGTTTTCCAAAAAAAGCTACACACCAGACGACACCAATAGAGAATGTGAAGCTAAACAGATAGATACAAGAATCGTTGAAGAAAGGATTGATCAAAGAAAGCATGATCCCATGTACGGTACCGACTGTACTTGCACTTAAGAAAGATGTAGAATGGAGGATGTGTATAGATTCAAGAGCTATCAATAAGATCACTATGAAGTATAGATTCCCATTGCCTAGGATGGATGACATCATGGACAGTCTTAGTGGAGTAAAGTATTTCACCAAGATAGACCTAAAGAGTGGATACCATCAGATTAGGATCAGAGAGGGGGATGAATGGAAGACTGCTTTCAAGACAAATGAGGGATTGTATGAGTGGTTGGTCATACCATTTGGACTAACTAATTCACCTAGTACATTTATGAGGCTGATGAATGAACTCTTGAAGAAATTATTGGGAAAGTTTTTCATTGTTTACCTGGATGATATTATGATTTTCAGTACTTAAGACTAAGGAGGAACATTCAGAGCACATTAGAAAAATATTTCAGAGGCTAAGAGAAGCGAATTTGTTGATAAACATCAAGAAGTGCAGTTTCATGAAGGAAGAACTAGTGTATTTTGGGTTTGTGATATCTGCGGAATGATTGAAGATGGACCTTGAGAAGGTTAAAGCAATAGTTGAATGACCTACACCTATGAATGTTGGAGAGGTAAGATCAATTCATGGACTAGAAATTTTTTACTGGAAGTTCATCAAAAAAATTATTAGTATTTGCACACCTATGATAGAAACAATGAGGGGTGATCGAAAGGAATTCAAGTAGACATAAGGAGAACACAAGAGTTTTGAGTTGTTAAAACAAAAGGTGACAAAACAACCTTTGTTAGCACTATTGGAATTTGATAAGGTATTCCAAGTAGATTGTGATACTAGTGGAAGTGCAATAGGAGTTGTGTTAAGTTAGTAAGGGAGACCAGTAGCCTGCTTCAGTGAAAAATTGAATGATGTTAGGAGAAGATATTCAATTTATGATAAGGAGTTCTATGCAATAATACATGCCTTGAAGAAGTGGAGACATTACTCCTTACCTAAGGAATTTGTGTTGTATGCGGATCATCAAGCTTTACAATATTTGAATAGTCAAGAGAAGTTGAACAAGAGACATATGAGATGGGTAGAATTCTTGTAGAGTTACACATTTGTGTTGAAGCACCAGAATGGAAAGTCAAACAAGGTTGCAGATGCATTGAGCAAGAGAAGTTTGTTGACAGAGATGAGAATTCAAGTATTAGGTTTTGAAGAACTGAAGCATATGTATGAGGATGACATTGATTTTGTTGAGGCATGGAAGGCTTGCAAGGAACCTATAGAGATAGATAGAAGCAAATGGTCAGATTATAGGAAAAGCACTGCAGAGGATTAGCAGGACATTTTGGAATTGATAAGAGTCTTGTGGCATTGGTGAGTGAGAACTATTTTTGGCCATAGTTGTATAAGGATGTCAAGAAATATGTTCAAATTTGTAGGATTTGTCAAGTTGCAAAAGGAAACAGTCAGAACACTAGAATGTATACACCATTGACATTACTGGAGAGACCATGGGAAGATATTAGCATGGATTTTGTGTTGGGATTACCTAAGACACTGAGAGGATTTGACTCTATATTTCTGGTTGTGGATAGATTTTCTAAGATGGCACATTTCATACCTTGTAAGAAAACCAGTGATACAGTACATGTTGCAAACCTTTTTTTTCAAAGAGATTGTGAGATTACATGGACTACTAGGGAGTATAGTATTAGACAAAGGCACTAGATTCATTGGATATTTCTAGAAAACATTGTGGAAGAAGATGACGATAGATTTGAAGTATAGTTCAACATTTCACCCACAAACAGATGGACAAACAAAAGTGGTAAATAGGAGTTTGGGGAACTTGTTGAGGTGTTTTACTAAAGGAAAAGTAGGAAATTGGGACTTAATACTATCACAAGAAGAATTTGCATACAACAATTTAGTAAACCAGAGCATAGGGAAGACACCATTAAACCAATACATACAACATGTGACAGGACAACCACCCAGAGGAGTAGCATAATTAAGAGATATTAGTATGGAGAATAAAATGAGTGTAGAAGCAGAAGAATTTGTAGGATTCATGGAGACAATGCATACTCAATTCAAGGAACATCTAGAGGATATGAACAATACATACAAGGAGAAAGAAGATAAGAAGAGAAGACATAAGGAGTTTGTAGTAGGATAGGATGTAATGGTATATTTGAGAAAAGAGAGATTTTCACTTGGGACATATAATAAGTTGAAGATGAATAAGTTTGGACCTTGTAAGATCATCAAGAAGTTTGATTCTAGAAATGCATATGAAGTGGAACTACTGGAGAAATTTGGCATATCACCTATATTCAACATTACAGACCTATATCAGTATCATGAAGGAGAGTCACCAAAGGACAAAGAAGTTGGTTTTTTGGACTAGATAGCACATGATCCGGAGGAACTTGAGGAAATTTAAGACAACAGAGTTGGACATAGTACTAGAGGAAGGAAATACAAGGAATATCTAGTCAGATTGAAAGGAAGACTAGAGGAAGATTCATCATGGATTTCTCAGGTTGAGGTGGACTGCATTGGTTTTCCTCTAGCCCCAGAAAAGTTGGAGGCTCGGTTTTCTTCAACCTTGGGTGTTTGATGCAGGAGCATCCCAGGTTTCGAGCAATCTTGTATCAACTAAAAATATTTGCATTCATGTTTTCTTTCATTTCAGTAGTTAACTGTCAGGACCCAATCTCAGTATTTCATACCACATTGTACCACATTGTAACATTAGAGCTCGTGAAGCAGGATATATGACCTTCATTTCAACATCTACATCATATCCAAAATTTGACTGTTTTGGAAATCCCAGTACAAAGATATCGCTAACAAAATATCAGTTGTAATTGGACAAAGAGTATTCATAGACCAGTCTTAGATTTTCAAGTTTGCGGACCTATCCCATGAGTTGTGGAGCTCAAGAAACCATTTCATAAGGATGCAGATTCATCGAGGAACCTTTGTTCCGATCCACATCATGTTTGTCCAAGGATCAAAGGAGAATCATATGTTTTGGTTGATGACACATTTCATCAACTTTGGGGTTTGAGACCTCTTGAGGCCGATGTGGACCTTTTATGGAGTTGGGAAATGATATATATATAAGAATTGTGTAGCTGCATTAGGAAAGGAGTAGGAGTAGAAAAAGTGGTAGTGATAGTGATAGAAAGGGCTTCGACTTGCATTGTATGTTTGTGCTTAGCACCATATCATTTTGTAATCTGTAAGTCGGAAGGCAGGGCATGTTTCCTGTGAATAATTGATCATTATCTATATATCCATGTGGGATTGTTATTCCAATTCTTGAGTTTCTATTGTGTTTACTCTTGTTGCAAGGTTGGACAGTCCTATTTCTGGACCCTATGTCCTTGACTGCACCATTTATTAGTGATAAGATATGACTCATAAGAACATACCCTAAAGAATGCTGTAGAACTATCTGAAGAACAAAAACAAACTCACTCACTATCTAAACTTGATCATAGATATTATTGTTATGGGGTGAATAAGTGATTTTATTTTGTTGTTCTAAGGCTTCAATCTCCTCCTTGGGCATAACAGTAACATTTTTACCCTTATTTAGCCACCTACCAACTAAATTCCTAATCGGACATACTCTTGAAAGGATGAAACTTGAACTTTTACTATTGGTTTCTTGCTCATGTACTTTTGTCTCTTCAACCATCACCCTTTCTTGCTTTATCTAAAACATACTTTCAATCTCATTATTTAGTTCTATTTGAGCTATACTACCATGCCTATCAAGATCTTGACATTCAATAACCACATTTTCCTCACTTATTTGCAAATAGATCAACACCCTGTCAATGTCATTTTCATGGCTTTGTTGATCACAACTTGATAACTTTGTTAGTTCACATGCATTCTCTTCATCATTACTAATAAATAAAGGAAGCTCTTCAAACAAATTAGTCAAATCTTGAGTTTGAACACCCCCTTTTGCCTCTTCAACCTATTGTTCCACACTTTCTCCTTCAAGAGATGATTGTTTGACATTTAAATTTGAAACAAAAATCTCAAGGTCATCACAAAACATGTCTTCATTCTCATTTTTTATTTTTCTGTGAAGGGAGACTATTTATTACCTTGCTACAACCCTCATGACATATCAAAACATCAAATTTTTGAACCTCTTCTTGTTGTTCTAGAGCTAGTATGGGTGTGATTTGAGATATGCTTTCTTCATCAACCACAAAAAGTGGAAGTTCACCAAATGAATCAGTCAAAACTTGAAAACCATCAACATTTTCTACCTCTTCCAACTCTTGTAGAAAAAATGATCTATCATCTTCGACCTCTTGTACACACATAATAGTAGCTAAAAGATCTAATTTTTCCCCCTACAAATGCCCCCTTTTCTTGATCTACAACCTAATTATCTTGAGAAATCAAGATATCAATGGATTCATCTATGGATGGGGTGATTGTGTCTAAACAAGAAGCCTGATTTGGTTGAGGTTCTTGAGGCTACACAAGCTTGGGAGAAGATTTCTCTTGAAGGATTGTAGGCTGAACCTACTCAAGAATAGATTCATCCTGTATGAAGCATAGTGTATTGAACATAGGAATGCCTTCTCCAAAAAATGGGTTTGCAAAGCTAATAGTTGGGCTAGCTTCTTGCTTAAGTATAGGTTCTTCTAATGTAGGAGAGCTCCTAAAACTTGGAATTTCAAGATTGGAAGACATAGGAGACTCACCTTGACTGAAACTTGGAATTTTAACCTTGGGAATCTCTTGTTTAGTAATTTTTAAATTCATCTCCATTTTTATTGTAGTAAGTTGTGTTGTGTTGTTTTCGCACATATGCCCCACTGAAAGTAGGGACCCTCTCTTTTGCTCTAGTTTTTGATGCTTTAGCCCTTGGATTTTGAGGTTTTTTTTCCTTAACACATGCTTGAATGATTATCTTAGTTGTGCATATGCCCCCTTTCTAAGAAGTACTTTGAAAATCTAATTTTCTAAGCTCATTTCGAGTTTTTCACTACTCTCGGGATTTTCCACCCCATCCAGATTTTCCCGGATTTCACTCAAAGCCTGGTAACTGATGTTTTGCACTGTTTTCCAGAAATCTTCCTGCTTCGCGGATTTCCTCTCCCTCCGAATTTTCCCAAAATTTCGTCTCCTTGTCGAATTCCTAGATGTGGGGTTTGGTCTATTGTTTTATGAATTTTATGGCACATTCGTTGTTTTCTCCTGTTGACTGATAAGTCTAATGGTGCCTTCCATTTTTATTATTGCATTTTTGAGCTCGACCTTGTGGGTATGATTGTTTTCGTTTTGGTTGATTTTTGGGTTTCAACTTTAGAGCCATCACCAATGCTGATGAAATTTCCCTTGAGTGAATTCTGAGTCTAGATACATTAATGAATGATTTGAGACAAGTACCATTTGAGCCTAGGTCCTCAAATTTGTGATCTTTCGATCAATTTGAGTGAAATCGTGTGAGTAAGTCAATATTTCAGTTTTCCTTTAGGATTGGGATTTTCCTTCACTGGTGGATTTCCCCAGTTTTCCTTGTCCTCTGCCTTTTCCCGAAATATGGATTTTTACCTGCTTCACTGATTTTTGCTCCCTCTGGATTTTCCTGAAATTCCCCCCCAGACTGGTTTTCCCTAGTTAGCTTGAAATCCAGAACTGTGAAGAAGGTTCTTAGCGATATATCGGGGGTGATTTCGATCTTTGCTCGGATTTATTTGAATGATGAATACTTTATTGGTGATGGGATAATTCTGATCTTCATGTTATAATGGATATTATTAATGGTGGTTTTTGCTGAGTACAGGTTGAATTTAATAGGGTCATCAAGGAAGCTCTGGAGGAGATTACTTCGACTGATGGATGGTTTAAAGTATTTATTACTTCACCTGTGGCCAACCTGGAGAGTATGTTTCTTAAGATGCTAGATAATTAGATCAATACAAGGATGAAGGGTCCAGTTAATGATCGATTGCATTGATAGTTGTGCCTCCTATTTATCTGGAGTCATTTCTACCTAGTTTTTTCATCCTTCACATGCATTGGATCGAGTTGCATTGGGAATCCCAGGCTGACCTGGATGGAGTTCAAGCATTTAATACTAAGTCATATTTTGAATTCCTCTTGGACGACCTTGTTTGTGGCTATTTTATTATTGTAAAATCTAAATTGGTCGACATGCTCTGGGGGTTTTCTATAAATATGGCATTTCGCCTCATTTGTAAGGGTAGAAAAAATCAGAGTAGTAGTAAGAAAAGTAGAAGAATTAGATTAAGAAGCAAGTAGGGTAGTAAAGTAAGAATTAGGGTTAGAATTTAGTCGATTTTGGAGCAAATTCTATAACATAGAACATTGAAATTGTTGTTGTCATTCGGTGATTCAATACAATTGAAGACATTGTGATTTTCTGGTGATCTCTTTTGTGTTGACTTATCTTGCATGTTTCTTATGATTCTATCTTTTGAAATTGCTCAAGGTTATTAGATGTATGTTAGATCTAGGTTTAGATATGATTCAATGGTGTTTATAGTTTAATTCTTGAAGTGTTTGCAACAATCCCTGGTCCATACTTTTTGTAGCTAGCTAATTTTTAGTTGCTTTGGAAAGTTAGCTTGGACCTTATAATTATTGTTCTTAGCTCAATTGTGAAGTTTTATCCATTTCGATTGCAATTGGGTTGTATTGGATGAATGTTCATGATTTGAAAATCTTAATACCATAGAAGATCACACTGTTTCTGTGAGATTGCAGGTTCATTTGGGTTAAGCAGGAATTAGTTTATGAGAGGTTGGTCCATTTCAAGTATTTCATTATTTGCATTGTTAATCTTAGGAGTAGTTTTAATCTTAAATATCTCTTTGAAACCCTAATCTTTTACTATTTCTTTATCATTTGGATTAAACTTAGGATTGAAGTATCATCATATTGCTAGATTTGATAAGTTAAAGATTTAGTATTTGCTTGTAGTAAGGTCTCATTGTGATTACCAGCATTTTCACATTTATCACTAAGTTGTTTATGCATTGTCAAGACTTGAAATTAGAGACCTTGGGGTTATCTCTTGAGGCTTGCTGATAGAGATTTACCTTTCAACCGAGATAGGATATTATATTTTTTCTGAGTTGTTGTTGTGCAGAAAACATCATCAATAGATTGGCACTAGAAGGAGGGCCTAAATAAGCAAGCTGGATCAATTTTTTTCTACCATCTCTCCTGAAAGATTCAGAAGAAGAACCAGATCTAATCTAGGAGAGGAAAAATTTCAAAAATTGCAAGCCCCTACTAGGTCAAGAAGGACCAGAAGAAGGGAAGAATCATCATCCACCCAACCACTTCCATCATCTCCATCATCCTCATCTCCCTTGAGGCCATCTTCATCTGATTCTGAAGCCATCCCCATTCAACAGCCTCATCCAGCCATAAATCAACCTTTATCACCTCCACCTCCATCAATGGATTTCTTGGTGAACAACCTATCTCCCTTATCTTTCAACCATTACAATCCTATGCCTAAGAACCCTGAGCTTTTCTGCTCCAATTTTCACATTAATGATCCCAAAAGGACTGCAGAGGAGCATATTAGGATTTTTAAAAATACCCTTAAGGATAGGGGAATTAATCATGAGGATGTTGCATGCAAACTTTTCCCAAATTCCCTTGGGGATGAGGCATTTTTCTGGTATAACCATCTTCCTACTTGGTCTATCACTACTTGGCTGCAGTTGGAGACTGCAATTACAGAAATTTAAGATCCCAATCAGTACTAATGAGTTACTTTTGTAGTTTACTGGAGTCAAGAGGGAGGAAAATGAACCAATAGTGGCTTTAAATAATAGATTTCATAGTTCTTATGCTAGGCTACAACCCCCTTATCCTGTAGATGATGCCTCTACCAGGGAGGTTTATTATGAGGCTTTGGATAGTTTAACATCTACTTTCATCAAATGGAAAGCAAACCCTCCTGATAGCCTATTTGAAGCTTATGATGTCGTTGTTAAAGTAAGTATAGACTTGAGACAACACTTGTCTAGACCCTTAGCTAACCAAACACCTATGATGAGCCAGTCCCTCAATTACCCTTGGTTTCACACCCAGGTCATCCCTATCAAACACCACCCATGCCAAATTACCCTCTAGATATGACCCAACATGCATTTCTTCATCAACAAGCTAATATACCTAGTTACTTGTAGAACTTTGAGATATTTAATCAATCCTTGAACCATGGATCCCATACTGTTTATATGCAGAATTTAGGTGGTATTGCTCCTCCATCAAACAATACAGACAAGGAGAGTTTGGATGCACTCACAGAGCTAGTTGAGAAGCTGAACACCGAAGTCACCAACCTAAGGCACCAGAATAGTCAATCCCAAGAAGCCCAAAGGGGGATTCAGTCCAATTATGATCAAAGCAAAAAGGATATGATGCAAGTGCAGGGGAAAAACTTTGATAGGGGACAACATCTTGATAGAGATCATCGAAGGCAGCCACCATGTCAGAATAGGACCTGGGATACAAGGCCTGACTATGGAGGAGCGTTAAACTCTCTGGATTAGCCAAGAAATCAAGAGAAATCTAATGAAGTTTATCTAGCAAAAATAGCTTTGTCAGGATGGTGTAGGCTTCATAATACTAATCAACATTCTGAGTCAGACTGTCAATAATTCCAGACTACTGTGTCCATTTTCCAACCAGAAGTCCAACATGTCATCAACAGTTCAAGTGGGCCGGAGATAGTACCATCTAATCCTTATGACATATCAGTTATGGTGGTGAATCATGTCCCATTTCTAAGAATTGAAGAGAATGAACCAAAAGAAGAACAAAATAAAGGTGTTGAAACAGGGTATGTATACAATGAAGAATCTATAGCTCAATCCTTTGGAAATAATGAGGAGAATGACAATGGTCCACTAGATGAAGAAGAGTATACAACTGAAGAGGTTCAAGCACTCCACCATGTGCCTACTCAGTATTTCGTAAATGTAGGACAATTTGATTGCTATAACGAAGGAAGCGTTGAAAGTAATAGGGATAAATTTATGGTTAGCTCTGAGGATAACTATTCCACCATGACTATAGAGAAAATATGAGAGTATGTGGTTGAAGAGCTCAAGAAATTCAAAGTAATTCTCTTTGCTCATGAGTTGTTAAGGGATCCTACCATTAAGGATGTAGTACTAAGGTCTCTTGAAAGAGATATGCCTTTTGAATAAAAGGGTGCTTCAGGCCATGCTGATACAAATACTTCAAAGGAGGTATTCCTGTCTGAAACAAGCCTAGTAAATTATGTACTGACAGTTGCCCCTTAAGGATGGGAGGCTGAGGAAATCCTCATGTTACATGATATGCCTATTCATAAATCCGACAGTGCTGAAGCATTGGTAGAATTAACAGAAGAGGTGGAGGAGCAAGTATGGTTGTCAGATCATGTGCATCAAATTACAAAAAGTGAGATTCCAATAAATGAATTTCAACAAGCTACTGGTGAATTCAGTTTAGTAGAAGAGTAAGAAATTCATGGCAGTAAATGCTAAGGCAGCCTTGGAGGAGGTTGAGCTTTCAATTAAGGAGCCTCAACAGATTGCCAATGAATTTCCTGTGAAGCAAATTGTGGGAGTTGATGTCGCTGATAAAGAAGTTGATGTTCCTGAGGGTTACACAAACCTGGCCCAGTGCCAACAAAAGAATCCAGTGAGTTTTCTTGTTCATCGAATTCTATTTTTTCTCTATCTGTTGGTGGACTAAATACTGAAAGTTCACAGATTTTAGGTATTAAGGATGAGACAGCTGATGTGATTCATACAGATGTGTAGGAAAATATGACTGATGCTCAGAACAACACTACTGCAGTCATATTTGATGGGCTTAATCATATTGCAATATGTAAAAACATGCTTAAAGATCAGCCTGTGGGGCCTCCTGATGAACATCATGATGAAGAAGTTACTATACATGATGGGGCTTCTGCATTTTCATCATTGATCCCTCATGAAGATAATCTAACAGGTGAAAAGTTCCATGTCTACACTTCTGAATCTGTTGAATTTGATTTTCACCCTGAATTATTCATTGAAGACTCCAATTCTGTTTTGCATGCAAGAGGGATATTGCATCATCAGTTGAGACCTCCTGATGACATAGATATCAACTCTTCACAAGTGCAGGATGATGAACACAACATTCAGTTTACAGCAGTACAAAACCAGGTTGTTTCTTTCCTTGCAAAACATTATGAAGCTTATCAATTTGATTATGGTAATTTAGGAAAGACAACTTGCATATGGATTAATCATGGTTTCAATGAGTCACCTCAGTTATTGATTATTCCTGATTATGAGGTTGAATTTGAATGCTGCATTTTTGAAGTTTACTTTGCTGAGTATAAAGATAAATTTGCATTTTTGAGGACTGTTACCATTACCTTGTTGCTTCTCCATGCATTGATGAACCGTATGGGGGTGGGTCTCAGTTCAACCTGTCTGATGATGAGTTTTTGTGAGTCTCTTTGTAAATAGTTGGGATAGGTGGCTTTAGGATTAGTTTAGGTTTGATTAGATTGGTTGCTTTGTTTCCTTTGGTTTTCTTCTATTTTGGTCAGTTTAGATTTGCTGTGGGTTTCAATTTGGTTGCTGCTTGGCTTCTCTGGATTTGGTTTTTCTATTTTTGGTTGGGAAAGTGTCCTTCCTACACTTAATTATATTCTTATCTGGGACTATTCGAAGTATTTCATTGATGGACTTTAATCATGTATTTTGAATGGATGGTCGAGGTCTTTTGTTCTTATCAAGCAGTTTGAATGTTTGATTCGAAGAGGATGGGTCATTGGTTTGATTTGAACTTGAAGTATTTTGAAATCTTATATATTTCATACATCTTAAGAATCCTGAGGTTGCAGTAGGGTCCTTGTGAGGGCATGGTAGGTGAAAAATCTTATTTCTGCTTCAGCGCCATAGTGGTTCTCAGTCCTGAGTGTGAACTTCATTGTTCACAGGTTGAAATGAAAAGTGAAAAGAAAAAGAATATCAAAAGAAAAGAAAAATGAAATATTGAAAATCAAAAGAGTGAATTCAACTTATCAGGAGTATTCAAGTATCTCTACCGGGGCTATGGGCCTGGTTGGTAGTAGAGCTATGCTTGGGAGAGTCACAACGATAACCTCGTCGGGGCTATGGATGCCTAACTGGCAGCGAGGCTCTATCCAAGTTGTTTTTGAAGTTAGAATCTTTACGTAGCTTGCTCTAACTAAACTTGGTTTTTGTAGTAGCTCAAGGAAAGAAATGAACTCATGTGCACACACTTGGATTTTTAGTTTATGAAAGGTTCAGTTTGCCTTTGGTTTTTATTTTCTTTCATCTTACATTTTGATTTGTTTTCCTAATATGGAGAACGAAACGAGAGATTTTGGGTTCTTGATTCTTGTTCGTCATCAAATGCTTTGGAGCATTTACCCAGCAGAGTCGCCATTTGTTGTGCAGTTTTCGCACACACGCCCCACTAAAAAGTAGGGACTCTCTCTTTTTCTCTAGTTTTTGATGCTTTAGCCCTTGGATTTTGAGGTTTTGTTGTCTTAGCGCATGCATGAATGATTATCTTAGTTGTGCATATTCCCCCTTTCTAAGAAGTACTTTTAAAATCTAATGTTCTAAGCTCATTTCGAGTTTTTCACTGCTCTCGGGATTTTCCGCCCCATCCGGATTTTCCCAAATTTCACTCAAAGCCTGGCGGCTGATGTTTTGCACCGTTTTCCGAAAATCTTCCTACTTCATGGATTTTCGCTCCCTCCATATTTTCCCAAAATTACGTCTCCTTGTCGAATTCTAGGATTTGGTGTTTGGTCTGTAGTTTTATGAATGTTTATGGCCCAGTCGCTATTTTCTCCTATTGATTGATGAATCTAATGGTGCCTTGCATACTTATTATTGCATTTTCAAGCTCAACCCTGTGGGTATGATTGTTTTCGTTTTGGTTGATTTTAGGGTTTGAACTTTAGCGCCATCACCAATACTGATCGAATTGCCCTTGAGTGAATTCTGAGTCTGGATACATCAATGAATGATTTGAGACAAGTAGCATTTGAGCACAGATCCTCAAATTTGTGATCTTTCGATCAATTTGAGTGAAATCGTGTGAGTAAGTCGATATCTGGGTTTTCCTTCACTTTCAGGATTTTCCTTCGCTAGCGGATTTCCCCAGTTTTCCTTGTCCTCTGCCTTTTCCCGAAATCTGGAGCTTTACCTACTTTGCAGATTACTGCTCCATCTAGATTTTCATGAAATTCCCCTAGACTGGTTTTCCTGGTTAGCTTGAAATCCCGAACTGTGAAGAAGGTGCTTAGAGATATTTCGGGCTTGATTTCGATCTTTGCTCGGATTTATTTGAATGATGAATACATTATTGGTGATGGGCTAATTTTGATCTTCATGTTATAATGGATATTATTAATGGTGGCTTTTACTGAGTGCAGGTTGAATTTAACAGGGTCATCAAGGAAGCTCTGGAGGAGATTACTTCGATTGATGGATGGTTTAAGGTATTTATTACTTCACCTGTGGCTGACCTGGAGAGTACGTTTCTTAAGATGCCAGATAATTAGATCAAGACAAGGATGAAGGGGCCAGTTAATGATCGATTGCATTGGGAGTTGTGCCTCCTATTTATTTGGAGTCGTTTCTACCTAGTTTTTTCGTCCTTCACATGCATTGGATCGAGTTGCATTGGGAATCCCAGGTCGACCTGGATCGAGTTCAAGCATTTAATGCTAATTCATATTTTGAATTCCTCTTGGCCAACCTTGTTTGTGGCTATTTTATTATTATAAAATCTAAATTGGGTCGACATGCTCTGGGGATTTTCTATAAATATGGTAGTTCGCCTCATTTCTAAGGGTAGAAAAAATTAGAGTAGTAGTCAGAAAAGTAGAAGAATTAGATTAAGAAGTAGGGTAGTAAAGTAAGAATTAGGTTTAGAATTTAGTCGATTCTGGAGCAAATTTTGTAATATAGAACATTGGAATTGTTGCTTTCATTTGATGATTCAATACAATTGAAGACATTGTGATTTTCTGGTGATCTCTTTTGTGTTGACTTATCTTGCATGGTTCTTATGATTCTATCTTTTGAAATTGCTCAAGGTTATTATATGTATGTTAGATTTAGGTTTAGACATGATTCAATGGTGTTTATGGTTTAATGCTTGAAGTGTTTGCAGTAATCCCTAGTCCATACTTTTTGCAGCTAGTTGATTGTTAGTTGCTTTGCAAAGTTATCTTGGACCTTATTTTTATCATGCTTAGTTCAATTATGAAGTTTTATCCATTTCGATTGCAATTGGGTTGTATTGGATGAATGTTCATGATCTAAAAATCTTAATACCATAGAAGATCACACTGTTTCTGTGAGATTGCAGGTTCATCTAGGTTGAGCAGGAATTGGTTTATGAGGGGTTGGTCCATTTCAAGTATTTCATCATTTGCATTGTTAATCTTAGGAGTATTTTTAATCTTATATATCTCTTTGAAACTCTAATCTTTCGCTATTTCTTTATCATTTGGATTAGAATTAGGTTTGAAGTATCATCATATTGCTAGATCTGATAAGTTAAAGATTCAGTATTTGCTTGTAGTAAGGTCCCATTGTGATTACCAACATTTTCACATTTATCACTGAGTTGTTTATGCATTTTCAAGACCTGACATTAGAGACCTTGGGGTTATCTCTTCAGGCTTGCTGATAAAGATTTACCTTTCAAGAGAGATAGGATATTATATTCTGTCCAAGTTGTTGATCAAGACTCTCCTCAAACTGCCTCCTTTGCATCTCATATTGTTGATCTTGAAGATAAGCTCGATAATCTTCCTATTCCTACTGCAAATCAGATTCTTGGTGACATTCATAATCATACTGATGTGAAAAATCATAATCATATTCCTGTTGGCATTCATAGTCTAGACAAACCAACTATTCTTGCTCCAAATTTAACCTAATATTTCTCAAGTCCTCAGTAAGTTCACTCAACATGCTCCTAAACTTGCTATTATTTTGGAACTAATTTATAGGATTTTGAACTTCTTTAGGCTAACTATGGTGATAGACTTACTGATTGTTGGAAAAATGGTGGCCTTGGGATTGATTTTGAGTGTATGAAGGCTGAGCAGGAGTGAAAGGGTAGTAAGATTGATAGACTTGCTGGTTATTCGTTATAATATGGGAATTTTGGTCAAAACCAACATTGTAGCTACCTAGGTAAGGTTGATAAAGAGCCTCATGGACAAAATTTTCATAGTATAGTGGTGGATATTCATATTGGCTATGAAAATGTCATTTCTACTCATATAAAGAGTTGGAAAATAGAGTGAATAGATGATTTTTGTAACATACCTGCACTAGACCTTTTGAAATTAATAGATTCATACCTTGGGTCACTAGGTGTGTGAGATATTGCCTCTGAAGGTTGATCTTGCTGATATACACATCGAATATCAATAATAGATGAGAACTTATGGACTATAATAGTCTGATCTGTCCCACCAGGTGTGCCAAAAACTGTTGTCAATGAGGATTGCACCGTGATGCTAAGCCTAAAACTCAACAATCCTGTGAAACATTGAAACACCTTCAAGCCTGTGGGTTGCTCATAAGGAAGGTGAATCTCTAGATTATGGGTTGGTTCCCCTTTTTATCTCGTAGAAACTAATAGCTTGGATGGGAAAAGGTAAGAAGGATAACTAAATTGAAATGGAAATCCTTAATCTAGGAGGTGATGCATGGATAATGAAACTAATATGTAGAAAACATCTCACAACTATCCCTTAATGAAACCCTTTTTACACAACTCAATTTGTGCAATCAAATCACATAAATAATTCTTAAAGAGGCCTGTAATATCTAATTCTTTGAAGAAAAACAATTTTTTCACAACTCAGAATGCAAAATAAGACAAATGCAAAATTTACAACCTATGATGGTTAACTACTTTTGTGTATATGTAATGAAAGAATGAGACAAAAACTTAAAGGTTTTATCAAAACACAATAACTTTGCATCAAATCATTCAAGATATTACAAAACACCTAAAATCGAGAAGGCAACTTGATAGTTCTGAAAGATGGAAGGAAAAACCGCAAAAATCTGAAAGTAACTTGCTACTGTATCATAAATGCATAATAAGTCTGAGCTACAAAACCTTTAACCTCTCTTAATGTGTAAGAGAAGGAAATAAAGCAAGAATTGAGAAAAAAACCTAAGTATTTTCCTCTATATACAAAAGATGACTCCAAAGTGCCAAGACGTGGCACTTGCAGTTAACTACAAGTAAAAATATCTCCCAGATATCTCTCCCATGAGCAAATATGTAAAGCCTTGAAAAAAAAGGGTCAAAACTAAAGTTAACTGAGCTTGAACAGCTCCAAACTCCCCCTCACAATTAGTTTGACCAAAGTTGACCTCAAAATCACATGAGATAACTGAAAATCAAGACCAAAATCTCCAGTTCAACTCCACCTTTGATTTTGTATGATTTTGAGAACTTTAAAGGCACTCTAGTTATCTCCACCTCCTGATCTTTGCATGACTTTATGGAACGAAGATAACTGCATGAATAAATATTAAAGCAAAATACTTGTAACTTGCTTTAATATTACGTGATTATTTATTTAATGTCTTGCATGAAAATACTAAAGTAATTTATAAGACATTACTTTAATATTTGTTTACAAAGTTATTTTGGTTTCAATTCACGCAAAAAACAAAGGAGGTCGACCTAGGCCTAAGTTTGATTTACAACTTTGTAAAAGTAGACTAAGATGTATGTAATGCAAAGGCATTGAATTTGTTTATGAAGGGAAATATTTAAAACAAAGGAAAAAATCCTTTTTCTTCATCAACCAAACTTAGGGCAAAGAAGAAAACCCTAAACTCAAAAAACTCATGACCTTTCTCATTTATTTTTTTCACTTTGCATATTTCATTTCTCTGTTTGTGGCTGCCATGGGTTTGCTTGAGCCTTCTTTATGGAGTCCTCATGGAGCTTTAAAGCATATTTCAAGATGGATTTATGCAAAAAATGCATGGTATACTCTCATATTTGTAAAAGAAATTGTCATTTCAATTCTATTGTAGTAGAAAAAATGATGGAATGTTTTTTCATTTTTTGTATGTTCTTTATCTACTCTAGAAAAAGTGAAAAAACTCTTAATCTTTGATCTTTCTTAGAAGACACTCTTTTATTTTCTGGAAAAGATGGAAATCTTTCTTCATTCAATTCTACAGACTTGTTCTAGGTTTCAAAATTTTGCTTTTACGGCTCGTGGGTTTGCATTTTGTGCTACACATGTTGCCACACTATTTTTTTTGGTTTCCTTTTTGCTTTCAAATTTGTAAAACCCGAGGGTATTTTTATGAAATACCATGGGCCTTGGCATTCATTCTTCTCTGTATTATGTTTCTTGCTAGAAAAGATGGAAAAATCTCCATAAACGACCTATGTAAACTTCATCATAGTTTATTTTGGTTTTTTACCTTTGCATACATGAGGGTTTGCTTTATGAAACCCTAAGTTTTTCATGATTATCTTACTTGAAAAAAAACAATACAAAAATTCTAACCTCTGTACTTGTTGTGCATTTTTTGCACACATGCCCCGCTGTAGGCAAGGACCCCCTTTTTTCGCTCCCGACAGGCTGTTTTTCTCTTGTCTTGTTTTGCGTGCTCCATTTTTTAGGCCCAAATTGGTCATGTGCCTTCAAACGATTAAATCCCCTTGACCAAATTCACCTACTTGGGGTATTCAAATCTGGGGAGAAACAAAGTCCCTCATCCCTTTTCTACCTTTTGTCTTGTTCTTGCTAACTTGGTCCCTGATCGCTCGATTTGCTCTTTTCTACATTTTTTACTTTGGGAAAACTTTTTGGTGGATTTGGGATGTGTTTGTGGTGTCTAAGTGAATTTCCAAGGTTTCGTCAATGTTTCGTTAAGTTTCGGTGGTTTCAAAACTTTCCTTCTAGAACTCCCTCCCTCTTTGGCTGTTTTGAAACATTTGTGGACCCCCGACAGTCCGCTTTCCACATTTTTGACTTTGGGGACAACTTTCTGGTGGATTTGGGATGTGTTTGTGGTGCCTAAGTGAACTGCCAAGGTTTCATCAACGTTTCGTTAAGTTTCAGTGGTTTCAGAACTTTCCCTCCAGAACTCCCTCCCTCTTTGGCTGTTTTGAAACATCTGTGGACCCCCGACAGTCCGCTTTCCACATTTTTGACTTTGGGGAAAAAAAATTTGGTGGATTTGGGATGTGTTTGTGGTGCCTAAGTGAACTACCAAGGTTTTGTCAACGTTCTGTTAAGTTTCGGTGGTCTTAGAACTTTCCCTCCAGAACTCCCTCCCTCTTTGGCTATTTTGAAACATCTGTGGACCCCCGATGGTCTGCTTTTCACATTTTTGACTTTGGGGAAAACTTTTTGGTCGATTTGGGATGTGTTTGTGGTGTCTAAGTGAACTGGTAAGGTTTCGTCAACGTTCTATTAAGTTTCGATGGTTTCAGAACTTTCCCTCCGGAACTCCCTCCCTCTTTGGCTGTTTTGAAACATCCGTGGACCCCTGACAGTCCGCTTTCCACATTTTTGACTTTGGGGAAAATTTTTTGGTGGATTTGGGATGTGTTTGTGGTGCCTAACTAAACTGCCAAGGTTTCGTCAATGTTTCGTGAAGTTTCGGGGGTTTCGGAACTCCGTCCCTCTTTGGTTGTTTTGGAAAATTTGTGGAGCCCCGACGACCCGACCTTTGGGACCCGGCCCCTCCGTGGCCGTTTTCGGGACTCCATCACTCCATGGCCGTTTTGAACATCCGTGGAGCCCCAGCGATCTGGCCTCCAGGACCTGGCCCCTTCGTGGCCGTTTTGAACATCCGTGGAGCCCCGGTGACTTGGCCCCTCCATGGCCGTTTCCGGGACTCCGTCCCTCCGTGGCTATTTTTGGGACTCCACCCCTCTGTCGTCGTCCGAGACTTTCCTTCCACGCCACCGTGTGCTCATTGAATTTTCAAAAGGGCGGTGACCCTCCAACTTTCCACTTCCAAGCTTCCAATTTTTTTTAAATGAGTTCAATGTTAAGGAATTTTTTTAGGCACTCTTCCTTCCCCTTTTCCCATGCGCTATAATCGAAAAATCTTGGTTTTGCTATGTTTTGTGAGGTCCGGGAACTTCCCTTCCAGTTTACTATCCCTCATTCATTTCCCATCCCCTTGGGCTCGCATTAATGTTTATGATCCAAATGAGCTTCAAATATGAATATTATGATCTTTTGATGATGCATGGATGGATCTAACAAGGATTTTACAAGTTTTGACTAATGTTTTCCTTGATTTGTGTATGAAAGCACTTACGACACTTCATGTATGTAGGATTCAAGAATCCTACCATGGGTCCATCGAGGAGACCCATTGAGAAAGATGAATAAGGAATGTGCATAGCTCCTGTCACCATTCATTTCATATTCGCCTCTCCCGCTAGCACCCACCAACAGGGTCTGCATTAGAAGAAGTCCTGTGCCAAGGAAGTCAAGGACAAAAATGGAAGGGGATGGCCTTGAAGAAGGCATGAGGGAGTTGTCCTAATTTTCACTAAATGATGATGAGTTGTCCCCCCGAATCAGGGGCAACCAATCCATTGATGCCAGTCGTCAATGGGCCCATTTGATCCAATGAAAGAACACTGCAAACACATCAAGTAAGAAGGTAGCTTTCAGGCAGTTTTAGCTACAGTAAAAAGGAAATCAACTAAATGACAAAACTGCTACATCACCTGAGCACTAGATGACAAAACAGAGAAAAGACAAGGAATGTTTTTTTTAATTGCTGAATATTGTGGGGTAGGTGAAACCCTAATGTAAATCAAATATGGGCCATTCGATGTAATTCAATCATAGCCATTCATTTGGGCTTTGGAAAACTATAAATAGGGGCTTTCCCCTCATTTGTAAAGGGTTGGAGAGTTGTTGTAAAAAACATTTGTAGTAATAGAAGACAACATTGCATGATTTTATGGATGTTCTCTTTGATTTTTCTCATCTTGCATGGATGGCTCTACCTTCTATTTTAGTTTTAGTATTATTTTTTTGAATGGTTGTCATGATGGTATTGTTGTTATAGTATTTGATGAGCTTCTAGCCCATACTATTAGCACTTGTTGATGACAAGTTGTTGTGCAAAGTTAGCCTGGGCCTCTTTATGTCTTTGCTGCAACCTAGTTCAATTGCATGTTCATGATGTGTATGTGTAATTTGAAAATCAGCAAACCTTAGAAGATTGCACTAGTTTTGTGTAGCTGTAGGTTTCTCTTGGTCAAACAAAACTCAGTTTAGGAAGCCTGTCTACTATAGCAGCCACCATTGTTACTGTTCATTCATAGCTTAGGATTAGAACAACTTTCTTAACCCTTCTCCTTTTGCTATTTCTTTTAGTCATTGGTTAGAGTGGGATCTCAAGCATCACCATGAAGCTAAATCAGATGAACTTGATGAGTTTCAACTTGCGATTTTGAGTGGACAGCCACTATTCATTCACTTCCAGCACTTTGAAACTGCATTTGCAAATCCAACTTCCCCGCTTTGTAACTCATCCGTAAGTCTACCTTGTGATTCCAGCAAATCACATAAATCAACTGAGATATTCCGAGCACTGTCAAGACCTAACATTAGAGAAGGTCTTGGGATAGTATTCTGCAATTTGATTGTGGAAGATTGTCCTTCAGGAGAGGTGATGCACCTATATATTTCCTGTGTTGAGAAGTGCATAAAAAACACATCAACAATACTCTTTACTTTGCACTTCATTTCAAGGTCATTTTCTACTATAATTTTCTCAAACCCTCAGATTACATTTTTCAATACACTTTTCTATTGGTAAGATTCCATGATGATAAGGCCTCTCTTGTACAGACTTAATTTAAGTTTACCCTTAGCTTATTAAAATGAATGTCTCTCTTTGTGATTTCAGTCTGCTATTTTAAACATGCCTTATGGTTGCTTGTGGCTTTCATAGATAAATTAATGTTCTACTCTGAAAGATGTCTTCATGCTCATTGGAATAGCCTACCTCTGTTGCTGACTGTAACCTACCCCATTGCTTCCAAGCACTTAACTTTAGCTCATGTCACTAAATTATGACCCACTATCATTTGGCATAGGTTGTCCTTCATGGCAGTACAATAGCTTTGTTCTTCATGAATTCCATAATTGATACTATCTCCTATCATCTCATGCTAATGATTGTGGAGTTCTCATTAGCTCTTGAAGAAATTATTTGGCTCACGTATGGATTGCTCCTTGAAAATTGTCATTCCTTTATTTTCCCTTAAAAGATACCTTGAATTGCTTTCTCCTTTATTATGACTATGACCTTATGGCACTGTTCTTCTACAGGAAAACATTCCAAGTATAGCTTGCAGCTTTCATTCCATACACACATAACAGTTATGAATATATAAAGGCACTACATTAATTTATTCTATAGTATTGCTTTTCTCAATGAAATACAGTGTATAAAGAGGAAAAACTTGCTATCATTCATTGCTACTATTTAATGGTATCCTTTAGCAATAGTCACTTAAGTAGTTGTTTCTTTTCCTTTCACTTGATGCTCTTTTCATAGTCATTGTTTCTTGATGATAGTTTATGTAAGGTCCTTTGATGACTATGCATATGATGACTACTCCATATTAGCACTTCATGAATAGTCCACTCTTATTGTGTTCTAAGATTGTTATATCTTGAGATGGCTCATACTTTATGAATAATCAATGACAATGAAATACATTTTGGTGCCTCATTTGGAACCATGAGGACAACATGTTGGGCTCAACCCTTGTGGGATCACATTTACCTCCACATGTTGCAATGTCAAAGAAGATGAATCATGAAATGATAAATGAACTTGTACCTGCACAGTGAAAAAAGAAGTTAGATAAAACAATGAAGCTCAATGCTCTTCCATGATTTGAATTTTTGGCTCTCTTGATACATGTGACAATTGATAACCGATTTAATGCATCCTAAATGAAGGTTATATTTATGTTGGTAGGACATATGGTCAGAGTTTATATGTGGAGCTCTAACCAAAACTTTCCATCATGATGTAGGTCCATCTGAATATCAGGAAGGAGGAGCTGAAGACAAAGAAGATCAACACAAAATTTTGTCACAGATAATGATGGAAATATTCTCTTTCCATGTGTTTTCCTCTATTTCTTATCTTAAGATATATAGCTTTCCTTTATGTTGTATTAAATTAGTCATTCCCATGGCTTGTGTGGGACATTCAAGCATTCTTTCTTGTACAGTGAATAAAACAACAAATTTTTATGCAAACTTATGTGAATCTTTTGTATTGTAAAGAACAATTGCATAATGAATTTGAATTTCATTTGTAAGCTCCTTTGTGAAATGGTTTAAGCATAGAAAAAAATTATTTGTATACATTTCACTTTTGATGATGCAATCAACTATTTCAGCTCTACCAAATTGAGTTGTAAGTGAAAATTGGTAATAGTTATGTGAAGACACCAACCTTGAATGGTGTTGTAGAGAACCGAAATGATACCCTAGTTTGTGAAAAGCATGCTAGTGTGGTTGCCAAAAGGCTGATGACAGACGGGAGAGGGGAAGTTAATGCAAAGTTTAAATGTGCATTAAGTTTGTAGAGACTAGTGTGGTGAGAAATTGGTAAGCGAGTACCATGCATCTTCCAATGGTTGATGCCACCTTTTGCCTCGTAAAAAGTCATTTTTGGAAACTGCTCGATATGAGTTGTCAAATATGTGAATTTATCTCTCGGTTTGATTTTTCTAAGTACACAATACAATTTTTTTTTGGGCTGATGTGTCTTTTGTTGATGTGGACCCCTCGCATAACATATCCCTCACCACCATCGAACCCTCTCCCTTATTGATTGAGATTTTTTTTTTGCTATTTGATATTTTGTAGTTGGAAATTTTGATTTTTACAGCTAGAAGATTTTATTTTGGACAGTTTTCTAAAGATATTTCTTGATAAGTACAAAAAGTTTCTAACTTTCCAAAAATTGTTTAACGTCGACCTTGCAATTATTCCTCACATGAGAAAGTTTACCAGCTAAAAATTGACCCAAAATATAGCCTATCTCCTAAGAACTCTAGCGAAACATTTTTCAAACCCTCATATGCTAACATTATCTTAGAGTAGTAATCTCAGTACCTACTTTGCACACGTAGAGCTCAATATCTATTAAATTATGCAAAGATGTATTTATTGGACCAGCAATTTCATTACCAGGTAACTGCAGACGTAAATTTATCGTCCTCCAATGTTTATAACCACCAATACCAAAGGGTGATCCCACAATACTAGTTTACAATTTTAGGGAGATCTTGTTTTTTGTTTAAATCACATATTTTTTAGAAAATATATTGATTTAAGCCAGGGTTTAATGGCAAGTAGTCGAGTAGAAGTTGTGGCTCAAACATAAGATGAAGCAGTTCCTTTTACTGGTTATGAATTTTTTGCAAGAGAGATGCCTATCCCCAATAAATCTGAGCAGTAGGTGAAACATAGATTTCTAGGACCCTATGGACTTCTCTTGCACTTCTAGGGTTTTTCACCTAAAAGGAGAGAGATAGGACCAAAAATATTAATGATTCACTCAAATTAGGATGTGTGTGATGTTATATGAGCTAAATGAGATGATTTGAATGCAGATATATGAACTAATTGATTGATTAAACATGCATAACCTAAGAAATATGACTTGTTTGAAAACACATTGTGTTATACAAGAATGAACTAGAAACTAAAACAAATGATAACATAAATTGATGAAACTGAATAGAATGCACCTGGGGGCAGATTGATGTTACAAAAATATTTTGGAATGTCTCAAAAAACACTGTTGATGGCCACTAGGACTGATTCGCCACAAAGGGTGAATCAGTCCTACTTTTGGTAAAAAGTTCTGGAAACAGGTTTCAGACTATCGGGAGTTGAATTATGAGAAAACAACTTTCCAGACCTACAAATGGGACTCATTCGCCATGGGTGGTGAATTATTCCATCTACAGGGATCTGTAAAATCAGGGGTAGATTCTATGGAGCTAGATCTGCACTTCTGCTCTCTACATATGTTCGCTTCAGAAAATTGTCGTGTTCGGGTCTAAAAATGACTTTTTGTTGATTTTTTGACTTGAATGATGAAGATATGACTTGAATGACTTTATAACTTTATCTTCAATGATTTCCAAGCTTCCAAGAGTCCCAAATCTGCAAACAAACAAGACAAAAGAGAGATATGTTGAATGTTAGGGCATGGGGGTTTGCCTTAGTCAAATCCCTTTTCGGTAATTAAACCAAAGTGCTGAAATAAAGTAATGAAACATGAAAAAATGGAGATATTTACCTTTCCATGATGATTTATCTTGAAATTCTATAACAATACATGAAGATTCATCCCTTGAATGCTTTAGAAAGCTAACTTGATGACTTCTAATGAAGAAACTCTAGTTTGCTTGACTTGCATGAGGAGATAGAAGATGAATTAATGATGAGAGATGTAAGAATGAGTTGTTAGATGTAAAATGAGTATAAAAATAATTATTTATAGATAATTGTGCCTTAGTACCCGATAATACCTCATCATAGGCCGACATGTAGTGAAAATAAACTTTAAATTTCACTTTTTCCCACTCAAAGGTCAAAATGGGGGCCAGATAGGACTCATTCGCCACACATGGAAAATGGGTCCCACCTGGATGGAATTGATTCACCATGCATGGAGAATGGATCCCACAGGGGCCATTCCAACACCTAAGAAGCTAAGAAATTAGGAAATAAGGTCTAAAATGCCATCTTGTCGAGTATTTTATCAATTAAAGCCTTGGGATGCACAATATGTGTTAATTGATACCTATTAGTGATGATGTAAATATTAAATAGGGCTTGGGACACATAAATCAATGTGAAAGTGTGATTAAATACACTTTACAACACTAAAATTAGGTCCGCATAGCCTAGGAAGGCACAAAAACCAATGTGAATGTGCAAGACATTACAACACTAGTTTATCATTAAGTTTACATTAAGAACCTTCTAGATTGATGTATTAATGTTATTAAAGACATTTTATAATGTTGAATTAGGGAGAAATAGGTTAATTAAGTCTAGAAAAGCATGAAAGTCCTTTACAAGACTTTACAACACCTTCACAAGACATTGTTAAAAGCATGTTATTCAATTTGTAGTGGTCCAAGACCTAGTGTGGATGCATAAAATGTCTCACAACACCTGAATCAAGGCCTCATTAAGTCCATTTATCATGAATTAATCCCATGCCAAACAAACGGTCCATTTTTCTACAACACATTTAGCCCTCACTTTTAGTGAGAGGATGATCCTACTTCAAACTCACACTAACGTAGACATTCAAGAGAGATCCTCATGCACAAATGCAGATGAAAAAGAATAAAAAGGATCAAGGAGGTTGTGAAAGCCCCTAGGATCCAAGATCATAAGTCATGCTATCAAGATACAAAATTATGCAATGGAAAGAATGAAAAGAAAAATGAGGTGGAAAAGATGTACTCACTTTGGGCCGATGGAACTTCTTTGCTATCTGTTGGGTGAGAAAGGCCAAAGGTATACTCACTCTGGGTCCACATAACTATTTTTCCATAGGGTGAGAAAGCCCAAAAAGGTAAGATACATATGCTAGTTGGTATTCACTCACAAACACAAAGGTGGCTATGGGAAAAAGTCATGCCGCTAGGTGGGCTTCCCACTCAACCATATTAAAGTTATACCTCCTGATAAATTTAATAAGGAACCACAAAGGAAATGATTTTTGAGCTCCATGAGGTAAGAAAAACTTTGTATGCAAGACACCCATAGACAATGTTAACAAGTGTAAGGATTGTTCAAAGGGATTTTGTTATGTTCGTGCAAGGTCTCATCTTAGGGGACATTTGTGCTTAATGTCTCCAAGAGATGATGTGTCAAAGAAATATCACGCTCTTGGAGAGAATCAAGCCCACTAGCTCCACCAAGAAAAGAAGACATTGCAAGAAGAAATAAATCACATAGTGAAACATGAGTGGTGATGTATGCCCCCACTTTAAAGCAGTTGTGAGCACCCGTTCTATGAGAAATTTCTTTAAAGTGGAAGAGAAGAGAAGAAGACATGAGAGCTTACTAAGAAACCCTTATGCCAAGTCATGTGTTTCCAATAAGCTACATCATGAAAGAGAGAAGTATATCATATGCGAGCCAACTTAAGGCATGTCTTCCACTTCCCAAGCTTTCTCTTATGTATTCATGAAAATTCAATGACTAGCCAAAAGGAGGCAACCACAAGTGACATACGAGGACAAGGCTATTGAATCCCTTTCCCCCACTTAGTGTAGGACAAAGGTGATCTGAAAGGATTGATGAGATGTAAGCTAGAGTGAAAATCAATAGCAATTAAAGGAATTAGATGCCCCCACACCAAGAAGCATACCAAACTCTTGAAAATGTTGGATTTTACGACTCAAAGCATTACATTCATTAGTGGAATGATCATGAACTCTATGAAATGCACAAAAGGAAGTCTTATCAGAACATTTATTTCGAGTTCTAGGAGAGAGGGTGATCAAGTGATTTTGGAGGAGTCTCGATAAGATACATTCTTGATCAATGGGAGAAGGTGGTCTTGTGGTGTGTTTTAAAGATACATTCTACTTAGTAGTATATGTCATACCTTCACAAGTGTCACTAGATTGCGAGATTTTATTCTTTCCATTAGAGGAAGGTATAAAATCTAACGAATTCAAATCATGAAAATTTTGTGAGATGACATTGACATTAAGCGAAGGTGTAGTTATGGGTTGCATACTAGATGAAGGATGATGGCCAAGACCACTAGATTTTAAGGATGGTGTAGTGAGGTGTTTCATGATATTGTTGATGGAGGGTGGAGGTGTAGCGATCTTGATTATGGGACAATAGCCGATACCATGAGTTGTTTGTTGTGTGAGGGGATCTATAGGGTTGAAGATACCTTGTTCGCTAGCACCACATCCTTTTCCATTATATCCAAGCCGTATCATAAACTCATAACCTTTTCCATAAAGCTTTTTCAAGGATTTTGGATCAAGTGGTTGTTCGTTAAATTGTGTTCATCAAAGTTTTTTGTGTAATTTTATTCTTTGTCTAAAGTGGGTGAGGTGGATGCTATCGAAAGATCGTCCGAAGTGGGTGTGGAAATGGTTGTTGTTTCATTTTCCTTTTGCGAATTGTTGTGAATAATTTTGTATTTTCCCATGAAGTCATGCTCAAAATCCAAGGAACCCCAATCATCTTCTGATAATATCGTGTGGTGTTCAATGTTGTTGTCATGTTTTTGTGTAGAGTCCACTTGTATGGTTGGTGTTAATCTGTTGAAGGGGTTCTCTCCAGTTTTGGAAAGTTGTAAGACACTATAAGGTTCAGGGTTGGCGTCACGAGTGTATACTTTGTTATTGTAAATGTATTTCATTTTACGATCAAGAGTGGAGGGCACACCATTCATGGCATGAATCCACTATCTGCCTAAGATAAGATTACATGATATTTCAGAAGGCATGACATAGATTGGTGTATTTAAGGTGACCAAGTTCCAACTGTAAGAGGCATAATGATTACCTCGATCAATGTGTTTGCAACAATGTCAAATCCCTTAATAGATATAGATTCAGGTCTAATGGTGGATCTATGAATGACAAGCCTATCCAAAAGACTCACACTACACACATTAAGAGCAGAACCATTGTCTATAAGAGTTCTCTTTATGCCTGTTTTGTATTAAGTGATGATCATGAAAGCTTCATTTTGTTTTTGCAAATCCAAAGAGGGGAGCTCATGTTGATGGAAAGTAATGTTGAGATACGTGTTATGGGTTAAAGCTACCATGTCCTCTGGAGTTGTATTAGGAGGAAGTGCAATTTTTTGTAAGGTTGTTTGAAGAATAGTGTTGTAACTTGGTGGGTTTTGAAGTAAATCCCAAATGGAAATTTTCGTAGGAGTATTCTTTAATTTTTCAACAAGATCATACTCCTTTGTGGGTGGGATGTAACGAGGAGCGCTAGGTGGATTTGGTAAAGGTAAAGGTGTTGGTGTTGGTTGCAGCTATTGTAGATTATTGTGAGTGTTATATGTATGAGCAATGGTGGTGGAACTCGGTTGCTGCGATACATTATTATTAGGCACGGATAAAGGATTAGTTGAGGTTTGTTTTGTTGCTTGTGTAATGGTGGGTAAAGAATTAGGGGATTCGTCAAATGTCCCATAGGGTATGTATGAGGCCCATTGATCAAAGGGGATCTAATGGACACTTGTGATTTCATAACATCAGCGGTCTTGGTTGGATGTATCTCTAAGGAAGGGCAATCAAGAACTACTTGTTTATCAAAGAAAGATACATTATTATTGTTGTCATTTTTGAGCACCATGATAGTCTCCCTAGAAGGAGAGCATTTAGGAGAACAACAAGCCACATATTCTTGACAAGTAGGGCTAGGTTCTTTCAAAATGACTTCATCGCTAATAGGGGAATGATCAATGATGGGAATGTCAAGAGGGGAATGATTAGGAGAAGGTGTTAGTTGAATATCGATTGTCGTTAAAGTCTCATTCTCTTGTGCGATACTTTCTACCCAACTAGGAGAGCTTGTAATGTGTTCATCCAAGTTTGAAGAGGGAGGCATCAAGAGAATGATCACTATGGTTTTCAAATAAATTATCCCAAAGGGCAGGAGCATTAGGGAAGGGAGTGTCAAGATTATCATGATGCTTTATAGGAATGTCTTCTAATACCAACCTATCCTCTTGGCATCAAGAAGGGATATTAGGAGATGGAAAAGTTTGATTGTCATGGTTAAGGGGATTAGGTGAGTTGGTATTCAGTATTTCATCTTCTTGTTCTCTAATGTCTTCCAAGGGCTGAAGAGGAGAGGGACATTAATCAAGGCTCACAATGCTTGTTGCTCCTTTCACCAAAATGCCTTCATCACTAATAGGAGAGGTATTGGGAGAAGCACAAGTAGGAGTGTCATGATTGTCTACACTTGCATTCTCTTGTGTTATTATATTCTTTCAAATCCGATAGGTACTAGGAGGGTATGCAAAATGCTTATCAAATGTTTTAATTTGTTTTCCTAAATTATGTTCATGAAAAATAGAATCATACAAGCCGCTTGCTATGCTAGAAACATTGAATGATTTAAGAGAACACAGTAACATGAGAAAGTAAATAAAGTGCAATGTAATGACGTAAAAGGGAATGCAATTTTCAGATATGAAACAAGGTAATGTTCTGATTACACTATGCACCAATTGAAAAATGACATTACCAATGTAAATGAAAAATGGAATAATGTACGAAATGAGCTATTTTAAGTGGCATCTAGTGAAATGCATTCTATAGAAATGAAACTAACTGATATATACAAGTTAAGGCACCAAACAAAAGCCTAGAAATAAATTTCTGAGTTCAGGACAATGTTGTTTCAGGGGTCAGAAGGGACTGATTCGCCCAGGGTGGCGAATGAGTCCCAGTATGGACTTTTTTTCAAAATGTTCAAAAATGTTTGACTGATTTTTATGTTTTGAGAATGCTATGATGTAATTCTAAATGAAAAATGAAAAATTTTAGAACTTTTTAATGATTAAAGATGCAAAAATGCAACTTATTATGCACTTTTACACATGCAAAAAAGAAACCCTAGAATGCAAGCTAACTAATGCAAAATGCGATGTAAGCTAATCTAGGATGAACGAATGGACTCCAAAATCAGAAAAGAAGGAATTCAAACAACAGGTTCACCAAAATGAAACATAAATTTTTGGGACCCTATGAACTTCTCTTGCACTTCTAGAGGTTTTCACCTAAAAGGAGAGAGATAGGGTAAAAAATGCTAATGATTCACTCAATTAGGATGTGTGTGATGTTATATGAGCTAAATGAGATGATTTGAATGCAGCTATATGAACTAATTGATTGATTAAACATGCATAACCTAAGAAATATGACTTGTTTGAAAACACATTATGTTATACAAGAATGAACTAGAAACTAAAACAAATGATAACAAAAATTGATGAAACTAAACAAAGTTCACCTAGAGGCAAATTGATGTTACTGGAATATTTTGGAATGTCTCATAAAACACTATTGATGGCCACTGGGACTGATTCACCACAAAGGGAGAATCAGTCTTACATCTAGTAAAAAGTTTCAGAAATAGGTTTTTGACAGTCGGGAACTGAATTCTAAGAAAACCACTTTTTAGGCCTACAGATGGGACTCATTCGCCATGGGTGGAAAATTAGTCCACCTCCAAGGATCTACAAAATTAGGGGTAGATTCTATGGAGCTAGATCTACACTTCTGCTCTCTATAGATGACCGCTTCAGAAATTGTTGTGTTCAGGTCTGAAAATGACTTTTTGTTGATTCTCTTACTTGAATGATGAAGAGATGACTTGAATGAATTTATAACTTGATCTCCAATGATTTCCAAGCTTCCAAGAGTCCTAAATCTGTAAACAAACAAGACAAAAGAGATTTATGTTGAATGTTAGGGTATGGGGGTTTGCCTTAGTCAAACCCCTTTTAGGTAATTAAAACAAAGTGATGAAATAAAGTAATGAAAAATGCAAAAATGGAGATGTTTACCTAAGTTCCATGATGATTTATCTTGAAATTCTGCAGCAATACATGAAGATTCGACCCTTGAATGCCTTACAAAGCTAACTTGATGACTTCTAATGAAGAAACCCTAGTTTGCTTGACTTGGATGAGAAGATAGAAGATGAATTAATGATGAGAGATGTAAGAATGAGTTGTTAGATGAAAAATGAGGATAAAAATAATTATATATAGAAAATTGTGCCTTAGTACCTGATAATACCTCATCATAGGCCGACATGTAGTGAAAAGTTTAAATTTCACTTTTTCCCGCACAAAGGTCAAAATGGGGGCTAGAAAGGACTTATTCGCCACACGTGGTGAATGGGTCCCACCTGGATGGGTATAATTCACCATGAATGGAAAATGGGTCCCACCTAGATGGGTCTAATTTTCCATGCATGGCGAATGGGTCCCACAGGGGCCATTCTGACACCTAAGAAGCCAAGGAATTAGGAAATAAGGTCTAAAATGCCATCTTATCGGGTATTTGATCAATTAAAGCCTCAGGATGCACAATATGGGTTAATTGAGACCTATTAGTGATGATGTAAATTTTAAATAGGGCTTGGGACACATAAATCAATGTGAAAGTGTGATTAAATACACTTTACAATACTAAAATTAGGTCCACATAGCCTAGGAAGGCACAAAAACCAATGTGAATGTGCAAGACACATTACAACACTATTTTATCATTAAGTTTACATTAAGAACCTTCTAGATTGATGTAATAATGTTATTAAACACATTTTATAATGTTGAATTATGGAGAAATAGGTTAATTAAGTCTAGAAAAGCGTGAAAGTCCTTTACAAGACTTTATAACACCTTCACAAGACATTGTTAAAAGCATGTTAATCAATTTGCAAGGGTCCAACACCTAGTGTGGACACATAAAATGCCTCACAACACCTTAATCAAGGCCTCATTAAGTCCATTTATCATGAATTAATCACATGTCAAGCAAAGGGTCCATTTTTCTATGGCACAACAGGATGAGCAAGTTGTGACACAAGACCAGAATTCAACCTGTGCAAAGCGAATGAAAGAGTAGCTAAAAATATGGGTAGTTAAAAATTTTTTGATACAGTTTTTGGTAGAGACTTGGTATGCACATGTTTGAAATTCATGCCTCTTTTTGCATCAATTATGTATTGAGTTTTTAGTTGGGATAAGGTGGGGGTACTATAGCTAGTCTTTTACAAAAATTTGATTATCGATTCCCTACATGCAGGATAATTTTGTAATTAATTGTAATAACTCAAATCAAACTTTTGTATCATTTGGGATATAACCGTAGGTTTTCTTCCTAGTTCTTTCCTACCAGTATGCCCTCTAAACCAGTACTATGTATATATTTTAATATAATTTAATATATTATAGTGGCTTGTCCACTTTTGTCAAAAAAAAATGATTTAAGCTTTGAAAAGTTCTATTTAAAGGATTCCAATTGAAGAGGGTTTGATGAAACCACCTTAGATCAAACCCCCTTGGATAGAACCCTGCTAGTTTTAAACCATACCTATAACAGAGTCTCCTTTACACCTATCAAAATGCTAATAAAAAACCACTTTTGATTTACTTTTTGAGGGATCAAATGAATTCATTTTACATTTATTTATTGTAAGTATGTAGTCCTTATTATAAGCTTCACAAAAAGTATAATTTTAAATAAATTTAATTTAATTATTATATCTATTTTTTATTTCTTGTGAATGTAGGTTTTTTACCGAAAATCAAGTTGTATGTTCTACACATGTGGAAAAATAGCAGATTATCAATTTGTTTTTTGAAAAATATTAGTGCACTAGATATTGATGTCCCTCATCCAACAAAAAAAAAAGAAAATTGAATTTTGATACATACAAAAAAAGTTATGTTTTAGCCAGTAAATCATGTCTAAATTGTAACTGGTTTGACTTTAAAACTTAATTAAGAAAAAAATATTCAATGAAATGCTATGAAACCAATTCCATGCACTACATATCATAGTTACAAATCTAAATTCGAAAAACTTAGAATTTTATCCTTCATAGAAAAAAAGTTATGTGTTAGCCAGTAACGTCACTCTTTAAAAATGGTGTTTACTGTTAAAAACTAGTTTTTGAAGGACATGGAAAAACAAGTGCAATTTGATTCCAAAAATTTTGAAAAAAAATATTTAGAATATAAAAACAAAATGTCACAAATCACTAGTTTGTATCATCTTCAAATTCCTCATGGTTTAGCCACTATAGGTGCCCGAAAGTGAAGATTTAGTTAAAAAAAAAATAGTTCAATGTCTAGTTTGGCAAAAAATTGTAAACCAGTATTGTGGGATCACCCCAAAGTGTAATTTTCTCACAATGTACTTTTCTCAGTTTGGGCATATGGACTGTACATGTCGCTATCATATTAACTCCTATTATCTCAAACTATAGTTTTGTTACCTTCCTCAATCAGTATAAGAGAAAGGGACAAAACTGGACGACGTCTATGTGGTCAATAGATGCACGTTTGATTGTATTTATTAATTCATTAAAAACAAAAAGTGAACACATTTTTATTTTCAATTAATTAATAAATATAGTGTTGGCTACATAGACATTACGCTAATTGAACACATGCTTGTCACATGAACTATTGGATTAAATATTGGGTAAATTATTCTGAGTAATGCGACTAGTACATCAAAATTAATGAGAATTGAATTTAGTTCATTAGTATTTCATATATATTCTAATTTATTTTTTTTAAAGATAGTAATTTGATTAGAGCAAGTTTTTGGATTTAGATATGTATATATTTTGATCAATATTTCAGATCACATTCAGTTATCCATCATCAGAAAGAGGAAAGTGAGATCTAAAATGTTGATCAAAAAAATATACACAGTTGAATCCAAAAGCTTGCTCTAATCAATTTTATGGAATGTGGAAAACTCATACCAACTAAAAATAGTAATGATCAATAAATTTAGTGATTGGATGGGAAGGCACCTTTCCCCACATATTGTTTTGGAAAGGCCAAGATTTCTCTAGGTAATGGACTAGTATCCAAAAGGGGTGGCAGTTACATTTGGAAATTATACTTGGCGCATCATACTTGCTACTATGGTGGTGGTGATAATTTTGGGGATGACCAACTAGATGGGCCAGTAGGGGGTTGGCTAAGCCGATGTGGACTGCAAGCAGTATAAATGATATTTGTCGAATCTGATTGTAGCGTTGGCACAATGATGAATGTGTCAGGTGATATATAAAGCCCTCACTTGGGAGACTGGGTTGTCATGTCATATCCTCTGTTGGGACTTGTTGAATTGATACATATGTGCAAGATGGTGTTTTTTTAGTGGTGACAGGTTGGCTCCTTGAGCGACATGGTAAATGCATGCCAATTTCATAGTGGCTTGAAAAGATGGTGATGAACCACACATTAGTACAGTTTCTTGGGGTTACCAATTCATTTCATCGTTGAAATAGATTGTGAATTTTTGAGGTGAATGTTATCTCTAGTGTTCTTAGCTCGATGGGGGAGTGCTCAAAATTTGTTGTAAAGATGTCTGCAAAGACATTGACAAACATTGGAGCAAACACTCCAATTGATTTGGACAACTTGGTCTGTCACATGGCGTTTCATGGGAGATTACAGATCAACGACTCAAGTAGATCCTAAAAAAATATGATCCTCTTATACTTGCATCCGTGAAAATGATTTTAGGCAAGGGTTTCCTATGGAATTGGAAGACTTTCAGGGTGGATACAAATATATCGTCTCGGTTCTTGGCCGTTGCACTGGAAATTTGCATGGTGAAGGACACAGAGTTGATGGTGAAGAGGCTCTTTTACTCATATTTGCTAGTGGGCATGGGGGAAATCCTTCAAATCACTTTCCCTGGAATGGGGGTGTCACAACCACAAGATTTGGACATATATTATGTTCTAAGAGAGGTGGTGAAATATTATCCTTTTATATTTGACCTAAAAGGGTTGGCATTAGTTGAACACAAGTAGCTTGTGGCAATGGGCATGGATTACCTAGAAATGAGGTTGAATCTTTCCCAAACCTTTGGTCGTAGCAGGGTTCCATATTTCAAGTCTTTTGTGGTCTTGAATGGCTTCCTTAGTTAGGTTCGACTCTAGTTTCCAGGTGATCCCATGATAGTGGTTTACAATTTTTGGCCAAACTAGACACTCAAATAAATTTTTTTAACTAAATCTTCACTTTTGAGCACCTATAGTGGCTAAACCGTGAGAAACTTGAAGATGATGCAAACTAGAGTTTTGTCACATTTTTTTTGTAGATTCTAAAATTATTTTTTTCAAAAATTTTGGAATCAGATTGCACATTTTTTCCATCTCCCTCGAAAACTAGTTTTTTTCATAAAACAACATTTTTAAAAAGTGACACATCGTATAATGCATAACTTTTTTTCCATGAAGTATAAAATTCTAATTCTTTCAAATTTAGATTTGTAACTCTAATATCTAGTGCTTCCACTTGGTTAGATAATTTTTTATTGAATATTTTTTCTTTAATCAAGTTTCAAAGTCAAACCAATTACAATTCAGACATAGCACGACTGTATAATGCATAACATTTTTTGTATATATCAAAGTTCAATTTTTTTTTGTTGGATTAAGGACTTTAATATTTGGTAAACTCATATTTTTCAAAAAAAAAATTGATAATCTGGTATTTTTCCACATGTACAGAACATAGACCTTCATTTTCAGTGAAAAACCTATGTTTAATAAAACTAAAAAAAAATAACATAATAAAACCAAAACATATTAAAATTATATTCATTAGATAGCTTGTTCCAAGGACTACCTGATTCCAATTGGGTTTGTGAATTTTCTGCCATTTTCATGTTCAAACCGAGCTCTGAAGTGAAAAAAATTAGGTTTTTTTTCGTGTTTCAGGGGCAGAATGAGGGATAAGGGGGTTTCGTACGAACTCCTAGGGGTTCGAGTGAACTACCCTTCCTAATGCATCTAAAGTGTAATCATAGCTGCGACAGAGGATGTCAAACTCAAAGAAGAAAGTGTCTGGGTCCTCTGTAACTAGTCCATAGAACTTGGGGAGTAATGAAGAAGGAATATTTTTAAGGTTATCATTATCTTGCTGAGCAATGATGGGGAATTCAAAAGCAAGAGGTCGATTAGGCGGATTTCGTGCCATATTTTCTTGATGGAGTAACAGAGCAAATGGATTTTCTTCAGGTTCTTCGTCAGCTGGGTCAAATGGAAATTCAACAATTAGGTTTTTAGCAAATGGATTGATATCTTGGTCTCCTTCCTCAAATAGATTATAAGCTGGTTCAGGTTTGTTATCAATGAATGGAAGGTCAGGGAGGAATCTTCCTAGAGCGTCTCTTCTTCTATGCATGCAATAGAATGAACTGTAACTTGAAGGAATTTTTGAATAATAGACTAAACTACTGCTAACAATGACTATGACATGTTCTTAGCTTGACACCATCCTCAGAAACGACGCCAAAAATGGTTGCACCCACAAAAAGATATAAAAGTCACAGAAAATCCTAACCTAGGAATTGGAAATTCCAGCAGGCGACTAACATCTTCTTATGGTCGTTCATTTACTTTGTCAAACCAAGGAACGTATACTAGAAATGGAGCGGCATTGTATGTGCACTAAGAACCAGTTTCATCACAATTTACCAGAAATAACTGGATGAAAGGAATTCTACTTATGCTACAGGAATGTAACGTAAAGCTTTCTTAACTTAAGCATAACTTAATCAAAGCAGACATCACGACAACTCTTACTTAAGAAAAAAAACTATGAACTGGCCTTATGTTGCAGGAACAAACACATGGATCGATTCCCGATGTTGCAGGAACAATATAAGACTGAGTTTGCACTAAAACTTTCCAGAATGAAATCTAACTTATGATCAGCAAAAGATAAAAAACTAACTATAGATACTTACTAAGTGGCCCCCCTTAGCAAGCATCAACCAACTATGCAAGAATTGAACTCAAAACTTTATCAATTTTTATTCATAAACTCAGAATGATATACATTGTTCTGTTCATATGAAAACTAACACAAAACTCTCTCTTATCATAGTACTAACTCTTACATATTATTCTTCTCATTATCATACTAACTTTTACATGCTATGCTTGCTCACTCGCACAAGAGGAACACTTAGTTAAACCAGAAAAGCAACTAACTAACTAACAGAGAAAGACGTGGATATAAAATGTATCCTGAAACTGAGGAACAAACTTCTCATAAATGAAAGCATATCTGTTGAACCTGATCCAGAGAGAATTTATCATTCCACTCTTCCTAGATTAATGATCAAAGTTTCTTCCCAACAACCCGGTCAAAGAGTCTTCACCAGAACAACTTCCTCGACGTCGTGTAGGAAATGGACTTTACTGTAGGGCCAAGATCCACTGTGCTTGACTCGTTCATGCTCCCTTCAACAACCTGCGATGCACAAGGCGATAGAGGAAAAATAAATCATGTGTGGCAAACAACACGATACATTCATTAATCACATATTAAATCTATTTCATTATTCAAAAACCATATGCATTATACCAGTCATTTGGAAGGTCAAACAGGGTAATTAATAAGACACATCAAGATGTTAGGTTGCAGGAATATAGGAATGTATTGCTACAGGATACTACCTAATTTCAGATGAAAAGTCTTTAATCACATAGTTAAAACATCCATTAGCAATAAAAGTAGAAATATTAAAAATACATCATGATACTCAAATTATGAGCATATCCTGAGCACATCATCTTCCCCCTACTTAACCTAATGATGGTCTACCAGCATTAAGTTTCCTGGTTGTTTCCCTGAAATCCGTAGTAGCAGTATGGCTTTTTGGCATAGTCCCAAATTTATAATAGAAACCTCTGAAATTTTTCCATCTTTCATATCTGAGGGTTTCTGTATCCTTATTAACATTTGTAGCTCAATAGGGATAAAGTGGCCACATTAAAACTGGAGGTCCAAATTTTATTGGCAACCATAACTCGAACCTCTTTTGAAGACCAAGTTGTATGTACTTCTCTATCCTTCCAAGGGTTGCTTCAAAATTCAGGGGACTATGTGGCTCAGATTTCCTTAGCCCAACAGTGAATTTCTCCCATCTCTTTTCAATTCTGGAAGAGGCAAGCTTCCAAAACAGATACGGTTGGCTTTTGAATTCCTCATACACTTGCTTTCTGACATCAAATATTTTTACTTTTTTTGTTTGGTCATTGAACCCATATGCAACAGTGAGCCATGTTTTCAGCATTGTGTAGGGATCTATGCTTTCTGATCGTAGTGGTATAGGCTCATCCCTTTCAACTTCTTCATAGGCTTCCAATTGTCTGCCATAATTGGTTTCATTGGCTTCCCATGACATAAGTGACCTCAAATGAATATCACCAATATAAAGAAGTGGATTCCACTCTGTTTCAGAGGGAATTATCAATCCATGCAAATAAAATTCACATAAAGAATTCTTTAGCCAATTAGGAGCCACTTGGTATGCATCATAAAATTCTTTGGTTGTATGAATAACATGATCTAAATTCCTTGAAATTCTCATTAATTGAAACCAAAGAAATTGTTTCTTTAAGCATATAGCATAAACCCTAGGCGATGGTCTACATTCCATAATTTTACCAGTGATTTTCATCATTTCATCCATTTTCTTTTTCATTTCCTGGATTTCCTGTTTCTACCTTTCAATTTCTCTTTTTTAGTTTCTTCTTCTCTTCCTCCCAAAGACTTTGTTGAATTTCAGTCTTGGATAAGTGGCGGAAACTCAAGGTTTGAAATGTGATCAGTGTCCATGTGGTCCTAAGGTATTCCAAAAATTCAATAAAAAATGTCTTCTTATAAACAACCATGGCTTGAAAAGTTGTAGGGGGTAATGAAGCTTCATTGGACACTTCCAATTGTTCATTCAGTTCTTCCTCTTGCTACAGGATGAATTCATGTTGCTGTGCAGGAGGAGATTGTACTTCCTCAGAAATTTGCCTAGCTCCCTCAGCCAAGTCATCAAGACTTGGCATTCCCCTTTCATTACTATCATGTTGTGCTTCATCAAATTCCATTGGCTCATTTTGCATGTCCTCAGAAACAATAGGTGGGAAATGTGAAACATTCTCAGATACATTCTGAGAATCATTATGACTAAGTTCTTCAGACTCCTCGAAAATTATTATAACTTCAGGTTGAGCAGACGTTGAGGTGACTTTACGTTGTTTCCTTACTGAAACCCTTTTTGGTAATGTGGTAGCTGCAGGAGGCATTCTCATGGCTTTCCTCTTTCTGACTTGCCTAGAGGGTTCAGACTCAACTGAAGAAGATGATGGTGAAACTGCAATGGCAACAGGTGTTGCTACAGGAGGAACTACTACAGGAGAAGGTGATGCAGGAGAGGGACACTGTTGTCTTTGAACATGAGGGTAAGACTCTGGTGTTTGTTCTGCCCTAGATGACTCTCCTACCTTCATTTTTCCTTTTTCTCTTCTACTAGTAGACCTGGTTTGTACTCTGGTAGAGGGCTCTAGTGTGGAGGCTGCAGGAATAGATGCTGCAGGGGTAGGTGTTGTAGGGAGTGCTTTGGAAGGTTCTGGAAGTTACAAACCATTTTGGGCAACAAAGTCTTGCCAAGAAAGGGGAGAGAAATCCCTCAGGGAACGCTCAATCAACATTTTAATGAGGGCATGATGGGAAAGATTTGTCCCTTCCCCTCTGGGTTTCATGGGCACTTTGCTTTAAAAGATTAATCAAGAAATTTGGGACATTGACAGTTAACCCATGCCTCATATGGCTTAATAATTTAAAATGGTAGGAATGTAAATATGAGAAGCGTCCCTCACAGGTTAAGTACTTAATTATAAATGCAACATATTCTGAATATGGGAAGGGTAGCAACACTCATTTGCATCCTTGTTTAGAGACCTCCAAGGGTCCATCAGCTGGTACTGTAAATTCTACCCTAGTAGAAACAACATCTGAAGAGAAATTTTCTCCTGCTGCAGGAAGCCCGGTTACTTCAGCAATTCATTCTTCTATTATAGCCACTATTAGACCCCATACTGAAGCTTCCCCTTCTGAAAGAGTTCTTAAAAATTCACTAGCAACTTCCTCATTGAAAGAATCTAACCTCAGAAAATAGTTTATCCAACCACAATTACTAAATGCCTGAACTGTTTGAGGATTCTGTGTTAAGAGCTCATGAGCTATAGGCTCATGTCTTACCAATTGACTACCCATATTTGCAAATTACTCCAGCTGAGATTCTAGAAACCCAAACCTTTTCTGAAAATTCAAAAGAAAATTCTTCTGCTCTGCTTCTTTTTGCTTCTTTTTGTCTTGCCGTGACTTTCTCTTCTTTTCCAAGAATGACTCGAAAGATAATTGCATGTAATAATTGTTAGGAACTACTCTTATTAGGAAGTTAATGTTGTTTAGGATAAAACACACAACCATATTTGGAAAGTACAAGAAGAATAAAAATATCTTATTAGTTGTGATAGCAACATAAGAAAAGGTTTGAAATGGATTATCCCACCCCCTACTTAAATTTTGACATGTGTCCACACATGTGCGAAAGGATAGGCGAAAAATGGGTGATAATGATTGATATGTACATAGCAGTTGATGAATTAATGAAATAAATAAACAATGTGATAACAAAAGATATCACGTACCTTTTAATTAATGCTCGTACATGCTGGGAAAGATCACAAGGCACCATGAAATGATGGTTGGAATAGAAACCATGAATGAGGGCGGTATGACCGGATGGATGACGTGAAAGAAAAGGGAATGAATGGTGGTGATGGATGAAAAGCAGAGAAAGTGGCTCCCTTAAAAAGGAAACCTTTATTATGGGCATGCAACGTAGAATTTAAAGAGATGTTGTAGGAGAAAGACCGAAGCATTTCGCTGTAGGAAGATCAGTGGCCACATTTGAAACAAACTGCTGCATAAATTCTTCTTTGGACGCTGGTTTATGATACAACTGAAGACAGTGTCCATTAACCAGTAGCTTGAATTGAACTAGATCTATTGTAGCCAACTGCACTGAGCCATTATCAAACACATTTTCTATTTCATAAGGACCAATCCAACATGTGGTTAGATTACCTTGATTTTCCTTATACCTGGAGTCATAGAGCAACACCCAATCACCGACAGAGAATTACTTAGTTCGAATGTGATTGTCATGCCATTTTTTTCTTTGCTATTGGATAGTTTTAGTATGCTGTAAGGCATCTTTCCTCATCTCATCCAATGCATTCAGCTACAGGAGGCATACCTTTTGAGCCTCAGAGATATCAATGTTAAGCTAGAGAGCAGTCCTCAAGGTTTTATGCTCAAACTCTATTGGTAACATGGTAGTCTTACCATAAAGTAACTCAAAAGGAGTAAACCCTGTAGTTGTTTTCCATGTTGTCCTATAGGCTCAGACTGCTTCAGGAAGGAGACTTCTCCAATCCTTCTTATGTAATTGGACTATCTTTGTAAGGATTGCCTCAATTTCTCTGTTGGTAACCTTTGCCTGACCATTGGCTTGAGGGTGATAGGGGCTAGACTTTCTATGCTTGATTTTATAATCATTCATCAATGCAGTGATTAAGTTGGATGTAAACTGAGTGCCTTGATCAGTAACAAGTTCCCTTGGGACTCCAAACCTTGTAAAAATATGCTCATACAAGAACTCAACAACTTTATTGTCATGGGCATGTGTCATTGCTTTTACTTCTACCCACTTGGTTACATAATTAGTACACACCAAAATGTATGATTTCCCATTGGATGGAGGATCAATAGGCCCAACAAAATCCATGCCCCATTTGTCAAAGGGATTGACTACCACTTGAGGATTTAGGGAAATTTCATCAGACCTTGTTGGTCTCCCCATGCGTTGACATTTGTCACATTTCCTAGTGTAGGTTGTAGTATCTTTGTGTAGTGTGGGCCAATAATATCCTATATTAAGCACTTTCATAGCTGTTCTCTTGGCTGCAAAATGCCCACCATAGGGCTCATCATGACATGCATACAAAATGTCATAGGTCTCATCTTCCCTAACACACCTTCTCATGACTTGGTCAAGTCCTGTGTAAAATAAACAGTCTACAATCCATGAAAAGTTAAAACTTTTCTCAACCAACAATTTCCTTTCCTTTGGTGAGAAGTGAGTTGGGATCTTGTTTACTGCTAAATAATTTGCAATATCTGCATACCATGGAGTTTGAGCAGCAATAGAAAATAGATGTTCATCAGGAAATCTATCATCAATTACCTCAAGAGGTGTAGTTGTTTGAAGTCTTGACAAGAAATCAGCCACCACATTAGCCCGACCTGGTTTATCAATAACTGTGATATCAAATTCCGGTAACAATAGGAGTCATCTTGCTAATCTGCCAGATATGGAAGGCTTATTCATGAGGTACCTTATTTCTACATGATCTGTATGAAAAAATATTTGGTAACCAATGACATAATGTCGAAAATTGTTCAGGGCATACACAATTGCTAGCAATTCTTTCTCTATGATAGTATAGTTTAATTCAGGGCCTTGAAGATTTTTGCTAATGAAATATATGGCATGCTCAATGGAATTCTCTTTATGTCCTAAAACTGCCCCTATGGCATAATCAGAAGCATCTGTGTGTATATGAAAAGGCAGACTCCACTTCGGTTCTTGAAGAGCAAGTGCCTGAGTAAGTAAATTCTTAAGCTGCATGAAAGATTTGTCACAGGCCTCAGTCTAGGTAAATTCAGAATCCTTTGTCAATAAGGCATATAATAGACTGACTATTTTGCTGAAATCTTTGATGAATCTTTTATAATATCCAGCATGTCCTAGGAAGCTTCTAACATCTTTTTGTTTCATAGGTGTTTGCAAAGTTAGAATAACTTCAATTTTTGCAGGATCAACTTGAATTCCTGCTTGAGAGATATGATGGCCTAAAAAAATTCCCTCTTGCATCATCATAAAGCATTTCTCACTATTCAAAGACAAATTTTGCTTCTTACATCTTTTCAACAATTTTTCCAAATTGGCTAATGCTTCTTCATAAGTAGTGAAGTCATCCATATAGATTTCCATAGAGTCATGAGAAATGACAACAAAATACTGATGACTGCCCTTTGAAATGTTGTAAACTGTGCATTACACAGTCCAAAAGGTAAGACAGAGTAGGAAAAAGTGCCCCATGGACTGGTAAAAGTTGTTTTGTCTTGATCCTTAAGGCTAATTCTAATTTGATTATACCCACTATATCCATCCAAAAAGGAGAAATACTTTTTACCAGACAATTAGTCCAGCACTTGGTCAACAAATGGAAGTGGAAAGTGATCCTTTTAGTTGTTGTGCTCAGCTCCCTGTAGTCTACACAAACTCTCCATTTTCCACCTTTTTTAGGAACAATCACTAATGGAGACACCCATTGACTGTTTGAAATGGGGTAGATAAAACTAACATCAAGCAATTTCTGGAGCTTTATTTTAACTATTTCCCTGAGTGTTGGGTTTATCCTTCTTTGAGGCTGCCTGACAGGTGAACAATCTTCCTTAATGTAGATCCTATGAGTACAAAGTTGAGGATCTATTCCCTTCATATCCCCATAGTCCCATGCAAAAGCTCTATGTTGTTCTTGCAACATTGTGACTAGGGCAGCTTGTTGAGATTGAGGCAACTTATTATTAATATTCAGATAGCGGCCTGGAGACACTTCTACTTGCTTGATAAGATCATTTATGGAGGCTACTGATAAAGGTGGTTTTTTTATTTCATATGGAAGAAAATTACGATGAACTGTAGGAGATTCAGGTGACAGGCTCTTAGAATTCAGTTGTTGCAGGAAACACTACTGAAGACAGTTATCTAGAACAAATGGGCTACTCAGATTAGAGTTGGACTGCAAAATGTGTAAAAGAAGGTCATCCTCACTCTGAAGCTGGTAAAATGGATTAGTTTGTAGCATCATTAGTTGAGCCAATGAATTGACTTTTCAGTTTCCTCTCCTAAATCTGGCCAAATTGGTTGAGACAAGTTTGGCTCAGGTTGAGTAGGTGGGTATAAAGCCAATTTCTTTTTTGACTGACCATCAGAAATTCTCATGTCTCCTGAAAGACATTCTATAAAAGCATCAGTTGTGGCTAACCATGGTCTACCTAGGATGATAGGATATCCTCCCAAAGTGGCCTTAGTGGACAATATGGTAAAATCTGCTGGGTATTCCCAAGACTCAAGGATGACAATAATATCTTCTACCTTTCCATCAAGTTTTACAATGGAACTATCGGCAAGCTGCAGGATGGTAGGTGTAAACCGAATATTTAAGATATTTAAATACTCCATTGTATTCTTGGTCATTACATTGATGGTTGCACCAAGATCAATCAAAACATTCTTCACTATCTGGCCATTAATATTTATTTGTACCATAGGACTCCTAGGGTCAGTATATTTTGGAATGACTACCTTCCCTAACATAATATCTACCAACTGTCTTAGAACATGGATAGTTTGGGGATCCTTTTTCTTTCTTCTTGGTTTCTTTAAACATGCCTCCTTAATGGCTTTTCCATAAATTGGGACATCTTTAATGGCTTGAAAAAAGGGGATTTTAATGTGTACATTCTTTAGCTGATTCAAAATATCAAAGGTAGGCTCTTCCATAGACTTGGATGTAGTAATTTGCAATCTCTAAGGAAAGGGTGGTTTGGTCTGATGTTGCAGGATAGGCCCCTTAGAGACAGTATCAGATACAGGTATATATTTTGCAGGATCAGCAGGTTGCTCAGAGGCAGAGTTTGGAATCTCTGTTATTACAGGCGACTGTGGAGCAGGAAGAGTGGTTCTAGACTTGAGATAGATATTATGAATATCCAAGGCATAAGCTGGATACTGATTAGCTTCTACAAAATACATAGGCTGTTGTTACTGCTTATTATTAGGATTTGACAATGGTTGAGCAAGCATAGGTGTTTGTGTTGGAGGGCCAGTATCTGCTGCAGGTGTTGCAGGAGGTGGTATAAGGGCCTGAGGTTGTGGCTGCTGAAACTGTAGAGATCCAGGGGATTGGTTCTACCATTGCTGTGGACTTCTCCATTGAGGATTCTACTGCCAGTTACCTTGGGGTGGAGTCCATTGTCCTTGTGGCTGCTGCCAACCTCCTTGAGGAGATTGCCATTGAGGACTCTGATAGTTAGGCCAGGGTGATTAAGAAGTATTCTAGGGTGGTGATGGGCCATATGTTGTCATTGGTTATTGTAATTAGAATAAGGATTATCAAAAGTCAAAGGGTCTTGAGGCATACTTTGTCTTTGAGCCCATGGTCGCCTTTGTGCAACAAAGAATACTTGGTCATCATCACTCTCTACCATCTTAAAGTCAGTAGGTAACTACTTAGCCTCCAGGTTAGCCACCATCTTACATCTGCAGTCCCATTTCTTCTATCTACAATGTGGACAAAACTCAGCCAAGATTGCTTCAGCCTCCTCATGTTTCTTCCGAGCTTGCATAGTATCCAGTTGTGTAGCCATGTTGTTTATGATATCCTACTTGAAATCAAACAACAAATTTGTGATCTCCATCTGTGAAACTCCATTACTAGAAGACTTTCCCACTGTGACTTGATGACCTCTACCCTTCTTAACAATTGCTCAAGAGTAGTTGAGACATATTTTCTTGATATCATCCCAAGGTAGTTGGGTTATATCACCTCCTCCCATCAGGTTCAGGGCATCTATACAAGTATCACTGATTCCCCTTAGAAAAAGTAGTTTCTAATATTCTTCATTAAGAGTATGGTCTGAATTATTTTTCAATGAAAACAAGAATCTTGAGATATAGTCTTCCAGGCTTTCATCCTCCTTATGTTGAATTCTGAATATATCATCTCCCTTACTACCACTCTTACAATATTCCTTATATTTCTCAAAAAAATTTGTTCGCATGACTGTCCAACTATCAATAACACCTCTTCCCAAACTCATGAACCATCTAAGAACTCCTTCCTTCAAAGTAGAAGGAAACAACTTTAGCCTGTGAGCATTTGAAGTGTAATCATAGCTGTGATAGAGGATGTCAAACTCAAACAAGAAAGTGGCTGGGTCCTCTTTAACTAGTCCATAGAACTTGGGGAGTAATGAAGAAGGAATATTTTTAAGGTTATCATTATCTTGCTGAGCAATGATGGGGAATTCAAAAGCAGGAGGTCGATTAGGTGGATTTCGTGCCATATTTTCTTGATGAAGTATCAGAGCAAATGGATTTTCTTCAGGTTCTTCATCAGCTAGGTCAAATGGCAATTCAACAAATAGGTTTTCAGCAAATGGATTGATATCTTGGTCTCCTTCTTCCTCAAATAGATTATAAGCTAGTTCAGGGTTGTTATCAATGAATGGAAGGTCAGGGAGGAATCTTCCTAGAGCATCTCTTCTTCTATGCATGTAATAGAATGAACCATAACTTGAAGGAATTTTTGAATAACAGACTAAACTACTACTAGCAATGACTATGACATGTTCTTAGCTTGACACCATCCCCGACAATGGTGCCAAAATGGTCATGCCTACAAAAGGATATAAAAGTCATGAAAAATCCTAACCTAGGAATTAGACATTCCAGGAGGCGACTAACATCTTCTTATGGTCGTTCATTTACTTTGTCAAACCAGGGAACGTATAATTGAAATGGAGTAGCACTGTATGTGCACTAAGAAGCAATTTCAGTCACAATTTACCAGAAATAACTGGATGAAAGGAATTCTACTTATGCTATAGGAATGTAATGTAAAGTTTTTTTAACTTAAGCATAACTTAATCAAAACAGACATCATGACAACTGTTACTTAAGAAACAAACTATGAACTGGCCTTTTGTTGTAGGAACAAACACAGGGATGGATTCTCGATGCTGTAGGAACAATATAAGACTGAGTTTGCACTGAAACTTTCCAAAATAAAATCTAACTTATGATCAACAAAAGATAAACAACTAACTAACTATAGATACTTACTAAGTGGGCCCACTTAGCAAGCATCAAACAGCTATGCAAGAATTGAACTCAGAACTTCATCAACTTTTATTCATAAACTCAGAATGATATACATTGTTCTGTTCATCTGAAAACTAACACAAAACTCTATCTCTTATCATAGTACTAACTCTTACATATTCTGCTTCTCATTATCATATTAAATTTTACATGCTATGCTTGCTCACTCGCACAAGAGGAACACTTATTTAAACCAGAAAAGCAACTAACTAACTAATAGAGAAAGACGTGGACATAAAATGTATCCTGAAACCGAGGAACAAACTTCTCATAAATGAAAGCATATCTGTTCAACCCGATCCAGAGAGAATTTAGCATTCCACTCTTCCTAGATTAATGATCAAAGTTTCTTCCCAACGACTCGGTCAGAGAGTCTTCGTTGGAACAAATTCCTCGGCGTCGTGCAGGAAATGGACTTTACTGCAGGGCCGAGATCCACTACGCTTGACTCGTTCATGCTCCCTTCAACAACCTGCGATGCATAAGGCGACAGAGGTGAAAGAAAGCATGCGTGGCAAACAACACGATACATTCATTAATCACATATTAAATCTATTTCATTATTCAAAAACCATATGCGTTATACCGGTCATTTGGAAGGTCAAACATGGTAATTAATAAGACACATCGAGATGTTAGGCTGCAGGAATATAGGAATGTATTTCTACAGGATACTACCCAATTTCATATGAAAAGTCTTTAATCACATAGTTAAAACATTCATTAGCAATAAAAGTAGAGATATTAAAAATACATCATGATACTCAAATTATGAGCATATCCTGAGCTCATCAACCCCTGCAAGGATTCTTTTTCATTTTTGTGAACCTAACAAACTTACCTAATTTGATATAATTTAAATCATTTGATATTTTTATTAATCTATTCCTATTTCTAGGGTTAGTTGATTGGCCTAGTTATTTCCCATCGTCCCACCCTAGATCTACCAACATTAAGGCACCCTTTAGAATATGTTCCCTAGATGATCTTCATTTATACATTTGAGATTTTGATAGAGTTTTATCTTTCATTGCATGAAATCCTTTTGTATTTGATATACTTCATAAGAATATTTATAAGGATAGGGATGTTTTTTCTATGGAGAATTTGTTATGTTGTGTTAGATATTTTCCTTCTTTCATAAATTTGATTAGTGTTAACCCATGATTATTAGATACACTAATAATATATCCATGAACCTAATGATGATCATGTAAATTGTGATATTGATGAATATTTTTATAGAAATGAATTATCAAGTGACTTACCTTTGCATGACATTAGCATACCCAATATTGATAAATTTGGTGTATGTCTTGAATGCATTGAGTCTATGGATGTATATGCCTTAGATGCATTACCTCCCTTTATATATGATTATGTTTAGATTTATGGTCATTATTCTACTACTTGTATGTTGCATGGTTTCTTGTGCCAAGGAAATGATAATTCATTACTTCTAATTGATGATATTATGAATTGTACTTGAGGAGATGCTACATGATGAACATGAGGTTTCTATGGATGTTTCTTTTGTATGTGAACCATTTCTTTCTTTCTAACTACATATATACATATATGATTAGATTCTATTGATTGGAAATTTTAGATTACACTTATGCGGTAGAGCTTTAAAATAGATGAATTCATCTTGCTTTCTGTAACTTCATTCTCTAATTTTGATCATGCTTTCATTAACCATTTCTCTGGACCTATTTCACATAGTTATAACAAGTACTTATCAATGATTCGTAGTAAATTATCTTTCAATCCTTATTTTAAATGTAGTTCTCATCATACACATATATATTCTATGTATAGATTCATTGCATTCCAATATAAAATTCAAGAATTTATAAAATAAAGGGAAGATACATGTTGAAGTCACACATAATATAAAAGAGAAACCACCTATTATGAGAGATGAATTCCTTTATTATGTACATCAATATTACTTTTATTTGTATTTTATTTGGCATTCATCTTGTTTTTAGTCCTATTCACTTTTCATATCTACTTTGTCTTTTGGGATCCATTAACTTTTTTATGCATTTTCCCTCATTTGGGGGGCATGTGTGCTTTATTTAATCTTTATTTTTACTTCACATTTCTTTACTCTATTGGCCTATCACCTAAAATTTTCATTAGCATACATTCATTATTTCCCTTGCACTCTTTTTGGCTCATCATTAATATATAATGTGAGACTACTTTCAATGGGATCCATTAAACAATTCCATGCTTTATGTTATGTCTTGTCCCTATGATTGACCCTAAAATTAGCCTTACTATTAAAATTTCATGATTAAGGTGCTTTTATGGATTAGTTTCATGTTTTTATTATAGGGTAGAGTTGTAATGTAGGTTTGAATTTTATAATTTATATATGTAAGATTGCATTATACTCTTACATCCCTAGAAAATGTATATGGTTGGTAGGCTATTGGCTTTGGGTTGAATTTATATTTTTTATCTATTATAAAATGTGAAGTGTATCCTAACTCCCACACCATTTAACACTCAATACATGAAAACTCATAACCTTTCTTGAACATGCAACTTTCCACTTGCATTTTTATCCTCATCCTCTAGTAAATACTTTTTTCACAGAACATTTCCCTCATTAACATCCCAAATTATATTAAGAAAATCTAGAGGGATGAGGAGGTTAGTGACTGAGGCATTTAGTAGAGAGATATGATGTAAGCTCTAGAGATATTGTGAATCCTTGTTCCATACATCCCAAGCCATTTCTTTTTATATTCATGTTTAGATAGGATTTCCTTTATATGTCCTATCACATGAAATTTGGTGGTGGAATAAATTTGAAATGGAAGTGATTGAGTAATATGAGTATACAAATTATAAGGTCTTGAAGATAATCAAGTATACCTCAAACAATAATAATTAGATGAGAAGGTTAAATTTAGTACCCCATGTACAATAGTTATATGAAAGCTTCCTACATTATATCTTGAAATGACTGTTTAATAAAGAGGAACAAACTAATAACTAGGTGTAGTGTTTACTAGGATGATATAGCTAGATGTAGAACACTAATTAACTAGAGTTTTATTTTTTGGTATAAGAAGAAATATTATGTGAAGAATCTAATAAAGCATGGATGAAGTCTTCTAATGTGTTCTCTAACATAGAAAATTCTTCATCAAAAAATATTTTATGAAATGTATTAAAATATTGAAGAAATAAATTAGACATTTTGGAAGAAATTGAAAGTTTGAGTTCACCAAAAATAAAAGTAAAATAATTTGATAATTAAAATATTTTTTTAGTTCTCAACTAATTCCAGTTACTAGATAAGATAGAGAAAAAAATGATAATTAATTGTGTCTAAAGTGTATTCTTACATATTTATACTATGTTATTCAAATGAGAATGTAGATCTATGAAATAAAATATTTGAAATAATTAGAACTATAAAATTAATTCTACAAACTACTGAAAATAAAACAACAAAGAATCTGGAAAGCTAAATTGGAAGCTCTCAAGTACAAATGTGAGATTTCCTACACTATGATCTTGAACTTGTGATGTCATCCAACTTCTATGTTTTCATTCTAGGTTAGGAAAAAAATTACATAATTTATTTTTCATCTGAACATAAAAAGATAAAAACAAGAGATACAAAGCACTATATATATATGAAATAAAATTATCTAGCTTGACTTAAAGAATAAAATATGTATATATAGTGCTTTGTATCTAGTTATATATATATATATATATATATATATATATATGAAATTAAATTATCTAGTTTGACTTAAATAATAAAGTATGAAGAATATGGAAGACCAAATCAAATCTCAATATGAATGTGAAGAAATAAAGCACATGTTTATGGACAAAGAAGAATATTATGACTACTTGGGAGCTTTCCAAGAGAAGTCAAACCCCTATTTCAGTATTTTAACCTCCATGTGTAATAAATGAATGCTAAAAAGTATATTTTTAAATGTGTTTTCTTAGTCCTAGGTGTATCTAGGTAAGAGCACCCAAAATAACCAATATATGTGTTGAATCTTAGATCCATAAAGATCTAAATCCCTAGTGTAAGGTAAGATAATGGGAGGTGATAGTCAACAATAACTATTCCCACTAATAATATGGATAAAACAATATATAGAGAGAGAGATAAATTTTCTTATATAGTAGTTATAACACCTATATATTTTGCAACCAAAGATAATCTAGACTTTGACAAAGTTAATGTAGTCATAAAATTCATGTCTACTAAATTTAGTTCATTATCTTTGAGCTAATTAAAACCAAGAAATATTGTAAGGGATTTGAATGATTAATAAAACATGAATGAAAAAAATATTCATGTTTAAAGAAAAAGAAATATTAGCAGCTACTCTTAACTAATTATGTCACTATCTTGGTAATATAAGTTTATCCAAAATTCATGTTGTAACTAGCCCAATAGCTATTGTATCATCATTTCAAATATAAATTGTGTACTTGTGTATGCTTTTTCATCATTTATTACTTTTATATTCTAGATTTTAGGTTTTAAAATATCTTAGATCAACAACAAATCCAAATTAGTTATACACTAGATGTGATAAGAGCATATAGATCCAAAATAGCTTTAGACTATAAGAACATTTTTTAATGCAAGTAAATAAATAAATTTGGGATTATAAACATATTGGGTTCAACAAAAAGGTTATTCAAACTTCATCAATTAAATGTGAATCTATTTCATATGCCTTTGGAAAAGGCTTTTAGGGATTGAAAATTCTATGAAAAGTAAAAAGTTACAATTTGGATGTGAGAGAGCAAATAGATTTGAACTTCTACACATTATTGGGTCTAAAATATGTTTCTTAGTAATTTACAACTTATTTTTATAGGAGATGAACTTGATTCATTGAATTGATTAGAATAGAGAAAGTCTCTTAGATGTAAGAATGTTTTTGATTTGAAAAATTAATATTTTAGACATTCAAGGATTCTATGAATTTTAATTTATCATAAACTCGAGTCTAATATATTTTCAAGAAATACCTAGAGTTACACTTGACTTGACTTGGTTATAGACTATAATAGTTAAGGTTGCACAATTCCGACATTTACTTAGACAAAAACTTAAGATATTATAAATTATGAACCAAGCTAATTTTGATTTTGAAGCACTACAAATCTGCAAACACTCAAACCTCAAATACATTAAATAATGGGTTAGTCCAAGCCATGCACATCTACAAGTGCTCCTATGGAATAATACGTCATGCTTTATGAACAAATCAATTAAAAACATGAAAGAAGGAAACATGATCTATACCTATTCCATATTGGATTGGTGTCAATTGTGCAAATGACCCTTTCCAAATCCTTGCTAAAACTTAATGATGCAATGCCTTGAAGATGGAGTAAGATGGACAAAATTAGTTCTCAATTCAAGAGAGTGACTTTGAATAAGCTTGTGGATGATTTGATGAAGAATAAGCCTTCTATTTATAGAATATTTTGATGAGAGAAATAGCCAAATGGATGAATGTGGGACAAAGATTTAGCCAATGAGATGAAGCCGCTTGTCACATTGTGAGTGGTTGAGGAATGTGCAAGTTTTGGTCAATGTGTCAAAGAGGGAGAGATTCAAATTTGAATTTGAGAGTCAAATGCTAAGTGGGGGACATGTAAGAGAGAAGTTATTGCCATGTTGGAGGGGACAAGTCAACTTGCCTTCATATTCAAACTTGGAGAATATTCCCAAAAGATGTTTTGTTGAGAGAAAATGATGATTTTATAAATGAATTAAAATGCTTTATTGGTGCAAGTGGGAAAAGATAGAGGATGTGATGGGTGGTTAGATTAGTTTAATTAGGATTAGATTAACTTAGATGATGTTTAGGGGTTTTGACCCATTTGACTTAAATATTTTGATTTATTTAAATCAAGAGGGAAAAATATGAATTTTGAGATTTAATTAAATAAAGTTTGGTTTATTTACTTAAAAGGATGATGCAAGATAAAGGTTAATTAATTTGAGGAATATGAATCTAGGAGATGATTTATAAAAGATGAAATGTTAGGATTTGATTGATTTATTTAAATGAGGTAATGATGAAGTGAACTTATTTAATTGAAGGATGAAATGTTAGATTTGATTAAATGAAGGTTATTTAATTAAACTATTGGATTAAAATGTATGCATATTTTGCGTGTCTACAGATTTATACTTAACTCGGGTCTAATTTATTTCATGAAAAGCTCAAGTTATTAATGTCTTAACATTTTGATGGACTTGAAGACATGAGTTGAAAAGATCATAAAGAGTAATTCAAGTCTGAAAAATAACTTAGACTACATAAATTGACATTTTTAATATGATTTTCCTCCCTAAATTTAATTTATATGAAGCTAAATTGATTAAAGATGATTGAGTAGGATTTAACATAAAGTGCATGATAAACCACCAAAAGATATATGCTCAAGATACAAGTAACGTGACTAGAATGAAAAATATTTAACAAAAAATATGACCTAATCTATGTTATAAACCAATCCAACACCATTGCTTAATAAAAATTTATAATACAAAGGGTTTCCCTAGTTTAAACTAGGGTTTATGCTTCCAAAGACAAAAATAAAAATAAAAATAGTAAGGAGTCTAAATCCTATACATTTTATGATTAACATGAAATAATTATTATCAAAAGACATGCATTATTTGATGAATATTCTAAAATATCTTATATTGTTAAATTCTTTCACATTCCTATAGTTTATGATGATGAATATTTTCAAACTAATCATAAATCATATGTAGGAAATCTTATAACTTAAGAATTAGATGATGTAGTTGACATTAGATACAATTATTCAAGAAATTTACTAGCAAGGTACTAAGCATCATAGTGTTAACTATCAACTCTAGGAAAATTCACTGTCAGAAAATTCACTGTCACCAATTCACTGCAGGAAAGTTCACTGCCATAACAAATTCACCTAAAGGAAAATTCACCACCAGCAATTCACTGTCATGGAAAATTCACCACATTAAAAGTTTGCGATTAATTTTCCATGGCAACAAATTGCTGGTGGTGAATTTTCCTTGAGGTGAATTTGTCATGACAATGAATTTTCCCATGGTGAAGTGTTGGTGGTGAATTTTCCGATGATGAATTGTTGGTGGTGAATTTTCCTAATGCCTTAACTATCATGTATAAAACCATGTACGTTGAAGATCCACAATCATATGAAGAAGCTAAATGGAAACCACAATGAGAAACAACAATGCAAGAATAGAATAATTTACCTCAAAACTTGTTTACCTCTAATAAAAAAAATGCATCTTGAAGAGAATAATTTCTTGATCAAGAATGAACATACTTCACGGAGTTAACTACACTTCTATAAGTTAAAAATTTGGTTTGTTGCAAATGGATTTATAAAATATTTTTCATCAAATAGATATTTTGAATGATACATGGGAATATTTTTTTAAAATTAGAGAGGAATTTCAAAAAAGGAAGCTATTGATTATACTATTTTTTTTCTCCTTTATTAAATTATCTACTATTTGAACAATTATTTCCTTATTAGCTAAATTTGGTGGGAAAATTCGTCAGAGGGTTATAACATGTTCCTTTTTGAATGGTCACTTGAATGAGAAAATTTGTATGCATCAACCACTTAGATTTAAAAACATGGTGAAGAACATTTGTTTTGCAAGCTAAAAAAATCCGTATATGGTCTAAAATAGGTTCTAAGAGTTTGGTATTAAAAAATTGATGAATATTTTTCAAAGAATAGACGGAAAACGAGTAATTTAGATTATGATCTCTATGTTTTAAATTATAATCACCATCTACGAGGAGAAAGATAAATAATTAATAATTATTTGATGAACAGAGAAAGCATTCCTTTGAAATCTCAAATTTAACCTTGTCAAGAAACCCCCTTAAACACAAATAGAACATATAACCAAAAAAATGACGATTACACCAGAAAAACAAAAAATAAATAGAAGTTCATATTCTTGAGAAGATTTTTCTTAAAAAAAGTAAATCTTTGAATTAGGTGGAACTCCATTATTAGTGTAGCAGTTATGCTTAACTACTCTATTACATTGTTAGAATTATGTTGTTGATTCAGATACAATTGTAACTCTACTCACCTTGTATAAATGTATAATTTCTTCTGATTTGCAATAACATTGATTATGCATTTTGATCCTTCATATAGTATCAGAGACTTAGTATCACTAGAAATGGCTTGAAGGTTGTGGTTTTCAATCTCATCTGAGCTCCCAAACCCTTCCATACAAAGCTGAAGAGCCTGAGGCGAATTAGAGCCGAGTAGTCCATAGAATAGGTAATTGTTCCCCATCGATGGAGGAGGCGCAGAGTAACAATTATCTCTCATTACTGATTGAATGCTAAATTTCACTTAAATATCGTCCTCTAGGCCTCCTCAATGCATTTACCGTCGTCTTTGTTGCCATCCACAGTTTAAAATATCTGGTGAGCCAAATACTGCAAACTAGTTTAAATCGTTGGTTTGATTGATTTTTGTTATTATTTCTTTCTTATCTTTGACCCAAAGTGCACAAATTAGTGTGGATAAAAGATTGACACTTCCGACCGACTCTGTCTCACTTTTACATTCCTTTTCGAGGTCGCCCAATGCTGCACACATGCATTCAAGTGTTGAATGACTGAAATTGCTAGCAAGAAGGTAATAATTCTTCACTTTCCTCTTGAAGATGTCGAAGTACCTATCGGCTGCTTCACTAGAGATTTAATTTTTGTTTGTGGCCAAGAGACGCCATGAAATAAGGCGTTTTACAGGAGCTTCTGATCGGGTTTGATTTTAGATTTTTCAAACTTGATTCCATAATGGTTTGATTCAATGAACTATGTAGTATGGTGAAGAATTGAAGGACATGGGCTTGTTAGGTTTGTATCGTTCAGTTTTATGCCTAATATATTGCTTTTGTGAAGAAGAGAATAAGCAAGTAATTAGCCGATAGGCTATTTACGTGGGGGAACCCCACCGGCATTTCCAGCAGTCAGATGCCGGCGGGAACCCCACGAACTATTCCTGGAACGCCTTGCGGCCTGCAAAATGTATCCGTCACGTGTGATGGCAGAGCTTCCCTGCGCATTCGGCTAACCAGCGTACGATGTACAGTCCATTCATTACTGCATAGGTATGGGTTACACGTTAATGAGGACGGTGTCGAAGCGGTGCCTGGAAGAGATGTACTTGGCCTCGGCAGCACCAACAGCCAGCCCCGGCTTCCAACTGGTCCCCAATGTCAACAACTATTGCATATGGAATGGGTTGTACGTCAACCCAAGTGCCATTGTGGAGGACCTGCAAACCGGAGACCTGATCGTCTTGGTATAAGAGAATGAGGCCACCTGCATCTGTGTGTGCACGGATGCCATTGATGAGGTCCGGTCTAGGGCAAGGAGGATAATGGCTCACTTTGGTGTCGAAGAATGGCTTCTCTCCTCCTGCAAATGCCTCTTTCAGGTACTCTTTCTCTAGCCCCAGATTCAAGCTTATTAGTTCCAACAGCTTTTCTGTCAATGAAAATATCTGGTTTCGAAACTCCTGGATGGTTTCCCTGAGTAAAATGCAATATAATGTATTAGTCACACCCTTGGGGTATTTCCTTTTCAATATCCAGAAACACTTGTATATACATAGTTATGATGAATATTTTGCTAATTTTACAATTTCTACGCATATTTATACAAACGTTTAAATTGTATTCTATTATGTCACTCAAGCGGCAATAGAATAGTTGAGTTGTTGTACTTGAAATCACTAGGTTGGGAAGGCCATGAATCGGTCTCCTGCATCTCGTGTACTTGAAAAACATCCTCCCAATCAACGTTCTCAATCTTATTAGCCTCATCACTGTCTTTAGCTGCGAGAGCGTTGGTCAACAACCTTATAGGCAAAGAGTCATTGAAGCTCTGCTCTCTGTTAAGCTTATAGTGCTCCGAGCAAACTTTCTTTACGTAGTCCATAAGTTCATGCTCTATGCCATGGTTCAAAAGCTGCAAGCACAGAATGAGAAATCACTTCATCTTTCTTTCTGCTAGGTGCTATCACTACCATGATTAGTAAGTGTGTATTATAAATGTGAAAAAATATGATCAATTGTGCTCACCTGAAAGAAACCAGTACTCTCACAGGCCTTTGCTATTTCAGCCATGATCACCTCTCTGTCTCCTCCGTCTATGTTTTTCATGTCTATCACTGGAATGCCCATTTTCCTTGTAAAATTGCATTACAAATTCTCTTAAAAAGCAGTAGAGGAAACGGGCCGCTGGTTATTGCTTTTATAAAATGTTGTGGTGTGCGCAACTCTTTATATAGGCGCCCACATCAAAAAGGAATGCTTATGATGAACGAGTTACGTGGTCCCCTCCTGATACAGAATCGAGGACTAAAATTTCCAATGGCTGGCGCAGACAGAGATAAGATCATTGGCTAAAATCTATCACATTTTTGTTAATCTTCAAATCCATTCGGCGTTTGTCTCTTCTCGCCAGGTAAAGGTAGGCGGGTCAATCCCGTGAAAGAAGATTGAGTAATATCGCATTCGCACAGCAAATTATATCAAATATGAACCCCATTTTCATGTGGAAAGTCCAAATGCTTCTTCTTAAGCTCTACATTCCACCAAAATGAGACAAATCAAGCTTGATGTAAGCTGTGTTGACAACCTGACAAACCGAATGCCTCCATCTTTTATGCTTTGATGGATGTCCATATCCTATTCCAAAGCTCCCTTTTGGGTGCAGGCAGAGAGGATACTGGCAAAGGCAAATCTTCATAATGAAATAGAAAACCAACTGGAAAACTCTTTCTGCAAAACCTTAACCATTACTAGGGGCATTAATCCTTTCTACTGGGTTGGGTGCCATATTGAATGTAATATTGATTAGGTGTGTTAAAAGTTAAAATTATAAGGACAATTTTAAGAGTAAATTTGATTGAGATGTGACAAATTTATTAATATGAAGATTATCTATCTTTGATATAGTTGTAATGTGCAATCTTGTTAGGATACATCATCGAATAATTTTAAGAGAATATTTGAAATTATATATACCACCTCATAGAACCCCTATGGAACTACCTAATGAGATATTATGTTGGTTAGCCCATTGTTTTGAATACGTCACTAATGGTTTCCAAGTGAGCTACTTGCCTATATAAACATATCTTTGGGTGAGTGGTTTAGTCATTGAAAAGATGCATTTAAGAATCATAGGATGAGTTATCTTTGTAGGTTCAAAGGTTGACACAAGTTTTGGATTCTTTAGGTTTTTTCAAAACTATATTGTAAAGTTATGTTGTTAGATTGCCTCTTGAATTGACAATCCATGGTTAAAATGCAAAGGACAAAACAATGGCGGTCGTGGAAGCCTTCCAAACCCTCTTAAATCTGCTACACAAGTGAAAAAATCGGCGAATCTGCAGCCAATTCAAGTACGCTTTAAAAATGCCTCAAAAAAATCTCATTTTCTCGCAGCAAAAAATGGTAAGACTTTTAAGAAAAAATATCTTTCAACTCTATTGATAATACCGAGTATGTGAGGCAGTGATAATAGTTTAAGAACTGATAAAATATTCGCCTTAAATTGTCAGTTTTTGAGCTGTTGAATCTGTCCAACATTTCACTTTCTTTCCATTTCATTTAGTCCATAATACTCTGAATCTCCATTGCTATTATTTGATACATGATATATAACTTTATCTTCCTTAGAACAATGGTTTTCATGAGTTCCATGTAATAAGCAATATTCTGGAGTAATGCTTGACATTGCCTTTTGTTTATGATATAATAAAAAATATTATTATTCTGATAAGCATGTTACAAGTATTTTAATTGACATTGCCTTTTGTTTATGATATGATACAAATTATTATTGTTTTGAGAAGCATGTTACAAGTATTTTAAAAAACATAATATTTTAGTAATAGCATTTTAATGTTTTGAAGATTGAGGGAGGAAAGAATTAAGTAGAAGTCAGAAGATGGGTCAGAAATTTTATCATCATGGGTGAACAAGAATAGAAAGATCGAGGAACATAAAAATGCAGAGAAGGAAAAAGATGAACTTCTTGCAAGAATATTTGAAAGTAGGTTTGTAACCTCTAGCGGCTTACATTATCTCTCTACTAATTTAAGGGTTTTCCATTTCATTAATCAAATTGTCCTTATAAAGTTGATTCAAAATTTCTTCTACCGAATGCAAACCCCTTTTTTTCGGTTTTGTTTCTTCAGGATAATGTGAAGGAATAGCCTATCGGCGTAAGTATTGCATCTCATTGGTGCAAGTGCTAGTTTGTATAATAAGTTTACAATAAGGCACATGTAGGAAGAGAGGATATTGGGTGAAAGAATACAAGCCGCGTAATAAAGAGGTATGTTTATGTGATCAGAAGGGGCATAAAGGCAACGTAATAGAGAGAGGTATGTTTATGTGATCAGGAAGGGCATTAATGCATGTTTAAGACTACAGATTGAAAAGAAACCATAAAAGGAGCATGTTCCTCCTTGTTGCATTCATTATTATTAAAAGTTTCTTTGATGCTCACCAAGCTAAAGGCTTATGTAGGAGTTCATCATATGTATGACAAGACAAAGAGAATGGTCATTCCAATTTGTTATGCTTTTGGATCCATCCATGCTACATTTGATAGAACCTTTGAAGGTTTGAATGAATCTTCAAATAGTTATTCTTGGACTTTCATGGCTATCTTTGCAATACCTGATGAGGCCTCCAAAGACTCATCCAAGACATTAAACGGATAAAGTGTGATAGGATCAATTGGAGGTTGGTGGCATCAGAGGAGGGAGGAATTTCCATCATCTCAAGATAACTTCTCACTTTGAGATGGTGTTTTGAATAAGAAGTGTTTTTGCTCTCTTTCTTGTTTTTCCTTGTTGATGTTGAAGGATTTCAAGAATACATATATTGTGAAGTTTTATTTTTTGAGACAAGGGATTTGGCGTTGAACTCAAAATGGATTGTTGTCTAGAGAGTTTATGAGACTATGATAAAGAGTTATACCCCTACAAGGGTCAAGAGACAACTTAATGGAGCCCTATGTTTGTAGAGCTCAATATGGATTGTTGTCTAGAGAGTTTGTGAGACTATGATCAAGAGTTATACCCCTACAAGGGTCAAGAGACAACTTAATGGAGCCCTATGTTTGTAGAGCTCAAGATGGATTGTTGTCAAATAATTCAGAAATCAATGATTCATGAGTTTAGGAAAATGGTAGTCCAAGAACTCAAGAATTTAGCTCGAAGCTACACCTTCATGAGGGTTACAAGGAATTTTGATAGAGTTCCATTTCATTCAGGATTTATTTATTCAAAGGAAGATCTTCTCAAGAATGTATATTTGTGTGTCATAGAAAAAAGGACCTTTTGCTTGACATGGGAATAATTTATGATAAAATAAACTTAATGAGGCCTTGATTTAGGTGTTGTGAAGCATTTTATGCATCCACACTAAGTCTTGTACCTTTGCAAACTAAACAAAATGGTTTTAATGATGTCTTGTGAAGGTGTTGTGAACTCTTGTAAAACATTTCCACACTCTTCTAGACTCTTTTTATTATAATTCATTTAAATATTCCTTTTTACTCATCATCAAGTCCTATTTTGAAATGTTGTCAAGTCTTGTAACAATATTTCATGCTTTTCTAGGCACAACTTCACCATTTATCCCTTTCTTATGACTTATCTGACCCCTTTATGCCCTCATATGCTTTAATTAAGTGTATTGTTTAATGTAAGCCTGATAAACAACATTAAATACAACTTAAATATCGACACTCTTTTTTAGGTCCTAGGTGGGACCCATTTGCCATGGGTGGTGAATGAGTCCCCCTTGGCCCCAAATTCAAAATTTTTAAACTTTTCTTTCGGGTTTTTATTCAAAAACACTTGATGTCGGTTTGTGATGAGGTATGAATAGTTAACTAAGGCACAAGAGTGTATAAATAAGTGTTTTTCTCCTCATTTTACATCTTCTAATCTTTCATCTCTCATTCATCTCTTAATCTCATCATTCATTCATCAAGTCAAGCAAGTTAGGGCTTTCGCATTGCAAATCATCAATTTAGCTTCCTAAGACATTCAAGGGAAGATTCTACATGTTTTGTTGCAAACTTTCAAGATCTATCATCATGGCAAGGTAATCTACTCCATTATTGCATGTTACATTCCATTCTTTCATCATTTTGGTTTAATTGCCTAAATGGGGTTTGACCAAGGCAAACCCCCATGCCCTAACATTCAACATTTCCTCTTCTCTTCTTGTGTGCTTGCAGATTTAGGTCCTTTGGGAGCTTGGAAATCATTGTAGATAAAGTTGCAAAGTTGTTAAAATCCTCTCTTCATTTGACAAGTCAAAATATCAACAAAATCTCATTTTCAGACCTGTGTATTAGAGTTTCAGAAGCGGATACCTCTAGAACATCAAAGTGCAAATCGAAAACTTTGAAAGCCACTCTTGAATATTCAGAAATTCAAAAGTGGACTCATTCGCCATGGGGTGTGAATGAGTCCCACTTCCAGGTCAGTTTTATGTTTTCTGCATTTTTTGACACCCTTTTGACAAGAAAAGATTCTGGCTTAGTTTTGTAGAACTGGGACTGATTCGCCCAGAATGGTAAATGAGTCCCTCCAGGCCTGAAAATCAGCATCAGCAGCGTTTCAAATGTCATTTCTAGTCTTCATCAACATTCCAAGTGAACACTTTGCCCTGATCAACCATTCCCGCTACAAGGTTAGGGTTTCTTTTCCCTACTATCTTGTTTGTTCTTTGAGAAAAAGTCTGGTGACCACAAGAAAAATCCAAAATGATTTCCTATTTTGCATACTGGTTTGATTAGGTTAATTGTTGAACATTACCAAAATATGCTAGCCCCTGCTAATTTGGATGGTCCTTAGTCCTTCCTCTGTCCAAATTGGTAAGAAAATCCTTAACCCCCATTCTGTGAAAGCATGCTCTACGCCTAAGCTAGGAAGTCCTACCCTTAAAACCAGAAGTGTTGGTAAGAAGCTACTGGGTAAAACCCTTGTATCGTACTCTGAAGACTCTCCTGAGTCTGAGGACTCTGGAGCTAACAATACTTCTTCCTTTGGTGCCCCGTCGTTGGACAAAGATGCTAGAATTGGTTCCCCTGTTACCCCCGACCCTACTAAAACTTGCTTCAACCCTGAAAGGGAACCCACTGTGGATGTCTTGGGTTTAGCTAGGAATAATGCTATTGACCATTTCAAGATTTTGAAATGGATCTTTCATGAAATCAATGAGCTTAAAATAAAAAATTGGGCCCTTCAAAATAAACTGGAAGAAATGAGTGTCAAGGTTACTGCGCTTCTCAAGAACGAGGCGAAGTGAAAAGATCATGGTGCTAGAAAAGAAACCTAGAACCAAGCAAGCATGGATAGAAGAGTTGAAATTGAGCTGAATAAAATGAAAAATACTGTTCAAACTATAGCCGAGCAGAACAACAAGATGGCAAGACACAATGCCATCATCATCAATGCCATGACAGAAAAATTGGACAAAGCTCAACAGGGGTCTTTGGTGGTTGATCTGGAAGAGGTCAATGATAAAAACTAGGATGAGGATGTTGGTATTTCTAAGAGGACTAGGGCTAATTTGAAGAGGAAGGCTCCTTCTATGCTGTAGATGATTCAAACCTTCAAGAAGGGTGTTCAGGACATGCAGAACCTAGAGGCTGAAACCAAGTTTGTTCTGAAGACTCTGGGTTAGTTGTGGCTGGTCTTTTTGTTGGCTTTTCAGCTGGTTTTTTGTCTGACCCTCTTGGTCTTTTGCGGGTGGCTACTGCTTTTTCTGGTTTTTTCTTTTGAGTAGCCTATTTTTTCTGTTGGACTGTTTGTCCTTTCTCTTTTGTTGTAAACTTGGTGGTTTTGGGTCCCTGTAAAACCCGTTTTACCCTTTATCAAAAACATTCCAAGTGAACACTTTCTGACGGATTCATTTATGTTGCAATTCTCCATTTGTTCTTAGGTTATTTTACAATACAGAATGTGTTTTCAAACAAGTTGTTTTCCTTTACTTTCTATTCATTAGTCAATTAATCTTAGTAGTTTCTTCCATTCAAACATTACATCTAGGAATTTTACATCCTTTTTCCATCCATTACATTAATCTTTGAATGTGAACATAAGCATTTTTTACCCCTCTTTCTCATTTTAGGTGAAAAACCCTAGAAGTGCTAGAAAGCAAGTGGGTACCAAAAATCTATGTTCCATTTTGGTGAACTTTCTATTTGCATCCCCTCTTTTCTGATTTTGGAGTCCATTAATCATTCTAGAGTTGCTTGCCTTGCATTTTGCATTAGTTAGCTTGCATTCTAGAGTTTCATTTTTGCATGAGTAGAAGTGAATTTAGGTTGCATTGAGGGCATCTAAATTCATGTACATTTTCTGAAATTTTGCATTTTTCACTTAGTTCTACATCTTAGCACTCAGAATTCATAAAAATCAGTCACAAATTTCTGAAAATTTTGCAAAAGGTCCATATTGGGACTCATTCGCCACCTTGGGCGAATCAGTCCCTTATGACCACTGAAACAATATTTTACATAACTCAGAAATTTGTTTTTAGGCTTTTTTTTGGTGCCTTAACTTATATATATCAGTCAGTTGCATTTCTGTAGCATGCATTTTTTTAAATCTCACTTCAATTTGCTCATTTCATGCATTTTTTTCAGATAGTTGCATTTTGTAAACAAACACTTAAAAACTAAAAATTGCATTGCATTGTACTTTCCTTCATTGTAGCATTTTTTCTTTCAAAATATATGCTCTTGATTTGATTAAACATGGATTTTATAAGAATAATATCCCCTTTTATGAGTTTTATTTTAACTACCATAATAGGGACTATAAGAAACAATCCATTAATACAATCCTTAATCTTACATTACCCATTAGCGAGAATGGAAATGTAGACAATCATAACACACATACTTGTTCTTCTTTTGATACCTCTCCTATTATTGACGACAGTATTTTGGTGCAAGAAGTCACAAGCCTTGAAAGTCTTGATTTTCCATCTCCTTATTCCCCTTTGGATGACCTTACACAAGAAGAGCATGAGATCACATACGCATTCCTTAGTATCACCTTACCAATTCTCCATGACAATCAATCTTGTCCATCTCCTAATATCCCTCCTCGATGTAACGGGGATAGGTTGGTGTTAGAAGATACCCCTATTAATAATCATGACACCATTGATCCTCCCTTCCCTAATGTCCCTATCCTATGGGAAGGTCTATTTGCAAACCATAGTGGTTCTCCTCTTGATACCTCCTCCACTTGTGATGAAACTACTTTACACACTTCAAACTTGGATGAACATATTACAAGCTCTCCTTGTAGGATAGATAATATTGAACAAGAGAATGAGCCCTTAATGACAATGGACATTCAACTAACAACCTCTCATACTCATCATTCCCCTCCTTATAATCCATTAATTGATCATTCCCCTATTGGCAATGACGTTATTCTGGAAGAACCAAGCCTTTCTTGTCAAGCACATGGCTTGTTGTTCTCCTAAAAAATCTCCTCCTATGGAGAATATCGTGGCATTGGACTGTGACAAACAAGTGGTTCTTGATTGTCCTTATTTAGAGATACATCCAAACATGACTACTGAGGATATGAATACACAATTGTTCATTCGATCCACTTTGATCGATGGACCACATACATATCCCGAAGGACATCTTAACAATCCTCTTCTCCTTTACCCATCTTCATAAATAGTCTCACACAAAAAAACCCTGACTCCTCCTTCATGAGTAATGGCCTTGAACATCACCCTTTCCAAAAAAATTCAAACTATCATCTCGCAAAACTCTCATGATTTGACTTAGTTATATTTTGTATCCTACTATAATGGAGAAGAAAAAATATCGCAATCTACAGAGTTTTGCGTAGGTATGACATCTAAGCAAGATGTATCTTTGACCCCAATCACACAATCATTTTCTCCTCTTGATCAAGAAGGTATCTTGTCAAGACATCTCCACGATAACTTGATCCTCCTCCCTCCAAGAACTTGAAAGAAATGCTATTCCAAGACTTCATTTTGTGCCTATCATAGAGTTCATGGTCACTCCACTAATGAATGTCATGCCTTGAGTCGTAAAATACAACATTTTCAAGAGTTTGGTATGCTTCCCTATGTGGGGGAACCTCATTCCTCTAATTGCTATTGATTTTCACTCTAGCATACATCTCATCAATATTTTTGGCTTTCCTTTGTCCTACACTAAGTGGGGGCAAGGGGTTTGATAGCCTTGTCCTTGTATGTCACTTGTCGTTGCCTCCTTTGGCTAGTCGTTAACCTTCAATGAACATATAAGAGAAAGCTTGGGATGTGAACGACATGCCTTAAGTTGGCTCGCATATGACATACTTCTCTTTTCATGATGTAGCTTATTGGAAACATATGACTTAGAATAGGGCTTTCCGAGTACGCTCTCATGTCTCTCTTCTTCTACTTTAAAGCAATTTCTCTTAGTACAGGTACTCGCAACTTCTTTAAAGTGGGGGCATACATCACCACTCTTATTTCTTTGTGTGATTTTCTTTTCTTGTGATACCCTCTCTTGGAAGCATTAGGTACAATGTTTCCCAGGATGAGACCTTCTTATCCTCTCTTGGAGACATTAAGCATGATGTTAGCTAAGATGAGACATTGCATGAATTAAGCAATTTATCCCTTTAAACAGATCCTTACATTATTTTGCATTAACAATATCTATAAGTATCAAAATATTTTCCTTTGTGGTGACTTCTTACAGTTATTAGGAGGTATAACTTTGATATGGTTGAGTGGGAAGCCCACCTAGTGGTATGAATTTTCCCCATAGCCACCTTTTTCTTTGTGAGTGCATACCAACTAGCATATGTATCTTACCTTTTTGGGATTTCTCACCCCACAGACGACTAGAAGTTTTGTGGCCCCATAGTGAGTATGTTGTGGCCTTCTCACCTCACAGATGACCTGAAGTTTTGTGGCCCCAGAGTAAGTACATCTTTTCCACCCCATCTTTCTTTCCTTGAGTTCTTTCCATTGCATGATTTTGTATCTTGGGGGCTTGACCTACAGGTGGATCTCTCTTGAATGTCTACTTTAGTGTGAGTTTGAAGCAGGTTCATCCTCTCACTAAAGTGGGGGCTAAATGTGTTGTAGAAAAAAGAACTCTTTGCTTGACATGGGAATAATTCATGATAAAATGGACTTAATGAGGCCTTGATTTAGGTGTTGTGAATCATTTTATGCATCCACACTAAGTCTTGGACCTTTGTAAACTAAATAAAATTCTTTTAATGACGCCTTATAAAGGTGTTGTGAACTCTTGTAAAACATTTCCACACTCTTCTAGACTCCTTTTATTATAATTCATTTAAATATTCCTTTTTACTCATCATCAAGTCCTATTTTGAAATGTTGTAAAGTCTTGTAACAAGATTTCATGCTTTTCTAGGCACAACTTCACCATTTATCCCTTTCTTATGACTTATCTGACCCCTTTATGCCCTCATACGCTTTAATTAAGTGTATTTTGAATGTAAGCCCTATAAACAACATTAAATACAACTTAAATCCCATCACTCTTTTTCAAGTCCTAGGTGGAACCCATTCGCCATGGTGGTGAATGAGTCCCCCTTGGCCCCAAATTCAAAAATTTGAAACTTTCCTTTCAGGTTTTCATTCAAAAACACTTGATGTCGGCCTGTGATGAGGTATGAATGGTTAAATAAGGTACAAGAGTGTATAAATATGTGTTTTTCTCCTCATTTTACATCTTCTAATCTCTCATCTCCCATTCATCTCTTAATCTCATCATTCATTCATCAAGTCAAGCAAGTTAGGGATTTCACATTGCAAATCATCAATTTAGCTTTCTAAGACATTCAAGGGTAGATTCTACAAGTTTTTCTACAAAATTTCAAGATCAATCATCATGGAAAGGTAATCTATTCCATTATTGCATGTTTCATTCCATTCTTTCATCGTTTTGGTTTAATTACCTAAACGGGGTTTGACAAAGGCAAACCCCCATGCCCTAACATTCAACATTTCCTCTTCTCTTCTTGTGTGTTTGCAGATTTAGGTCCTTTGGAAGCTTGGAAATAATTGTAGATCAAGTTGCAAAGTTGTTAAAGTCCTATCTTCATTCAACAAGTCAAAATATCAACAAAATCTCATTTTCAGACCTGTGTATTAGAGTTTTAGAAGTGGACACCTATAGAACATCAAAGTGCAGATCGAAAACTTTGGAAGACACTCTTGAATATTCAGAAATTCAAAAGTGGACTCATTCGCCATGGGTGGTGAATGAGTCCCACTTCCATGTCAATTTTATGTTTTATGCATTTTCTGACACCCTTTTGATAGAAATAGATTCCGGCTCAATTTGCAGAACTGGGATTGATTCGCCCAGAATGGCAAATGAGTCCCTCCAGGCCTGAAAATCAGCATCAACAGTATTTCAAATGTCATTTCCAGTCTTCATCAACATTCCAAGTGCACACTTTATGCCCAATTCATTTTTGTTGCAATTCTCCATTTGTTCTTAGGTTATTTTACAATACACAATGTGTTTTCAAACAAGTTGTTTTCATTTACTTTCTATTCATTAGTCAATTAATCTTAGTAGTTTCTTGCATTCAAACATTACATATAGGAATTTTACATCCTTTTTCCATCCATCACATTAATCTTTGAATGTGAACATAAGCATTTTTTACCTCTCTTTCTCCTTTTAGGTGAAAAACCCTAGAAGTGCTAGAAAGCAAGTGGGTACCAAAAATATATGTTCCATTTTATTTTATAATCAACAAGATTTGTTATGTATGACTTAAGGGGGGTCCCTTTGCAAGGTGATTTTGTGGTTTCAATGATGTTTTTAAAGGAACAATATAATAAGGGGGGAATGTTTCAGTGATTTTGAATGATACTCACATTGTATAAGTGTTAATGTCTTTTGATCTGCAATAACATCGATTATGCATTTTGAACCTTCATCCATCAAGCTACTATATAACCCTTAGAATGGTGTAGCTCAAGAGCTAAATTCTTAAGTTCTCAGATTACTACCTCCCCAAACTCCCAAATCATAAATCCCCCAATTATTGAACAACAATGTATTGCTCCATTAAGTTCTCATAACCCTCAGAAGGATATAATTACCTAGATCACAACTCCTAAACTGTTAGAGTAATCATGCATTAGCTAATAATTAGTTAATTTTTAATTGATTATTAGTCTAATTTATTCTCATGCACTTAAGCTAAACTTAGGAGTGTTTTATGCTTTTATTAGTTGAGCTAATATTAGATCATTATGTCTCATCTCATGTGATGTTGACACTTTTCATGATCTGATCCCTTTCTCATTTAGTGTTTTGTTCTTATAAGCACTCAACCCTCATTGTAATTATATCTCGAGCTTTCATATCTTCTTGAGAGTCTCTTGCTTCTATAGCTTTTTCTTGTTGAGGAATATTGCATATATTGCTTACAGATCTCTTGCGTGGAAGGTGTATTTGTTTGTTATTTGATCATGTGGCTCATGGTTTTGTGCTTGTTTCACAATTCTAACATGGTATCAGAGTGTGGATTCAGTGAAACCCTTCTCGATTAATGAGATTTTCTTTCTTCATCGAGGGTTATAGGCTTCATATCTGAATCCCTTTGTTTTTTTTGCAAATTTTGGAGGTGGGCATTTTTTGGTGCATTTTGATGTAAAAAGGACCTCACCGTTGGATTCAGAGCTATTGAGAAAGTCAAATTTGGCTTTTGTTTCACCTGATTTTGACTCCTGACATCAAATCTACAAAGGTTTGAAGTGGTTGCTTTGTTTTTGGATCCGGAGGGTAGCTGCAATTTAGGTGTGTTTTGATCCAAAATGAAGGTTTCCATCACGCTCAGAAGGCCCAAAAACCTTAAGATCACCTGTCAAATCACAAAAATCAGTGTCGAAAACATCCAAAGCAAAAAAAAAAATTAGAGATGCCACACGACCTCCCCCATCACACAAATCGAAATGATCTTTTAATATATATATATATATATATATATTTATTTATTTATTTTTCTTGCGAATATTTTTTACAAAAAATAATTCAAATTAAAAAAAATGGTATTTTTAAAAACCATTGCAGGTTTGGTTTTTGTTTAATTAAATTTAATTAAAAAAAATAACCCACATTGGGGGCAGGGTACCCGAAGGGGTATCGCCGCTTGCGTGAAGTAGGTGCGGCCCCACCTCGAGCCCTCCAAAAAAAAAAATAACTTTTTTTTTTTGAGACAATTTTTTATTATTTATTTTCTTCAAAAAACATAATGTGTTTTTAATATTTTTTCTTAAAAAATATGTTTTTTTCATATGTTTTTTTAATTGGAAAAAAAATATAATAGTTTTTTTGACTTTTTTTAACTTAAAAAAAAGAGTCAAATTGTGCAATTTTTTTTGCAAAATCCACATGCATTGTACATGGAGAAATTTTTATCAGCACCACTATATTTGGTGGATCTCTATTTTTGGAGGTGATTTTGCTAAATTTGGAGGAGTTCCTTTTTTGCCCAGAATAGCCCCTCTCCATTGGGCTTTTTAATTTTGCACTCAATATTGTAGAGGCCATATCTCGGCCATACAGTGGTATTTTTCATTGCAATTTTTTTTGAAATGGGGTAAAATTTCACGCTTTTCATAGTGGTGTAGGTATTTTCAAGTTTTTCCTTTTGTATTTTTCAAGAATTCTATTTTTTCAGTGTTGTTGTTTAGTTCTTGTTTTGGAGACTTGGATGAGCTATATCTTCTGCATCCAGACACATTTTTGGGTGTCATTTTTTTGAAAGTGCATGTTTTTTTGTGTACTTCATCATGGTGCTACCAGTTTCCTCTTTTTTTTGTAAGAGAATTGTATTTCAACATGTCCTTTTTTTGACATTATGGGCTCCCATTGTATAAATTTTTCATTATGTAAACACACTGAAATAAAGTGCCATAGCAGGTGTATCTTTTATGGGATCTTTCACATCACTTTGTGCCTTATTATACTCACACTATGTTATAAAGTGCCATGGGGGTTTTTGATGTTTTGCCTTTGTTTCCAATCATTTCTTTGTCAGGTGAGTGTCCCTTCTAAGAAAACAACCTCATGCATGTGTAACTTTTGTTTTCACACCCTTTATATGTGGGTGCTTTCATGTTTGCATGTTCAGATGTTCCTGATTCTTCTTCATGCAATTCTTTCTGGCATTCAGTTTCAGTGTAGCTGTCATGACTCTCCCTTGTCAGCATTATGGGGGGTTTCTACTGTTGGTGATATTGCTTCCTTGGTAAATCGTTGGAGTGAGTTATGTATTCAGTATTTGTTCCTATGTACTTTCAGATACAATGTACATCAGTGGTTGGTTACTTTTATTTCGTTGAGATGGATCACTTACCATACATGGACACTCTTGCATTCAGGAGGCGACTTTCCATTTTCACTTGATCAGTTCTTCAGACTATTGGTACTTGTGCCATCTATATCTTTGAGTTCTTGATGTTTTCCTTGGTTTTCCATTGGATTCAAGTAGTGTCGTTAGGGGCACTCATATAGATTCTTGTCTTCTTGATCCTGATCATCATATGTTTTAGCAGAGGTTCTTCTTTCAACATTTTAGCAGTCATTCTTCGACAATGTTTGCAGCTTCTTCATGCTTTAGTGGTGTTCTTTTTTGTTCATCCTTTGTTCCTATCTTTTGGGACACCATTATCTTGTTTGGAGGCTTCTTCAGTCCTTCACTTGGAATTCATCTCTTTTTGGAGTGGATTTTTTCCCATGAGGTTTTCTCTATTTCTCTGTATTATAGAGATCTTTTGTTTGTACATGGGTACCTTACATGGCCTTGTTTGTTGGGACCCATCATACATTATTTTTAGGGTTTCTAGCTACTCCCTAAGTTCATCTTAAGGGGTGGTGTTAGAGTAATCATGCATTAGCTAATAATTAATTAATCTTTAATTGATTATTAGTCTAATTTGTTCTCATGCACTTAAGCTAAACTTAGGAGTGTTTTATGCTTTTATTAGTTGAGCTAATATTAGATCATTATGTCTCATCTCATGTGATGTTGACACAAGTCATGATCTGATCCCTTTCTCATTTAGGGTTTTTCTCTTATAAGAACTCAACCCTCACTATAATTATATCTCGAGCTTTCATATCTTCTTGAGAGTCTCTTGCTTCTGTAGCTTTTTCTTGTTGAGGAATATTGCATATATTGTTTACAGATCTATTGCATGGAAGATGTATTTGTTTGTTGTTTGATCTTGTGGCTCGTGGTTTTGTGCTTTTTTCACAATTCTAACATAAACTATCTAGGAAACAATCTATATTGAGTTCACCAAATCTCTTCCTGTCTTCAAAAGAAAACTTCTCAATACATGCATTCTTTAATTTTTTCAATATAAAAGGGAAAGAAAAAATAACATATGCTTCTCATACAAAGCGCCATCTCAAAGAGAGAATCTAGCTTGAGATGATAGAGATCCTCCATCCTCTGATGTCTCTTAACTCCAATTGTGAAGGGTCAAAGTACAAATCCATTCTTACTATATTCAAAACAATAATCATAAAAAAAACATCATCTGGTGGATCCTTATCCTATACATAAGCTAATTTAACTTCATTTGATTTATCTTTGAGCTTTCCTTTAAGAACATCACTAACTCTAGTTCTACAAGACCAAGTTGTGTGACCCTTTTTCTTATAGTAAAAATATTTAATTTCCCCCTTTTTTGTACCTAACCTGTTGTTATTACTTCTTGAAGATAATGTATTCTTCTATTAAGAATCAACTTTTGTATCTTCTCAATTCTACTAAAAATGTCACTATCATGCTCCTCTTGCTTCCATGTGTGTTCAAATTTAGTTTTATCACCTGTAGCATTCCCTGGTATGATTTGGTGGTTGACCTATTTTCTACTAGTGCGGCCTCTCCTCTAGTTGTGAAGGCCATAGATAATGGATCTCTTATGTCTTTTAGGGTGGAGGCTTCTACTACCCCTCTATCTCCTACAGTGGGGGCATTTGGTGTGATGGGTTCTCTATCTCCTACTAAGAGAGCGGCATTGCCATCACATGTTTTTGTTTTAACTATAGTTGCTTCTTTGTTTCCCTTTATCGATGTTGTGTGATCTAGGAAGGTGGGGTTGGGCTCTGCTACATGTCCATAGGTGCCTCTACCCTATGCAAACATTGGTCCAATTTTTTTCTCCCAGGCAGGAATTCTCTTATTGTATTGATTTTTTCTCTAGAAAGGGCTTAATTTATAGATTTTTTTGTGTGGTCTTCTCTTCCATATTTTCATCTCTAGTTCTTGAAGCATTGGACACCTTTTGTGGAGGGTAAGATCAAGATTTACCTTTTTGCTAAAGGACTTTTTGTTGTCTTATTTAATTTTTTGGAGGATAAACAAGTTATCTTAGATCATGGTTTGTGGGAATGGGATTCTTTCTCATCCCTTGTCGATGAGGCCTTGGGCTTATTCCTTTAACCCCCTAAAGTAATCCATTGATGTTCTTCCTATTTGGTTGAGATTTCCTTATCTTCCCTTATAGTTCCAGTGCCCCTATGCTTTTGAAGGCATTGGTAATGCTCTCGGTAGGCTTTTGAAAGTGGACATTGCTTCCAAGAACTTTACTCACACGTCATTTGCTCAGATTTTGGTGGAGGTTGATTTGGCTCATGCATTACCTAGTGAGGTTGTGCTTCAATTTAATGGATTATCTTGGTCTCAACTTGTCGATTATGAAGATATCTCATTTAACTGCAGACATTATTTTTCTTTTGGACAGTTGGCCAATGACTATCCTCATGGATCTCATTTTGTTTCTTCTTCCACTTGGTGGAAGAATTCACTCCCTAACCATCTAACTATATATCCTAATGATGTTTCTTCTACTAATAGTGAAGATTTGGGGGTCCAATCACCTTCGAGGCCTCCTTCTCCTTCTACTTAGATGAATAATAATCTTGTTGATGAAGGTCTTGTTTCTCCTGTGGTTCTTGTTGCTCTAGTTTTGGATGTGGTTGTTTTTTCTCCTCTTTGTTCTTCTATTGGTCTTGCTCCATCTGTTAGATGCTCTAAGGGGCCTTCTCTTCCTTCCTATCTAAATGGTTCAAATTTTGTTATTGATTCATCTTGGACATCAACATAGGAAGAAATTTCTTCTTAAGAAGTACTCCTTTTTGCTCAACAAGCCCTTGGGGAAAAAATGTTGGGTTCAAGCTTTGGTGCTTGACCTGTTTCTCTTTGGTTAATTGTACCTATGTTGTTTCTGTTTTGTATCAGGATCAAGGCCCTTCCCTATTATTTTAATCAAAAACTTTTATATCTTCTCCATTTTTTCTCTTTTATTGTACTAAAGGGCTAAAACAATATCTTTTAACGTTTGAGTTCAATTATTTGATCAAGTATAAAAATAACATTATTATATTTTGAAGGAAAACTATATATCAAAATAACTTTAGTATCATCATCATCATCTTTTGGAGCTTTGAATTCTGCTAGTTGCCTAATGAGAGACCTCAAATTATTTATGTGATTTGACATAGTCATTCTATCTTCCATTTTATATATGAATAGTTGAAGTTTTAAGGAACAATTTGCATTAATTTATTTTGCGCCAAACATTTTATTCAGTTTTTCCCAAACTTCCACTGATAATTTTTTGAAATCTATATTATGTAGTTCAAAGTCAAAGAAAACAATACCAATTTTAGCCTTGGATTTATCATCTCTGTAATTTCAATCTAATAACTTACTTGCATATGTATGTGGTTTTTCCTTCTCATTTACTATTCCCCAAAAATTTGTATTCATTAGTTGCATTTGAATTTTTATTTTCCAAGTATGAAAATTAAATCTAGAGTATCTGTATAAAGGAATATCTATTTTAAAAAATACTCAGGAAAGAAACAACATCCCTATAATTTTAATTAGAAATCCTTGACGAATAACTATCAAATTTTCCTCTCCATTCATACACAATTTGAACATTTATATATAATTCTTAATGTAAGAAGTGATGCCTCTATAATGTTAAACCTTAATATTTTATTCACCAATTTCTTACATCTTACATAAAATTTGTCCTTCTTACATAGTATGAATAAATCTATAGTTCTTATTCTTAGTTTATTGATTGAAATATTTGACACAAAAATGCTTAAGATGCATACAACTTCTCCATCATCCATACACATAACTCTTTCACTCTTTTCATGCCATCACAAAAACGTCAACACCTAGAAATGAGAAAAGTTCACTTCCATTTTTCTTCAACTAAATTCAATGCCATTTTGCTTCAAATGAACTTCCATTATCACCTTTGTCACAAGAATAAGATCACATCGCTATGGTACTAGTATGAGGAGAAAGGTAAATACTTAATAATTATTTGATTAACAAAGAAATAACTTATACATAAGAATACAGTTTTATAACTGTACCATGATTGGTAGCATAATAAGTGGTAGTTTATATAGTTTATTAAATAATGCAATATATTTTCTATGCTAACAATCTACTAATTGTATCACTATGTATTTGATGATTTGATTATTACTAGTAGCCTTTTTTAAACCATTCTACTTGGTAGGGAAATATTGAAGCAAATAGTTTTAAATATACATTAGATGTGCTTTAAAAATTCTTGATTATAAACTTATAAATCCATTTGAAGCTGGAATCAAACATAATGTTATATATGATCTTGAGGAAGTTGATAGTGCTTTACAATGATAATTAATTGGTATTTTTTGTACCTTGCAATAAATAGACTAGACATGTTATAAACGCAAAGTGGGTGTTGTTTTCAAGTACATGGTAGCTCCTCATGTTCAACATTGAAAGGAAGAAAAGAAAATATTTTGATATATTTAAAAAAACAAATCGAGTTGGAATTAAATATAAATATGTGGGATATACTCTTTAGTAAGATGTATAAATACAAATATTATGATTCATACTAATGAAAAAATCTAGACCAAGATATATTTGTCATATTATTTTAGAATTAATTTCTTGGAGTAGTAAAAACAAATCTACTACGACATTAAATAGTACTAAAGATGAGTTTATTAGATCATCAAAAGAATCTTGAGAAACTACAATACTCATAAATCAATTGAAGATCTACATCAAACATAAAAATATTATATTTTTTAAGAATCAAGGGATAATGCAAGAAATAACATTGAAAACTATTATTTTGTTCAAAAACATTATTTAGAAAAATATGATAGAGATGAAATATTGTAGAATTGATATAAGTTGCAAGCATATTTACTAAAGCTCTATCCTTGGCAAATAAATTTGAAAGATGTATGTCATAAACATATTTGAAAATTAGGGAGGATGTTGAAAATAATGATCCATATCACCACCCATACCACCAACCATATCAACATCTTGTTGCTTAAACCAACCCATTGATCACCACAAATGAATGTGTTAAAAATGTGTATTTGGATGTATACAATTTTGCTTATAATTAAAAATTAATTAGAAAATCAAAGTATCTTTTAAACAATGTAAATTTATGATTTGTTATCTCTCAATATATTTTCTTTATGTTATTCTCCATTTTTGCTTCATGGTGTTAAAGCCAAATCACAAGACACATTCTCATGGATTTCTTCAAGGTGTTGGAAGGAAGGTTCTTTAGTCTTTTGGAATATGCAAGAAACATACATTTTTTCAGCACTATTATTTTTATGGCAAGGGAAAGCTTCCCCTCTTTTTATTTTACCACCCTCTATCATCCCCTTACCTAAACAACCCCTAAATGACAAAAAGAAATGGTTGTTGCATTTCCTTTATCATTGTTGTTGCAATAAATCACTCAAAAGAATCTAACATTAAGCTTTTCTACATATGGTGTACTTGATGTTTTGCTTGTTGGGCTTGTTTTGTTCATGGTTTCTTCCATTTTTTAAAGTGTTGTTGGGTTATTGGGATCTAATATTTCATATTTATTTTTTGTTGACTATCTTGTGATAGTTTATTATAATAAATCCTTCATATTATTTTTTCTTTTGATATAATTTTGATGAACAAAAGACCAATCCAAACTAACCCTCATTATACAAGTTAAAAAATTCATGTTTAAAACTTCAATTTAACCCAAATCTAAAAATTGATCTTAATTATAACATATATTTTTAATTAAATAATAACAATATATTATATTATTTGAATAAAAGGGGTAAAACGGGTTTTACAGGGACCCGAAACCACAATGTTTACAAAACAGAAAAGAGGACACAAAAGTCCAACCAAAAAGACCAGCTGCCCGAGAAAAGATCAGCAGCAACCAGACGAAAAAGACCAGAAAGGTCAAACCAAAAGGAACAACAAAGTAAGCACCAAAAACCCAAGCCATTAATTCAGAGTCTTGAAGACAGACTCCGTCTCTGCCTCTAGATTCTGCATATCATTGACTCCCTTTTTAAAAATTTGAATCATCTTCGAAGTAGGGGGGACCTTGCGCTTTAGATTGGCTCTGGTTCTTTTGGAAATGCCCGCATCTGTATCCTGGCTTTTGTCCTTTGTTTCCTCCAAATCCACCACCAGAGATCCCTGCTGGTCTTTATCTAGCTTTTCAGTCATCGCGTTAATGATAATGGCATTGTGTCTTGCCATTCGGTTGTTTTGCTCAGCAACGATTTTGATGGTATTTCTTATGTTCTTGACCTTGGAGTCTATATTTCTATTACTGTGATCCACATCTTTCTTTTCAATCTCTGCAATCTTAGCACCCAGCTCTTCAATCTTGCTTTGAAGGGCCTAATTTTTTATTTTCAACTCATTAATTTCAATGAAAGTCCATTCCAAGAGTTTAAAGTGGGACTCAGAATTGGTTTTGGCAAGGTTCAGAATATCTAGAGAGGGCTCTTTTCCAGTATTAGGACAAGTTTTCTCAGGGTTAGGAATAACAGGGGAGTCATCATTAGCATGTTTATTCGGCAGAGGTTCAACGCAAAGCTCAGTTTTGTTGGCATTAGACTCCTCCGACTCAGAGGATTCTTCGGAGTAGGAAAGAAGGCTTTTGGCCTCGGGTTTCTTATCAATAGAACTGTTCTTAAGGGAGGGGCTATCAGGGTCAAGCTACAATATATTATATTATTACCCATGAATATAAATATCTATAATTTCATATTTATGTACTATATAATAAATTCACTGTCAAATACCAAACATACATAGAAGTTGGAGCCCCTTAATTTAAAGCTCACCGCTCAAAATATAATAAACAATGCATGGGTATTGAATTATAAGCTACAAATTACTTTCATAAGATTTCTTATTTCAAAGATAAAAAAAAATGTAGCATGGCATACATTGGACTAATTCCTAATTTTTATTTTCGACCTTCGCAAACATTGCATTTTCTTGGCACATAGTCAAATCTAAAACAGACCAGACTGCCTTATGTCAAAGGACCGATTCAAACAGAAACTTTGTAATATGGTCTTGCATCTCCTGGGTAGACATCCCGAAACCATCTTTGTTCTTGTAAAACAGTTGGGCTGCCCTAGCAGTGTCAAAAAGAAGCTTGCTGTAGCATTTTGGTATCATTCCGGGCTTCAAAAACTCGTAACTCAGTTCAGTCAAACTGCCCTGGTTGAAATCAAAGAGATAACTAAGAGCTTCTTCCTCTGTGCATTCAGGATGATCTCCCCTGTAGCACTGTATGCACGATGCCAGTTCACCACGATCTCTCTCATCCTGCATTATATTAATTACAAAAGGAAAAGCCTGTTAGGCGTAACAAGCAGTGATTTTATCTATGAAGTACAAGACCCATGGCACTGCGTTCGACTTCAGTCCTTACCTTGAAAGTTCTAGCATCATTCATTAAACGCGCTGTTAGACATACGAGATGGAGAAAAGGAGCTCTAAAATCAAGATGACGGAGGAGGTCATCAGGAAGAGGCTCTCCCGTGAAAAATATGGAGTTGAGGATGAGCGTTGCCAACGCAACTGATGCTTTCCCATTCTCTAGATACTCCTTTAATGAGGGCACATACTTTGCGTCAGCCCATTCGGCTTCTTTTGCTGTAGCTGAGAGCAGCTCCTCCCACTAAAGCGCATAGAAAAATGATTACTTTCAAGATATGTAATAAATAGCTTCCATTGAATCTCAAAAGAGGTCGTGGCATTAATTGTCTACTTACAACTGAACGAAGGTAGGGATGCACGTCACGTCCCTGAGCCTCCAGTGCTTGTTGCCCTAATTCGTTTACAGTTTTATACAAACCCAAATAGCATATTTTCATGTGGGCTGGAAGGCACTGCAAAAGAGATAAATCCCATCTGCAGCAACAAGAGAAACTATGTTAAATGCGGCATGAGATAATATAACGTGTAGTCTATATATATATATGTGTATACATCTATATATATGTGTGTGGATACATCACGACCTACCTTTTGACGACTTCAGTAAATAACTTTACTTGGTCAAGCGATGAATGAGAATCATAGAGGTCATCCAGAATAACTGCAATGCAGGCGGCTTTTGTGTATGCAATTCTACAAGCAGAGTATTCTGGTTCAAACATCACCACTGCAGCGGTGAAGTATATTTCCACTGGTCTATGACGAGTGAAAATGAGCTGGTTGAAACCGCAGTCCCCATACCATCTGTGCCATTAACAGACAGACAGACCAATGCCAGTTTTTTAACAGACCAATGTTGGTATGAGTTTTCTACAATTCATGAAGATATATGCAAGTTTTTGGATTAAACTGTATATATTTTTCTGTGGATATTTGAGATCATATTTAATGATCCTCTTTGTGACGATGGATCACTTTGTGATCCCAAATTTCGAAAAAAATATACAACTTAATCCAAAAACATGCAAATATAATTATTGAACACTTAAACTTAAAAAGACTACAGTGTTGTTCTTTCTACAACAAATTGCAGAGCACCTGGTAATTTCTAGAATTTCCATTTGGTGTAAAGCCTGCAGTTTATTGTAGTCCAGTTTTGCCAGTTGTAAAAACCTCTCGTCGCTCACATTGGGCAGTCTGAATTAAAGTAAATAAGATTTAGTGCGCACTGAATATTCAAATCTAAATTTCTCAATGAAGTATATGAAACCATTCTTACTGATATATTGTCTTCTCCATCCACGAGTGATTGGACGCAAACTGATCCATGTAATTTCTGGCCATCAGTCTCGGAAGATTCATGTGCCAGGGATAATCTAAAGCATGCTCAATCTGAATGCATGAACGAATAAATAAACAAACATTATAAGCTGTACATGTTACTAAGCAAATATTGATGTTGTTAAGGTTCGTATTGCAATAGTTAGCACCTCTCCGCGAAGGCCTTTCGTGATTGCCAGCTCGTGAGAAAAGCGGTTGCTTCGAATGCATTGGGATAGGTAAGCCTTGGCCACGGCACTCGCCTCTCTCATTAATGTTTCTTCGGGGAAGTTGATCTGTGAACACTTGTACAGGCTTAACATATCCGAAGGTCCCTCATCATAAAGCTGGTCAGCGCTTATATTTTCCAGAACGTCTGCCGCATAAAAAGCTTAGCGATTAAACTATGAAGACCAAACTTATTGTGGAGATAGATATTTCAATCTTCTTACACTAGACGTTTAATATCTTGAAAACAATCTTAGATTCCATATTGTGGAGATAAATATTCCAATCTTCTTACAGTTAACGTTTAATATCTTAGATTCCATACGACCGACCTGAAGAGACGTTGTACCCATGAAGTCTCAAGAGTCTGAGGCCCGTGGCAGTGCAATCAACGTCTGGAACCAGGTTCTCCCTTCCAAACCCTACACCTCTTTCGTCCCAGTACCTGCGGAAAGACTCGTGTTTTATTTTAACATAAATTTCGTATAAAAACAGTCGGGCTAGAATAACTGATACAAGTCTCACCTGAACACATAATCCAAGGCTTGTTTGATCTCCGTTTGGAAGTAGCGGTCGATCCCTAACCGTTCAACATTATCAACAGCCCTCAGACGTTCACAGATATCCACTGGATACATGCAGGGCACTGCGAAATCGAAGTCGAAATCCTATTAGGAGTCCCATAAATATATTCCACAGGGATTCCATACTCGTATAAACTTCTACATACATAAAGCATACGACTACTCGGGAAAGTAAATTAAACAAATTTTTATTTTATTCTACAATGCTCTATATATTTGTAACTTTACCATGATCTCGGAACTTAGAGAGAAGGATGGCTAAGAATTCTAGACATTTCTTGTCTCCAGTGTGCAGGAAGACACAGGCTGTAGATGCTGGCGAGCCTAGAAAAGAGCCATCCTTGGATTGCAAGTTAAGGATCATTTTCCAATCCACTACATCTTGCACGCCCTCTAAATAGTACAATACACCAGTGGGAACGCTATGGATGCGTTCCTTGGAAATCCTGTGTCGCAACATTTTTTTCCTTAAACAGACGCTTTAGTTTTAAAATCCCTTCCATAGAATATATACAAAGGAGCAGCAAAAATATAGATAGAATTCTACCGTTTCATGTTCACGTCCCTCCTTTCACTGAGTTCTTTAAAAGGAGTTGCGTCAACATCCAGGCCGAGACTCTTAGCTTCATTAAGCATTGGAGGAAACACCATCTCGAATAGTTTGGACGTTCCGTTTGCCACTATTTCCTCCTCCATTTGTTCTGCGTGTCTTCTGATGAAATCGAGACCTGCGAATACAAAGCCAATTCATGTCCATTATTTCTGACAAAAATATGAGATTTTGCACTTCGCATCTTGCCACAAGGCCATTTGTAAACTATCACTGACATAATGTCTACGAGAAAGCGGGTATGGTGTGTCTCGCCATTTGTTAATAACAGAAAACATATTTATTTACAGTAACAAGTATATATATAGTGAGCATTAAACCTCTCTGCACATGAGTCTTGCTAGTGTTCCAAATAGTGAGTGAGATGACGCAGGCGAGAGTGTTGAGGATTCTATCACTTGCAAGGAAGATGCTATCCTCTCCCCACGAACCATCTGATAACTGGTTATCAGTTATCCATTTGAGCGTCTGGGGAAAGTGTGGTTGCTGAGAGCCATCAATGGCGGGCACTCTTGCCACCCATGCAGTATCATACGAGCTCGGACTTATCTCACCGTCCTCCATAGAATTAAACTTGTCCTTAATCTCAAGGATCAACTTCTCTACGCGTTTCTCATTATCATCCAAGGTTTCCTGGGAGAATAAATACTAATCATTAATGTACCATGATTAAAATCAAGGCAGGCTCTTAAATCATGCGCCTATTTTAATCTAACTGTTCAAATAGGAAACAAAACACAAAAAAACACTTACCTGGTTTCTCGTCGCGAGGGAAAAGATAAAGTCATCGTCCCACATATTTGGGGGGTATGTCTTTGGCTCGTACGTCTGCGGGCTCGAAGAAGCTGGCATAGTACTCACTGAAGCTGGCATAGTATTCACTGAATATGACGTTAAATTGCTCAAATGAAACTAAACAGTTTCAAAATTGACACATTATTCCAAGAATAACATACATACCAACTGTTTTGCGATCAACATCTCCGAAACGAATTCGTAGTTGGTCTCCGAAGTCGGAGTCTGCACCGTCTGCACCACAAAAGAAATTACTCTAATTTCAAAAATGTTGACATAGCGCTCTAACTCAACATCAGACTCACATACTTATCTTAGCCCTGACGTAGAGCACTCTCCTTTTGTGGGAAAGAGGCAGGAGTGCTTTTGTATCGTGTAATGTTCGCCATCCAAAACTTTTACTAGTGTTGAACAGACAGAAGAAAGAACAGGCAACCTGAGCCATTTAGCAGGCTAGAGATAAATGCGAAAGAAGCTTTTTTGAGGGTAGCAAAAGCTGAATGTTTTACTCGCTTTGCCATATCCTTGGCTATAAATAAGGTAAGCCACTTGACGTTTCCAAAATTATGACATCACCCAAGAAGGGCGCGCTGACGTTATCTCCATACGAAAAGCACGTAGAATTCCACAAATTCATTAAATTTATGGAGAGAAGTTTGGTGCGGAATTTACTGATCGAATGTGCTCGTCACTTTCCCTTCTTTTTTAATGCTTGGGAATCTTAAAAGCATAATCGAGTAGGAAGAAGCAGTGAATGGAGGAGCCACCGCCCTTACCACGTGTGATCCTATGATTCATTAAATGTCTGTAACGTTGTAAGTAAACAACGAGGATTTCGTAAATTCCTGAAGTCCTTGCCTAAATATTATGGGCCACATTAAAAAGCATCTATTGGTGGTATTATTAGATGGTTGATAAGTATGTATAGATATAAAGTCACGTCTTTCAAATTATATTTTGTTGATGTCTGTCAAATTACATTTTGTTGAGGTACTGCTACTCAGTTATCAAGATGTCAGATGGCTGTATGTCTAAGTTTGTTAGACTGGTCTTTTATATAATTACAGGGGGAATCATATATTATTTGTTTGTTTTTCATTTATTGTGATTAAATTTTGCACACGACAATGTTCATAATATTATAGTATATAAATAAGTATTATCTTATGTCATAAGATAATATATAAATAAGTATAGTATTAATATAATATTAACATAAATATTATAATAATACTTATATAAGTATTTATATTATAATATTTATTCATTTATATAATATATTTATAGTTTTTTTCTTTTTCTTTTTGATACACAGGTTATCGCAACCCTGCAACTCTCCATCCAGCGCTCGCAACCGCATAATATCCTATAAACTTGGGAGCGGAGTCAAACCCAAGACCTCAAGGAGTCAAACCCAAGACTCAAACCAACTGTGCTACTTGTTCGTGCTTAATATACTTATAGTATATTAATATAAATAATAATATTATTAATATTTCACTATAACATACATTATATCTATTATAATATTATATATATTAATATTATAATTGTAATAATATTTATATTAATATTAATAACATATTATATTTATTAAATATAAATATTATTATAATTATAAGATTGCTATATGTGATATTATATTATTTATATTAATATATTAATATATATTAATTTATATATTATTAGTTGATAGACTACATATAGTGTGATATTTGAATCTAAAACAAGTCTCATGCCTGCAAATCATTATTCAGACATGAGAAAACAAGTTCTACTTGTTGTTTAATAGTAAACTAGCTGATGTTTAATGGTAAAAACCTCCAAATATCAAGTAAAAGCCTGCAAAATCTCACTTATCACATAAAAACCAAATAAATATTGATTTGACAATTGGATGGGAACATTCTATTTCTATTTGCAATGTTTTTTGTCAATTTGGTGGCAATTTTTTTTTTTTCATTTGCACTGCTTTATGTTTTAAATATGTATGTAGATATTTCACAATCAGATAGTTCATTTCTTAAATGAAAAAATCTAGATTTTTCTAAGTTTATTTCACTACATTATTTAGCATTTATTAGTAATTGTTTAGTCCACCCATATGTAACTAGAATTCACATGCACAAACATGTACTCTCTAACATATTAACATACATATAATTTTCTATCGACGTAATCCTTCAACCTCCTTTAGGTGCAAGTGCTAGTAATGTTTATTATAATATATATTATTTTATCTTAAATAAATTTATCGTATAATACAATATACAATATATAATATGATATAAATAATTATACTATATTTATTTATAATATACTATTTAATATATTTATGTTTACATTATATTTCTTATATACATTAAATTATACTATATGTCATAAGTAAATTATTGCAAAAACATATTTTTGATCATAAATTAATTATTGATAATAAAAATATAATTTTATATTTAATTAATAATGCAATACTACTTAATCTATAAAGAAGAATATCATGTTAAATTTAATTAATATAATTAATTACTTTTGCTTATATTATACTAAATATATAGTATTATATTATATTTTATTCTATTATATCCTTGCTAAATATATTATATCTAAGTTATACTATATATATCCTAAATAAATTTATTAAGAAATATTTAATATATAGAGAAAATATATAATATAATAAAAATAAAAATATATATTATATTATATATCATAAGTAAATTATTATGAAACATATATTTTTCATTATAAAATAATTAATAATTATAAAAATATAATTTAATATAAAATATATAATATAAATATTAATATATATATATAATTAGAAGAAATAAGTATTATAATATAAATATGTATAATATATATTATTACATATATAAATTCTTTTGTTCAGTGAATCGTTGCTAAGGGGTAGCACCTGGATTGCTTTTGACTAGAGCTATGAACCAGTGAGGCCACACTCGGGGGACCTCATCCCTACCATTCACTGTTGCACCTGCTTGCATTCCCGCCAAGCTCCCTACAAGACCTGGCATCAATCCACTATCTCTACGCCTCCCTGCATTCCTACCAAGCTCCCTACATGACCTAACATCATTCCTCTATCGGTTGCGCCTACCTACATTCCTACCAAGTTCCCTGCATGACCTGATGACAATCCACCATCTGAAAACCTCTCGCTAGCTCCACCTCTCCATCATTCCCTCTAGCTTTGATCTCGCAGCAGCACTCGATCTTCTTCTGTCTTCCTTCATCCTCTGAGCTTCCTGTGATCGGCATGCATTTGACCCACCATTGACTAGTGGGATTCGAACACAGGACAGTAGTTTCATTACTACTTGCAACTTGTCATTGCACTGCGAGGTCATCCCCAAACATATATAAATTTTACTTATATTACTTTCTTATTACTTATAATTATATATATAATAATATTTATTTATATATTATCCTATCGATGACAACACATTATGCAAAATCTATTCACAATAAATGAAAAACAAACACAAACTATCTTGTGCAAATAATGCATGGTTCCACCTGTAATTATATGGAAGGTTAGTTTGATAAACATAGACAACTATTAGCAGCAAACTCTAACATACGGTCATCAGATGCACTTGGTGCATCCTATTGGATGGATAGCCAAGGCCTTTTGTTGGCAAGTATCTTTAAGTGTTGTTATTATTCGAATTTAGGAGAATCTAGGAGATGAAATGATAAACACAATCAACAATACACAATATTGTATTTAGATGACCCAAATGATAATGAGTACAAAGCCTTGCATATATAGGCAAGGATGAAGCAATCCACCTATGAGGTGTTGGCATATTACATTATAATTGTTGAATAATTGTTGGTATTCAGTTATGCAATTGCATCTGTTCAGCCACTTCCTTTGTACCACTCTATATATGCAGATGTAATCATTAAATAATATGATCGATGTTTTATGCAATTAAGTACACTCGCCTTCATATGGTATCAAAGCCTTTGTGTCTTTGATATGTTTTTATGGACATGAAATAGACCATGCCATCCAAGGTGCAGTGTTTTGCTATGAAAGATCTGTAGTTTGTTGTCATTGTTTCCTAGGTTAGAAACCTTGTACCTGCATGGTGAAGCTTGTGAAGAGTGTGGTGATGCAAATAATGTTTTGAGAAGAGTAAATAATGAGATGAAAGATCCATAACACACTTATTGTGTTGGTTATGAGCATCCACTACCTCTCAAGGCAAGCGAATGAGGGCATATTTCTTCATGGGAACCTATATGTTATTGATATATATGAATATACATAATTGATTTAATATTCATATATGTTGTGCATTGTATATTCCTAAAGATGACTCATGAATCCATCTATAGAAGCCAATAGGTTATTTGTTGTTCATTACAGCTGGAGTGATTAAATACACTATACTATGATTGGTGTTATTGTCGAGTTCAATCAACAAAGAAGCGGCCACTCCAGTAAATGTATCCAGTTTGGAAGATATCAGGTTTCCCATATTCCATAGTTCACATTTCATTATCACAAGTGTAGAAGATATTTATTCATAGTTTGTATTTTTGTGGCTGGGAACATCAATATTCATAATCACGGGTTGGAGAACATTCATGGGTATGATGATTGCTTACATGTAAACATATGCTTAAAAGAATATGTATTGCTCATTAATATGTGTTGTTCATCTTGTTTATGATAATCTAAAAGGTATTTTGTGTAATGTTATGGGTCAGTGTAGGATCATGGGGGTCCAAACTAGGCCTCTAAGTAGTGATGAAAATTTAGAAAATCAGAGTTAGGCAACTTGACATAAAAATTTGAATAGGTTATTAACACAATTTGAAGAATATGTAAGAACACAAGTTGTAGCAAATTGAATGTAGTTTCTAGGCTCCTAGTCCTTTTTTGGAAAAAAATAAATTTGTTTTGAGAAATTTTGAAATTTCAATGTAGTGGTACTAAATTTTTAGGAAAAATATAAGAAGCAGGTGTATGTCTGACCACCCTAAGTACAAGCAAAAAATAATATTTTTTTCTTAATTTTTCAATATAAGTAGAGGACACATGCTCGGATGTGCCTGACTTTTTTTTGTAATTTTTTTCCATGTAAATAATTAGTTATGATTTTTTTATTAGAACTTTTTAGAATTATTAAAACGTTTGTGTCTAACCACCATAACTTGGTCAAAAAATTATGAAATTCAAATTTTTTTATATCTTAGAGTATGTGAAGCATAGAATGTGGCACATCTTGTAAATTCAAAAAATGTTAAGTAGTTTGAAAGTTATAGAAGTTTTTCAATCAACCTATCAATCAGGAGTTTAGACATAATGTAGGTAGAAGATCAATAATGATTATTTATTAAATTCAAAATAAAAGGAAAAACTTATATTGGTGGAAAGCTGACAAATTTTTTTATAAACCCTTTTCATTTGATGAAATTCAAATAAAATTTTAGTTGTCAACCACAAGGGTGAACTTAAAAAAACTAAGAAAATTTTCAAAACACATTTTTTGGGTTGAATTTCCAGGTCAGGTAATCCTGAACCAAATCCCAAGCCAATATGGTTTTTGGTTTGGTAATATCAAACCGAAACAGATATTTGTTTTTTTTTTCAAAATGGATATTCATTTTGGAAATTGGGAACACATTTTTTTGAAAATTAAAATCGATATCCATTTTGGAAAACAAAACGGATATCTGTCTGAAACATATATCCATTTTGAAGACCTAAAAAACCTCTTTAGTAAAATGGGCATAACTTTTGTGTTTCTTATCAAAATTTTGACGTTTACAAGTGTTGGAAAGGTGATTGAGAGCACTATGCAATGGACTAGGTGGTGTTTCCATATTGTACACAGAAAAATAATTATAATCATTTGAACTTCATATTTCATTTTTGAAACATCAAATGCTCACTACTTTCACATGCAAAGTCTTCTTTTCATGATTTTTTTGTAAAACTCATCTAAAAATACTTGAAACTTTAGAAAAAGTAATGAATAATGAAATATTTATACTTTTGGTAGTAAAGAGATGAAAATATCTTCATAAATCATATATATCTATCCTTTTCTCTACCTCTCTATATATCACTATGTCTCCCCTTAAACTTTGGACCTATCCCTCCCTCCTTTCTTGTCTCTTTGTCCCTCTTTATACCTATCTTTCTCACTATCTCTCTCCTCTCTCTCTCTCTCTCTCTCTCCCTCTCCCTCCTTTTGAAGTATCTCTTCCTCTTAAGTATCTCTCCCTCTTAGGTCTCTCTCTCAAGTCTCTCTGACTCCCTCTCTCCCTCTTAGGTATCTCTATCAGGTCTCTCCCACTCCCTCATTTTGTCTCTCAATATCTCATTCACACTCACACTCTCTCCCTCTCTCCCTCCCTCTCCCTCTCTCTCTCTCTCTCTACCTCTTCATCTCCATCTCACTCTCCATCTCCCTCTCTCTCTCTCCATCTATCTGAAGTATATAAATCTCTCTCTCTCTTACACACACACACTCTCCATCTACATCTCAGGTCTCTTTCTCTCCCACTCTCTCTCATCTCTCCCTCCCCCTCTCCCTCTCAAGTCCCTCTCCCTCTCTCTCCCTCCCTCTATTTCTTTCTATCCCTCTCAAGTATCCCACCCTCCCTCTCCCTCTCTCTCTCTTAGGTCTCTACCACTCCCTATTCTCTCTCTCTCTCTCCCTTTCTCTCTTCTCTCATGTCTCTCTCTCTCTTACTCACACTCTCCATCTCCCTCTTAGGTATCTCTTTCCCTCTCTCTCTTAGGTCCCTCCCACTCCCTCTCCCTCTCCCTCCCTCTATCTATATCTCCCTCTATCTCTCTCTCTCTCTCCCTCAGAAGTAACTTGAGATGGGGAGAGAGAGAGAGGGAGAGTGACTTGAGATGGAGAGAGGGTGAGGGAGAGGGGGAGAGAGAGAGAACTAAGAGAGACATGAAGAGATAGAGAGAGAGAGAACTAAGAGACACATGAAGAGATAGAGAGAGACAGAGAGTGTGAGAGAGAGAGAGGGAGTGGGAGAGAGAGACCTGAGAGGGAGATGGAGAGTGTGACTAAGAAAGAGAGAGAGATGAGAGAAGGGATAGAGGAAGTGGGAGAGACCTAAGAGGAAGAGAGGGAGTGGAAGAGACCTAAGAGAGAGAGAGGAGAGACTAAGAGGGGAGAGAGAGAGAGGGAGATGGAGAGAGGACATGAGAGAGAGAGAGAGAGAGAGAGAGAGAGAGAGAGAGAGAGAGGAGAGAGAGAGAGAGAGAGAGAGAGAGAGAGAGAGAGAGAGAGAGAGAGAGAGAGAGAGAGAGAGAGAGAGAGAGAGAGATACTTGAGAGGGAGATAGGAAGAGAGAGATAGAGGGAGGGAGAGAGAGATACTTGAGAGGGAGAAAGGAAGAGGGAGGGAGGGAGAGGGAGAGAGACTTGAGAGGGAGAGAGGGAGGGTGAGAGGGAGAGAGAGTGGGAGAGAGAGAGACTTGAGAGGGAGAGAGTGTGAGTGAGAGTGAGACATTCAGAGAGAGAGAGAGAGAGAAGGAGTGGGAGAGACTTGAGAGAGAGAGACCTAAGAGGGAGAGAGGGAGTGGGAGAGACTTGAGAGAGAGACCTAAGAGGGAGAGAGACTTAAGAGGAGGAGAGACTTCAAATGGAGGGAGAGAGAGAGAGAGAGAGGGGAGATGGAGAATGAGAAGGAGATGGAGAGGGAGAGAGAGAGGGAGTGAGAGAGAGAGAGAAGAAAGGAAATATGGAGAGGTAGAGAGATATGTCTAGAGCTCAAGGAGAGAGAGTGAGAAAGATAGGTATAAAGAGGGACAAAGAGAGAAGAAAGGAGGGAGGGATAAGTCTAGAGCTTAAGGGGAGACATAGTGATATATATAGAGGTATAGAAGGATATCTAGAGAGATATGATGATTTATGAATATTTTTTCATATACTTGCTACAAAAAATATAAATATTTCATTATTCATTAGTTTTTCTACTGTTTCAAGTATTTTGAGATGAGTGTTACAAAAAAATCATGAAAAAACGACTTTGCATGTGAAAGTAGTGAGCATTTGATGTTTCAAAAATGAAATATGAAGTTCAAATGATTATAATTATTTTTTTGCGTACAATATAGAAACACCACCTAGTCCATTGTGTAGAGCTCTCAATCACCCTTCGAACACCTATAAAAAGCTGAAATTTTGATAAGAAACACAAAAGTAATGCCCATTTTATTAAAGAGGGTTTTTAAGGTCTTCAAAACAGATATATGTTTTGATTTTCAAAATGGATATCTGTTTTGTTTTTCAAAAAAATGGGTTCCTGCTTTCCAAAATAGATATCTATTTTGAAAAAAAAAAATGAATATCCGTTTTAGTTTGGTATTACCAAACCAAAATAGATATTGTACCGAAGCCTACAAAAAGTCAAAGTAGAAATTTTGCATTTTTGGGTGCATTAAAAATGCCATTTTTTCACATCGTCACTTTTTGGACCCCCATGATCTTGCACAAACCCTTATGTGGCAACATAAATCATACTCCCTTCTTGGAGATGGTACAATTCCTTTCCTAATTTGGACCTATTTTGGTACCCTTGCATTAAATACCATTCAAATCATCATTAATAGGCCCCTAAGACCCTTTATTTCTGATCTCAAGGCTTATTTCAACTAAAATCTTGACAAAAGGAACAAAAGCATCAATTTTTCTAACAACCCATCATTGGCCCACCCCTAGGGTGGGACTCATACACCAACTTGCATGTACAAGTCCCCCTAAGTGGGACCCATACACCACAAGTGGCGTATGACTCTCATGTGGCCTATTTTTAGGGTTTGAGCAGGAAATTCAAGTTTTTAATTCAAAATTTTGGTTGATGTCAGCTTTTAATATCTAAATAATGGTAAATTAGGTGTAATGCCTATATAAAAAAGCTTCTAAATCATTATTTTCAATCTAGAAGAGCAATTTCAAGATCTAAGCATTCACAAGAATTTGAGCATTCTTTCAAAATAGCATTCAAGAGAAAGTAGCAAGCAAAATTGAAGTCTTAGAGCAGCATTATAGTGTTTTTGTAGGTCTTAAAGCTCACTTTCATTCAAGATCTAGCATTGTCAACGATTGATTATAGTTGCCTATGGTAAATCATGATGGATTCTAGGTTGGGGAGATGCAACTTGAAAGGAAGTCGGGTGAGCAGAAACAGCTTCCAACACTAATCTAATTAAGAGATTTACAAAAAAAATTATTTTTAACACTTTTAATAGATGGAACTAGAGATGCACATAGAGAATAATAGAAATAGAATAGCAACAATGCATAAAAAATAGTGACACCAAATATACCATGGGGAAAACCCTTTCAGGTAAAAAACCCCAACCTCCAAAAGCTTAGTACTTCTCTATTATATTACTTCAAATAGGACTTACAATACATCACCAAGTACATAGCCTTCTTCAACAAGTGCTTCAACACGAACACCTGTTCTGGAGTGTTACTAGAAACACTTCATTACCTACAAACAAATTATGCATTCTAGAACTCAAGGCACTCAATAAATAGAGTGTTACAAGCTTCAAGAAGAATCTAGAAGGTGAGGGTCATCCACATTCAAAAGCCACAATATAAAACGCCTTAGACATGCATTTGGACACATGTAACATATTACCTTACACCCCTTCCAAGTGTCAAACATGCAAATAGTCTTCTTCCAAGCTTGGACGCCTAGAATATGCTAAAAATAGGCTATGAAAAATGCCTTACACATCTTACAGTTGTCAGAGAATATGTCATAGCTAATAGTTGTAAGAGAATTTGCCATAACTGACTAAAAATAGAGGATTCTCTTACACTTTTTCATAACCCAACTTAGGCGCCAACTTTCACTCATGCTTTCAAAGATTCCTTATGACGCATCATAAAATATGTCATATGTCATAGATTCCAAAGTGGGATTCCTATGTCCACTTGGGATGATGATGTGTTGAATCCAGTCACCTCCAACGAGGATGCCACCTAACCAGTGGGTCCCAATTAGTGACATGATACCATAGGAATTTAAATTATATAAATAAATACATTAAATTAGACCAAATTAAATCAATTTTAGGACTCTAAGGTTGAGACACATTAATCCCAACATTCTCCCACTTGTCAAAGGCCTGCCAAGAGATATGGAATCATCTTCTCAGGGCCCCAAGGCCCATGGAATCATAACACCATTTGAACTTCTCTATGCTCACTAGTTTTGTCAGTGCATTTGCAACATTCACCAAAGTGTCAACCTTCTCCAGGTTCACCTTTCCATCTTCTACCATATCATGAACAAAATGATACTGTACATCAATGTGCTTTGTTCTTGCATGGAAAGTAGGATTCTTTGCTAGATAAATTGCATTTTGACTGTCACAACAAATAGTAATTTGTCTTGCATCTAAATCAATATCAAAAAAAAATCTCTTAAGCCAAATGGCTTCCTTACATGCATGAGTGGCTGCCATATAGTCTGCCTCTATCGTGGAAAATGCAACTACAACCTATCACTTACTCATCCAACTAATAGCACCACCAAACATCATAAACACATAACCACTAGTGGATATTTTACTGTCAATTTCACCTGCCCAATCTAGATCCACATATCCTGGAATGCTCATAGAATGTTGAGGTCTAGTAGGATAACCATGAAAACACAAGGAATACTTAGAAGTGCCTTGTAAATATCTGAACACTCTCTTAACAACATCCCAATGCACCCACCCAGGATTAGCCATGAACCGTCTAAGGAATCCAATTGCTTGGGAAATGTTTGGTCTCGTACACACCATCGCATACATCAAACTTCCAACAACAATTGCATATGGTACTCTAGTCATGTCCTCCATCTCAATAGAAGATTTTGGATAGTCATTCACATAAAGCTTTGTTCCTTGCATCAAAAGAATAACTAATTGTCTACAATCTACCATGTTGAATCTCTCCAACAAAAATTTCACATACTTTCTCTGGCTTAACCAAAGCTTTCTATTAGCTCTATCTCTCATGATTTCCATTCTCAGAATGTACCTAGCTGCACTTAGGTCTTTCATCTCAAACTGTGCTGACAACTAAAACTTCAAATCTGAAATCATAGTTTTACCATTCCCAATAAATACCATATCATCTATGTATAGGACAATAATGAGAATGTGACCATTATTAGTTTTAAATTACACACAATGGTTATATTTAGATCTCAGAAATCCCAATGACAACACATAGGTATCGAACTTCTAATACCACATTCTAGGAGACTGTTTCAAACCATAAAGATATTTCTTTAGTTTGCAAGCCAAATTTTCTTTACCTTTTTCAATGAAGTGCTATGGTTGTGACATGTAAATCTCTTCCTCCAAATCACCATGAAGGAATGTTCTCTTCACATCCATCTTTTCTACTATCTAATTCATATGTTGTTGCAAGTGACAATAGAAGTCAGATAGATGTCAGCTTCGCTACAGGAGAGAATATCTCCCCATAATCAATTCCCTCCACCTAGGAATACCCCTTAGTGACCAACTGTGCCTTATACTTCTCAATACTTCCATCAGGACCACACTTCTTGAAAACCCATTTACAACCAACAAGTTTACATCCAGCATTCAAAGGTACCAAATCCCAAGTATTTTTTTTCTTTGATGAAGCCATCTCTTCATCCGTGGATTGCATCCAGGAATATGAATCATTCATACCCAATGCCTCTCTAATAGTCCTAGGCTCATCAGTATTAGTAATCAAGGAAAATATGCAACTAGAATCTAATAATGAATATCTAAAAATTTTCGGTTGCTACCTAACTCGTGTAGACCTCCTCAAAGGCTAAGGTTGGGGTTCTCCTTCTTCAGAACTTTTAGAGCTACTTGAGCTCTCCTCATCATCAGGTCCAACAAGAGTACTTGGTTTTTCTTTCTTCGGAGTAGGTGGAATTTGAACTACCTCCTTCTTCTATTTCTCCTCTTTCTCTAGTTGTAGCTAAACAAAGGAAGGTTTTATCTCTCTGAAGATCACACTCATGCTGTTGAGAACCTTCTGTGCTTTTGGATCCCAAAGCTTGTACCCTTTCACACCGACACCATAGTTGATAATGATATACTTATCAACCTTGTTCTCCAACTTAGACCTCTTCTCAATTGGAACATGAGCATAAGATTCACAGCCAAATACTCTGAGATGTCTCATCGAAGGCTTTTTACCTGACCACACCTCCATGGGTGTCTTTCCAACAAGCGCTGATGTAGATCTATTGATCAAATAACATGTAGTGGCTACCACTTCAACCCAAAATTTCTACTCAAGGCCAACACCACTCAACATACTCCTAGCCCTCTCCATCAACATTCTGTTCATTCTCTCTGCAACTCCATTTTTGTATGGAGTTTAGGGAGTTGTCTTATGTATCTCAATCACGTGCTCTTTAAAAAACTTGTCAAACTCTACAAAAAAAAACTCACTGCCATTATCAGTCCTCAAACACTTAATCTTTCTGTTAGTTTGATTTTCTACCAAGTCCTTAAAATCCTTAAACCGACTAAATAATTTAGCTTTACTTATGAGGAAATAAGCAAAAGTCCTTCTACTATAATCATCTATATGAAAGAGACAAAATATACAAATTTTGATAACGAAGGAACATTTACAGGACCATAAACATCTAAATGTACCTAATCTAAGACCCCAAAAGACTTATGAGAACTAGAGTAGAAAGAAACATAGTGTTGGTTTCCATATACAAAATGTTCACAAAAGTTGAACTCGAGATTAAAATCATCAAGGCCTTCAACAAGGCTCTTATTTTCTAGGGTTTTGAGACCCTTCTCACCAATCTGACCAAGTTGTTGGTGCCATAACATTGTCTTCTCTGTAGGAAGCTTCATTTTCATAGAATGAAGACCCTTAGGTAACCAAAATGCGACCATCGAATGTAGCCACAACATGCTTCTTCTCTACACAATCTAATGGTGAGGATGAAGAATCCAAAGGTCTCTTCTTTAGTACATCAAAAGAACTATTGCACGGTACAGTGCATGCATCAAGCTGAAACAGAGTACCAATACAAACTCCCTTAGCCAACACCATAGCTCCTCTTGTCTTCTTACATCCTCCACTAGAGAAAACAACTTGCACTCCTGAATCATTCAATTTACTTACAAAAAGTAGGTTCCATGCCAAACCCGGGATATGCAAGACACCATCAATCCCTTTCACTCTTCCATTAGGAAATATGAGTTTGACTCTTCCACGACCAACAATATTTAGGTGAGAGTCATCCCCTACTTACACCTGTCCACCATAGAACTCCTCATACTTCGAGAACCAATCTCTGTGAGAAGTCATGTGAAAGGATGCACGCAAATCTATCAACCACCCATCATCTGATGCATGGGATTCCAAGGCTACAATAAATGTTTCTCCATGATCTTGGGATGATTTGTCAAATTCAGAATCAGAGAAAGACTTGTTTTTCTTCTCCTTCTTGCAATCTTTTTGAATGTAACCAGTTTCACCACAATTATAAAAATTTTCCTTGGACTTCTTACTAGGAGACTTTGACTTATATTTCTTGTCTTTCTATTTTCTTCTCTCTTTTGGTCTACCAGGGAATGCAAGGGCCTCCTTAACCATCTCAAAATACTTCCTTCACATCTCCTCAGATAATAATGAGGCAACAAACTTATCCATCTTAAAGGTGGAAGTAGTGCTTCCAATAGTCATTACCAGGTGATCCCAAGAGTCCATAAATGAACACAAAAGGAGCATGCAATGGTCTTGTTCATCTATTTTGTCTCCAACGGAATCCAGTTGTGCAACCAACATGTTAAAAGAGTTGAGGTGATCTGCAATGGATCCTCCATCTTCCATTTTTAGAGAATACATCTTCTTTCTCAAGAAAAGCTTGTTTACCATGGATTTAGCTTGATAGACATCACCAAGCTTCTTCCATAGAGAAGTAGAAGTTTTCTCTTCAGGGAAAATTAGGAGAAAAAAATCATCCAAACCGAGTCTAATAAGACTCCTGGCTTTCCTATACATGAGATCTCAATCCTGTTGTTTCATCGTTGAAGGTTTGGTTCTAAAAATTACAAGCCATAAGTCTTAGTCTACTAACATGTCTTCCATTTTTAGCTTCCACAACTCAAAATTTCCACCGTTAAATTTTTCCATCTCAATCCTCCCAGATGTGCCTTCCATCTCTTTCCTACAACAAGGTTACAAAATACACACTTTTGCAAAACTCCCACTGAAACAACGATTAGCTCAAAAAACCCTTCTACCCAACAAAGGAACCAAGGTTGGACGGGCTCTGATACCAACTGAAAGGAAGTAGGGTGAACGGAAAAAACTTCCAACACTAATCTAATCATGAGAGAGTTACAAAAAATATATTTTTAACACCTTTAGCAGTCGCAACTAGAGATGCACATAGAGAATAATGGAAATAGAACTGTAACAATGTATAAAAAATAGTGACACCAAATATACCATGGGGAAAACCCTTTCAAGTAAAAAACCCCACCCTCCAAAAGCTCAATACTTCTCTATTATATTACTTCAAATAGGACTTACAATACATCACCAAGTACATATCCTTCTTCAAGAAGTGCTTTAACACGAACACCTATTCTAGAGTGATACTGGCAACACTTTGTTACCTGCAAAAAAACTATGCATTCTACAACTTAAGGCACTCAATAATTAGAGTGTTACAAGCTTCAAGAATCATCTACAAGGTGAGGGTCATCCACATTCAAAAGCCACAATATTCAGTGCCTTAGACATGCATTTGGACACATGTAACATATTCCCTTACACCCCTTCCGAGTGTCAAACATGCAAATAGTCCTCTTCCAAGCTTGGATGCCTAGAATATGCTAAAAATAGGCTATGATAGATGCCTTATACATCTTACAGCTATCATAGAATATGTCATAGCTGACAACACTTACAGTTGTAAGAGAATATTTCATAACTAACTAAAAATAGTTGATTCTCTTACACTTTGTCATAACCCAACTTGGGCGCCAACTTTCACCAATGCATTCAAAGATGCCTTATGACACATCATAGAATATGTCATATGTCATAGATTCCAAAGTGGGATGCTTATGTCCACTTGGGATGATGATGTGTCATCTAGTCACCTCTAATGGGGATGCCACCTAGCTGGTGGGTCCCAATTAATGACATGACACAATAGGCATTTAAATTATACAAATAAATACATTAAATTACATCAAATTAAATCAATTTTAGGACTCTAAGGTTGAGACACCTTAATCCCAACACAACTAGCCATCAAGCCAAGCCTAATGACTTGTTTCCTAAGTGATTCCATCCTCCATTATCACTCTACTCTCAACCTAAGGAAGGTACATGTCTTATTGTGGATTATTAGGGTGATTAGAGATATCCCAAGGTGATTCATTCCTTTTCATACTTCATTCATGCATCTCATTGTAGCACATTAGAATAGGGTTGTATTGCATTTCAAATTTCTTAATCTTAGACACACTTAAATATAGGGTTTTTATTCATATTTACATTCAAGATCTATTGTTTCTCTCAAGGTTTAACTACCAAACTAGGGGTTTGACTGAGGAAAAACCCCCATAAGGAAATCAATACTCTATTTTGTTTTGTAGGGATTTTCACAGGTTCAAATCTAGAAATCAGGTTGAAGGAACATAGTAGAGATTGGAGAGTAGATCTGGACTTGACTTCAAAAAAGTAGAATGAGACTGATATGTCAGAAGTGGCGTATGAGTCCCACTATAGGAAAATTTCTAGATTTCTAAAGATTCCGAGTCTACACTATCAAATCCCTGTTCTAGTCCAAAAACCCTAGACTAGGACTGATATTCCAAAACTAGTGTATGAGTCCCAGCATGCCCTAAATCCAACTTTTTCAACATTTTAGATCTTGCTTGATGCCTCTATGGATTTCAAGGTGCACATTTTTTATTTCTCAGCCTTCTATTCTAATTTATATTTATTTTTTAGGTCTTTTATTCAAGTCTTGCATATCATTAGGTTAATCATTAGATCTTGCATGTCATTTGTCCTTCAAATCCCTAGCTTGGTGGTGATCCCCTCTTTAGCCATTAATCATACCCTGGGATACCCTATTACAAGATTTATTTCCCTTTTCTACATTTGGATTGAGATATCTAGGGTTTACTTGAGTGAAACTAAGTGGAATAGGGATCATATCCTTGTGCTCCATCTCTCAAAAAGAAAAGAGGCCCCTATTCCCATTGTTTCATTTTGGTGAACCTACATTTAGAGCATTTCATTTTCTGATTTGGAGTGCATTATCATCCTAGATCTATCTTGCATTGACTTTGCATTAGGTTTTGCATTAGTTGATTTGCATCTAGAGTTTTGAAATCTTGCATTAGTGAAAGTGCATATAGGTTGCATTTTTGCATCTTGCATCATTGAATTTCATCTAAAATTTTAATTTGCACTTAGCTTAGACATCATCGAAAATAGAAAACATAACATTCACACAAAATTTACTAAAAATGGTGCAAAAACCATAAAATGGGACTCATATGCCCCTCTAGGTGATTTAGTCCTAGTACAAGAGATTTTGCCTAATTTATGGGTATTTTGTGCTGACTCTCATTCATTGTTCAAGCCCCTCAAAAACTATGATTGGGACTCATACACCCCTTTGGGTGATTTAGTCCCATTTCAAACTTTAGACTATATTTTACAACATTAAAAGCTCTATTTTTGTGTTCTTTTTTGTTGTTATTAGCTTTCTCTTTCAGTTTGCTTGGTTTCTAGTTCTCATATTTCACTAGATCTAGCTTAATCTAGTTACATTGCAATTGTGGATAGAATATATTATTTCACTTTTCATTTTTCAGCATTAGTTCATAGTTCAATTAGCTTAGACTACATTTTCCATTCATCAAAAAATAAAACCAAAAACGCTTATAAACCGACGAACCACTTGGAGAAAGCATAGTTATTTGAGTATGTCAAATCTCTTTGTCCAAGTTAACCTAAACCTTAAGTGTTTTAGTAGTGATAACTTTGACATGTTAGATGAATCCCTTGAGGATTTCATCTCAGAAGGTTCATCCATTGAGGCTTGTTACAACAAACTGAAACCAAGAGAAGTTAATGTGATCCAACTTCAACTTATCATTTACCCACCTTCACACAAATCTAAAACTCAAAACAAACCTATTTTCACCCTTGAACCACCTAAGAATTTTTTTTGCGACAATCAAGTTATAATACCATTTGGGTATGTGCAGGATCATGATGGGCCAAAAAGTGGCAATATGATGGGTATGTGTAGGGTATGCGGCTGACGATTTTTGTTTACCCAAAATTGATGAAATGAAAAGGGTTTTTAAAGGATATTCTCAACTTTCCACCACTATAAAATATGATTTACTTTGAAATAAATAATTATTATTCATTTTCTATTTGAATTACAACTAAAGTCTTTATTGATAGACTGATTGAAAAACATCTATAGCTTTCAAACGATATCACATTTTTTTAATCCAAAACATGTGTCACATTTTATGCTTCGAATAATATAGGATTAAAAAAAGAAAAATTGAATTTCATGAAGTTTTGACCAAGTTAAGGTGGTCAGACATACGAGTTTTTATATTTTTTAAAAGTTGTAATAAAGAATTCATAATTAATTATTTACTTGGAAAAAAATTACAAAAAATATGCATCACATCGAGACATGAGTCCTCTACTTATATATAAAATATTATAAAAAAATATTATCATTTTATTGTGGTTAGGGTGGTCATATAGACACCTACTTCTTATTTTTTCCCTGAAATTTAAGTACTACTCCATTGAAATTTCAAATTTTCACCAAATAGACTTAAAAAATAAAAAATAAACCTAGTAGTTTAGGAACTACTTTCAATTTTCTACAAATTCTATTCTTACATATTTTTGAAATAATATAGATAAGTTATTTAAATTTTTACATCAAGTTTCCTAACTCTGATTTTTCTAAATTTTTTGCCACTTAAGGGCATGTTTTTTCCATGATGATCTTGCACATACCCATTTCTCATACATATAACACTAGAAACAATCCACAACCAAAACAAACAACTACAACATCTTTACCCTTTCCTAACCCCATCTTGCCTACAACTCCTTATCTGCCTTGGCATAGTGGGAAGGAGTATGATCTTGTTGAACAACTTAATCTTGAATACTCTTGCAAAGATATCCCTATGGGACCTAATTCAAAATTCACCTAACTATCACACTATGCTTCAAACTACCTTGCAATAAGTTATGGTTTCTCCTAGTACAAGTGAAAATGATGTGGTAGCTCTAATTTAGGGAACAAATGTGGTTAATATAGACATTACCTTTCACCAACATGAGCTACCTCCTTTGGACATAAGAAAGAAAAATGATGCATTCATGATAATAGCCATCTATGATGGACGGGGAATAAAAAGAACCTTTGTTGAAAATGTCTCCACCCTTAATGTGTGTAGTGTGACCCTTTTGGATAGACTTGGCATAGATAAATCAAGAATTAAACTTGACTCATGGTCAATTTGAGGATTTGGCAATGTAGGAAAGCAACCGCTTAGTGTAATTACTTTACCTATTTCAGTTGGAAAGGCTACATTGCAAACTCCCATTCATGTTATGCCTGATAATAATTCATACAATCTTCTTTTAGGGGGACCTTCGATTCATGAGATGTATGTAGTGCCTTCAACTCTTCATCGCATAATGAAGTATGTTTATAACAATAAGGTATACCAAGTTGAAATAGACCCCAAGCCTAAAAGTTGCTTACAAGTTGAAAAAGGAACAAAAAGTCCTCTAAGCACATTAATTCCAACATCAAACATAAAACCTATGGAAGAGGAAAAAAAAGAGATGGAAACAGTGTCGAAGTTATTGGATGATGATTAGAGTTCCTTAGAGTTCACCCTGTTGTTTATGGGAGAATACATAATCACAAGAACATAAGATGAAAAAAAAAAAAAACCAATGGTGATGTCAACATAGAATTCGTAAAAAAATTTGCAAGCATCTACCTCATCGACTCTAGAAGAAGATACAAGATATACACCAAAATTTGATGAGATAGACTACCAACAACCACCAAACCCGAAAGAAATGGAGAGAATTTATGGTAGAGGTTATGCACTTATGAAACAACTTGGCTATAGTGGAAAAGGCTATGGAAAGAAGGATCAAGGTATTCATGTTCCTCTAGAACCTAACACATAGGAAAAAAAAAGTGGCTTGGGATATTGTCCTTCTAAGATAATGCAAGCAAACAAAAGACCCTCGTTGAACATCAATTCTATCACATGTAATCCTCAAAAAACTCTCACCTTGAAGCATCTTGAATTGATTGATATGGATTTTGAAACATCATGGGAATACTTTGAGGATGATGAAGCCTTGAAAGAAATGTTAGGATTTTATGACAAACCATCAACTCCTCCTAAAAAGAAACAAGTTACATGTGCTATGATTAGTGCTAAGAAAAAAGACAAAGAAAAGGAAAGTAATGAAATTGATAAGGATAATGAAGAACACAACCCTGAATTTCCAAAACAAGGTGCACTTCCTTTGGGAGATAAAATTGACATTCTGATGGATATTGTGGACACCGATTTTGGTACCCACAATTCTCTAGCACTTCTAGGGTTTTTCACCTAAAAGGAGAGAGGTAGGCTAAAATGCGCAATGTCCACACTCAAGACTAAATATGAATGAAATATTCCTAAATGCAATAAACTGATAAAAGATATTGATTATTAAGGAAAAACTAATGAAATGCAAGATGTTTGAAAACACAGTGATGTATGCAAAAACACCTAGAAAGATGAATAGGAATGCAAATAAAACATAATAGGAAAGAAAAAAGGAAAGCATTCATGTGGAAATGTGTTGAGGATAGGAATGAGGACTGGAAATACTGCTAATTCTGAAAATTTGGCCTACTGGGACACTTCTACCATTCTGGGCAACCTAGTCCCAGATCTAGAAAACTACACCAGAGCCCGTTTCAGCCAAATAGGTATCCAGATCTACAAAAACTTCTAAAAAATAGGTACAATGGGACTAAGTCACCATTTTTGGCAACTTAGTCCACTTTAGCTTTTCTAAAAATCTGAAAGTGGAAAGGGAAGCCCTCGGTCTGCACTTCGGTTCCTGATAGGTGTTCACCTCCGAACTCTGATTTCGGGCATTGTAATTGACTTTTTTTAAATATTTTAACCTAGGAAAAAAGGAGATGTCTTCAACAACTTTTTAAACTATTCTTTAATGATCTTCAAACCTTCAAAGTACCTAAATCTGCAAACACACAAAGAAAGAGGAAGGAATCATGAATATTAGGGCATGGGGGTTTGCCTTGGTCAAACCCCTTTTTAGGTAATTAAACCAAAATGAATAAATAATGTAATGAATCATGAAATAATGGAGTTAGAAAATTTCCATGATGATTGATCTTGAATTTTTGTAACAATAGAGGAATAATTTTCCCTTGAATGTCTGAAAAAGCTATCTTGATGACCTAGAATACTAAAACACTAGCTTGCTTGACTTGAGAAAGATAATGAATGATGGATGAATGATGAATGAGTTATGAATTAGGGTTTAGAAGCTTGCATTTATAGGAAATCCACCTAATTTTCTCATTAATTTGATCCCAAAGGTCGAGATGGAGGAAAATAAAACTTAAAACTCAAATTTTCCCACTTGAACATCGAAAATAGCCCAAATGGGACTAAGTCGCCAATTTGGGCGACTTAGTCCCACTTGGATGGGACTAATTTTCCCAGATGGGTGACTTGGTCCCACAGGTGCTCTTTTTCCAGCTGGATTGTCGGGGAATGAATAATTTTAGTTTTTATGATGATTTAGTCAGGTCTTTGATCAAAATATGCCTTGGGATGCACAATATGGGGTCATAGGGGCCTATTAATGATGATGTAAAGGGTGATTATGGATAGGGACACAAAGTTCAATGTGAAAGTGTGATTAAATACTCTTTACAACATTAAAATGAGGTCCACATAGCCTAGAAAGGCACAACATCTAATTTGAATGTGTAAAACACATTACAACACTAGATTAGAATTGAGTTTAATTTAAAAGACTTATAGATTAATGTGAGAATGTCATTAAATACATTTTACAATATTGAATTAAGGGGAAAATAGGTCCATTAGTCTAGAAAAGTGTGAAAGTCTTTTTATGACACTTTACAACACCTTTACAAGACATCATTAGATACATTTTATTTAGTTTGCAAGGGCCCAAGACCTAATTTGGATGTGTAAAACACCTCAAAACACTAAATCAAGGCCTCATTAAGTCCAAGTATACATTTTTTGGTCACACATTAAGGCCCCACTTTAGTGAGAGGATGAACCTACTTAAAACTCACACTAAAGTATACATTCAAGAAGAGTCCAATCATACCAATGTTGATGACAAAGAATGACAAAGATCAAGGCATCGGTCAAGCCCCCAGGATCCAAGATCCTAAGTCATACCAACATAAGCACAAAAGGACATGCAAGGTGAATGATTTGCAGCAAGACAAGATACATGATCATACAATGGAAAGAACTAGAAGGAAGAGAAAAGAGAAATAAAAAGGTGGATCAAGCTTCGACCGTTTGTCCAACATGATGTGGATCAGATCTAGGTTTTTTATCGAAGAATCCATACTCACTCTGAGGTGACAAAACTTTAGGCTATCTGTCGGGTGAGAAGTCCTAAGAGGTGCGACACATATGACTGATATGTGCTCACACACATGTGAGTGGCTATGGGGAAAGTCATGCCTCGAAATGGGCTTCCCGCTCAACCATACCAAAGATATGCCTCTTGATAAATTTAGTAAGGTGTCACACCAAAAATGGTCTTCAAGCTCTACGAGGTAAGAAAAACTTCGTATGCTTGACACTCATAGACATTGCAAATGGTGTAAGGAATATTCAAAGGGATTTTTCTTAGTTCATGCATGGTCTCATCTTAGGGAAAATTGTACCTAATGTTTCCAAGAGAGGATGTGTCAAAGAAGTATCACACTCTTGGAGGGAATCAAGCCCAATGACATCACCAAGAAAAGGATGCATCACAAGAAGAAATAAATCGCTCAATGAAACATGATGAGTGTCGATGTATGCCCCCCACTTTAAAGTGGCTTCTAACACCATTACTATGAGAAATTGCTTTAAAGTAGAAGAAGAAGACATGAGAGCTTACTCGGAAAGCCCTATGCCAAGTCATATGTTTCTGATAAGCTATTTCATGAAAAAGGTAGTATGTCATGTGCGATCCAACTTAAGGCATGTCATCCACATCCAAAGCTTGCTCTTATATGTTCATGGAAGGTTAACAACTAGCCAAAAGATGCAACGATAGGTGACATATGAGGACAAGGCTAACTAACCACTTGCCCCCACTTAGTGCAGGACAAGGGTGAGCCGAAATGATGTATAATATGCATGCTATAGTGAAAATCGGTATCAATTAGAGGAATTGGGTTCCCCCACATAAGGAAGAACACCACTCTCCTTAAGATGTATTTTACTATTCAAATCCTTACATTCATTAGTGGAATGACTGTGGACTATGTGATAGGCATAAAATGAAGTCTTGTAATAGAATTTATTTTGAGTTCTTAGAGGAAGGGATATCAAGTGATCTTGGAGGAGTCTTGACAAGATACCCTCTTGATCAATCATAGAAGATATTCCTTTATTATGTGACAAATATATCTCTTACTTAGAGGTCATACCCACGCAAGACTATTTAGAGTGCGAGATTTTGTTTGCTCATTTGCAGGAGGGTGTAAAATCTAATGTATTCAAATCATTAATGTTTTTTGAGATGAAATTGACATTAAGAAAAGACGTATTTGTTTGTTTCATGTCTTGCAAAGGATAAAGTCCACTAGTGTCTATGAGTTCAGGATGCACTACTGTTAAAGTTGGCTTAGAGGAGTCTTGTGTGATAATGTTGATGTTGATTGAAGGCTTGGTGATTTCTATCAAAGGACAATAACCAAGACCATGAGTCATTTCTTGCATGTTAGGATCGATGGGGACACGAATACCTTGTTCATAAGCACCACATCCTTTTCCACTATATCCAAGTTGTTTCATAAGCTCATAACATTTTCCATAAAGCTTTTTCATTGCTTTTGAATTAGGTGGTTGTTCGTTGTTAAGTTCATCAAAGTTTGTTGTGTAATCTGTTGTTTTGTGTTCTAAAGTGGCTGAGATGGACGCTTTGGAAGGGTCGTCCAAGTTTTGTTTTGAAATTACTACTTCTTCATGTCCCTTTTCAGAGTCTTTGTGTATGATCTTGTATTCTCCCATGAATGTTGGTGTGAAATCTAAGGAATCCAAATCATCTTCTAATAGCTTTGTGGGGTAGGTGCACCAATCTGTGACACAATTTAGGTGCCAAATTGGAAAAAATCACAAAAATGGCTAAAATTGGCCATTTGGCGTTGACCAAATTTGGCGTGCTCCAAATGGAAAAGTTGAATAAAAGAATTTAAATGCATTTGAAACCCTCATTTCACTTCAACCTATGGCTTGACTTGCAGGATTTGAGGTCTGCAACTCGCGCTCGCCAAATATCATCCATTATTTGCATCCTTAGCTTGCTATTTTTCACAAGGATGACCTCAACATGTCAGAGATGTCGAAGATTACAAAGAGGTATGTATTTTTATTCTATTTATTTTGAATTTGATTTAGAATGTAGATTGACATTGGTTTTTATAATAAAATTTTGTTCTAATTCTTAGGGAATGAATCTCCACCTCCAAACATTGAGAATTCACAGTCACCCCCTCAGGAAGAGCCTCCTATTCAAGAACAACCTGAAACCCCTCCATCAATTCATAGGCATCATCAAGGAACACAAGAAAATATTCTAAATCAAATTGAAAACAATAAAAGAGACATTGAGCAATTAATTGGAAGATTAACCGAGCATGCCGAAACCCACCCTTATAGGAGAGGGATTATTGAATCATTGAAGTCAGTTGTATCTCATGTAGGAGAAATGAGTGAGAAAATAATTTTTTGGTCAAATAAGAGGCATGAGATGAGACAATATTATGCTAGAGGTTTGTCATATGCAGATGTTAAAAATATTTTTTTAGCAAATCCAACTTGTGTGCCCTATTTACAGACCTGAAAACCAGCGCACCTTTTTCTCATACATGCAAGAGGTTCCCCATCCATTGGTACCACCATGAGTTAATTAAAAATAAAATTTGGGAGCGGTGGTGGATGGTATTTGACCAACCTCCATGCAATAACCATGAGGTACCACAATACTTTTTGAGGAAACTCTATTGTGAGTTTATCCTCAATAAGATGCCAAATTATTTTGACATCTTAGAATTTCAGGGTAGAGGTGGGGGCTCCACACATGATAGACCTGTTGCACGATGTAATCCACAGTTGGCACCGAGACCCTTGTCCAGACCCATGGTGGAGCATGTCATCGTTCTGTCCATTGTTAAGGATAGTGTAGAGGTGGAAACACTGGAGTCGATTGGCTCACTCACCCAGACCATTTTACAGTGTGCAAGGCCTCTAGTAGAGCCTAGTGTGGAGGAGACATGTAGGCCTCAAGCTCCACTCCACCATTGTGGTGCTTGTGGTGTAGTTTGCATATATGATGATCAGAGTGCTTGAGATGCAACTACATAGCCTACATCAGTTGCAAAGGCAATGGCTTTCACAGATGATTTGTTGAATGATACATTTGACATTGACACTTAGGTAAAATTTAGCAAGTTCATTTAATGTTGTTTATTAAATTATATTTTTAAATTTAAGAATAAGTAAATTAGTAGAATTTTGAAATGATGAAATTTCAGGGTTGGAGTGTTCATGAGACATGCCCCATTCCTATAGACCCTTATTCATTCTTGACGTTCAATCCACAGGTATGCAACTAGTATTAAAGATATTATTATTGCATTTCATCATTTGAATGTTATATTTGAAGGTTTGTCTCATAACATGCTTTGGATTTCAAATAGTTTCCTAGTGGACCTTCGACCTCCACACCTCACAATTTATTTCCTCAAACAAATTACACTCAGGTAGCCTTTATTCAATAATGGTGAACATGTAAAACAATGTTAGCTATTTTTCATAATTTTGCATATACAAATCTAAAAAATTGATGAGAAACACAAACATTGCATTTGTATTCCTTGATCGTGTCATATTATCTTCTCCTAATTCACTTTTTGTTCCTTTATTCCTTCCTAATCCCATCCTATTAACATTTAATAGTTCACCCTACCATTTACTCTTTCATTTACCATTTGCAGATGTTGACATCAAACAACCCTGGTGATGTTGGTGGCACGATGGACCATGGAGTTGCTGTGGAAATAGCCAATTATGATCCATTGAGAGAGGTATGCAATAGATTAGTCGATTTGACATTATATTTTCTCTCTTATGGCCTATTATAGAAAATTTTCATGATAATTTTGTGTAGCTTAATTTCTATCTTAATGGTTGCTACAGGTGGTTGTCACTCCAGATTGTGGATGTGGTAATGATGTAAATGTGAATGATGACTATCTATATCCGGTAAGTGATTATATTTTGTTATATGTCATTCCACAATTCAATTTCTATGTATTAACATCTTTACATTTTATTTTATCAGTTGAAGGTCCAGAGTGAAGAGAGGAGGACTAGCGAGCATGTTCGAAGGGCCAGAAAACCAACAGTCACTACATCCAGCCAAATTTTGAAGGCAACACAAGATCTATTTCCTTCCCCTAGAGGGAAATGGCTATATTAGGGTCGTTTGTTGTATGCCTATGTGGCATTTTGGAACATATGTTTTGTACTATCGATATATACGTGACATTTTATGTCCATAATATGGCTCCTTTGTATCAAGCCTGTATGGCTTTTTTGGATATATTGTATATACTTCTATCAATATATATCATTGTATAGCCTTATGGCTTTTTGATTAAAAAAATCTTATTTTTCTACTGCCATTCTTGAATGATGTTATCATACATATTGTGTAAATCGTATGCTTGAATGTCATAGGCATGTATTTTTTTTACATCTAATGCTTAATTAATTACTGTCGATTGCTTAATAAGCTCCATCTAAAGCGTATTGTGTAAATAAGCTCCATTCCTGGTGGTTTGTATCCTTTGGAATGCTTTAATTACTTGTGCCTCACTTATTCACATGTATGCTTCACTTATTCACATGTATACTTCACATATATTGTGTGTATTCACGTGTATGCTTCATGCTTCCAATGCATAGCAGCAAAAATCTTTTGGGGAAAATTTTGAAAAACCAAAAGTATAAGAGTTTTTTAAAAAGTCAGGAAAAAATCATATTTAAGAAAAACGTTAAAAATTGTAGAACAAGAGATAAAATCTATTTACTTTCAAATTGAAAGGTATTTCCATAGCATATAGAGATATAGAGAGCAAATAAAATAAATATTTTAACTAATGAATTGTAAAAAATATTTTTTTGTAGCTTATATACATTTCATTGATTACATTTTATTGCACATATTTCAAAGTCAAAGCATTACTTCACACTGCATAACTAATAACTAGATGCTGATAGATGACAAAATTTCAATTACAATATAGTTTTTACAAAGTCAACCTAAGCATTTATGCAATTACTTCACATTGCATAACTAATAAGTAGGAGAAGCTGGCAATTGCATTTTCTTATCATGGCATTCTATGAGGCCATATTTCTTTGATGTATTTTATCAAATAGTTCACTGCCTTGTCTATGTTACCACATTTTTTATACATGTCTACCAAAGTATTTTTCCAAATAGTTCGCTACCTTGTTGCTATGGATAAAAGCATAAAACAAGTGCTTTTGAACTATCTATGGATGCTTGGAAAAAATCTATCAAAAGCATAATAACAAGCAATACTATAGAGAAGGCAATGAACTGCTTGAAAAAAATGCCTGAAAGAAATGTGGTCTCATGGTGATGGAATTCCATGACATGCAAATTGCTATGGATTTTCATGCCATTCCATTGAACCATGAGACCACGTTTCTTTGAGGAATTTTTTCAAACAATTCATTGCCTTGTCTATGCTACCACATTTTTCATACGTGTTTACCAAAGCATTTTATCAAATAGTTCACTACCTTGCTGCTATGGCTAAAATCCTAAAATAGGTGCTTCCAAACAAGCTATGGATGCTTGGAAAAAATCTATCAAAGCATAATAAGAAGCAATAGAATAGAAAAGGCAGTAAACTGTTAAAAAAAATGCCTCAAAGAAATGTGGTCTCAATGTGCTTGTCATGGCATTCCATCACCAAGAGAACACATTTCTTTGAGGATTTTTTTTCAAACAGTTCACTTCCTTGTCTATGCTACCACATTTTTCATACATGTCTACCAAAGCATTTTATCAATCAATTCGCTGCCTTGTTGCTATGGCTAAAAGTCTATAATAGGTGCTTTCAAACAAGCTATATGGATGCTTGGAAAAAATCCATCAAAGCATAATAGTCGGCAATAGCATAGAAAATGTAGCAAACTATTTGAAAAAATGCCTCAAAGAAATGTGGTCTCATGTTGATGGAATGCCATGATAAGAAAATTCCCTAGATTTTCATGGAATTCCATCACCATGAGACCACATTTGTTTGAGGCATTTTTTCAAATAGTTTACTACCTTCTCTATGCTACCACATTTTTCATACATGTCTACCAAAGCATTTTATCAAACAGTTCACTGTATTGCTACTATGGCTAAGAGCCTACAACAAGTGCTTTTAGACAAGCGATGGATGCTTGGAAAAAATCTATCAAAGCATAATAGTAAGCGAAAGCATAGACAAGGTAGTGAACTAGTAATATGCAATGGATGCTCCCATGTTTTACAAATGAGGGGTGAGCTCAATTTATAGGCTCCTTGAATACAATTCAATGGCAAAGATTGATTTTGAATCAATAATCAAGATTAAGAAATAAAATCCTAATTAGGGTTTGTCACAAATAACTACCTCTTGACCAATGAGAAAATTACATTTGGGGACACTTGTCCTTCTGCTAAATATAAACCAACAATAAAAAGTTGTTGCATTATGGAGTATCAGGTTCATTGAACCTAGACATGTTGGCTTGGAACAATTTGATTGGTTGGAAGATGACGAGGCACCATCTCGGCTTGTTGGATGTCCTCACTTCAACCTTGGGTAGACTTCTTCATGTGCATGCCATTGTGCAAGGCAGACTTCATCAAGTGCTTGAAATTTTCTTTCTTGGCCTAAGGTAGACTTCAAGATATGTTTTCCATCTTCTATTTTCAGCTTGGAGTGGACTTTAAGTTGTCTTTTCCATGTATGCTTTGAGGTAGGCTGACTTTATGTTGTCTTTGCCATGTACCCTTTGAATTGGGAAGACTTTACCTTTTTCTTGGAAAAGCATTATTCAAGCCAAGGGTTGACTTGATCACAGTTTGGACATAGCTTTTCTTTCCCAAGTGGACTTTGAATCATCTTGGACATTTTCTTTGACCATGGGCATGGCATACTTTGCTTGTGCCTTGCCAAGATTGGGTGGACTTGATCTTGACTTAGACATGCTTATTTTCCTTCCAAGAAAAAATTGAGAGAGGTTATTGTAGAGGGGCACAACATGATCCCATAGGCTCAGACGAGAAGAATCTAAGCATCACGGTGTCTGAGTAACCTCATGCTAAAGTTTGCAACCATTTTGCACTTCAAACTCTTAAGGGATTCAACCAGTTGAACATAGCTTGAAGTGATTCGGCATGTTTGGGTGCAAAATAGGACCATTCCTAGCATAAACATACCCACTCAGATGCATTGGAATAGTTAGTTTGGTCACATGAGTTGCAGAACAAAAGTTGCACTACTTTGCAACGTTTTCCCCAAGAGAAATCTCACCACCATAGGAAAATGCCTCAGAGATAGAAAAAATTGAGAGAGATTATTTTAGAGGGGCACAATACGATCCCATAGGATCAGACAAGAAGTTTCTAAGCATCACGGTGTCTAAGTAATGTCATGTTGAAGTTTGTAGCCATTTTGCACTTTGGACTCTTAATGAATTTAGTCGATTGAACGTAGCTCAGAGCGATTCAACACATTTGGGTGCAAAAGAGGACCATTCCTAGTGTAAACGCACCCACTCAGATGCATTGGAATAGTTATTTTGGTCACACAAGTTGCAGAATGAAAGTTGAACCACTTTGCAACTTTTCACTACTTGCATTTGACAATGTTTTCCCCAAGCGAAATCTCACCATGACAGGAAAATGTTTCAGAGATAGAAAAAACTGAGATGGGTTATTTTAGAGGGGAACAACATGATCCCATAGGCTCAGATGATAAGTTCCAAAGCATCACGGTGTCTGAGTAACGTCATGTTGAAGTTTGCATCTATTTTACTGTTCAGACACTTAAGGGATTCAGCTAGTTGAACGTAGCTCAGAGAGATTTGGTGTGTTTCGGTGAAAAATAGGACCATGAATAGCGTAAAAATACCCACTCAGATGTGTTGGAATAGCTAGTTTGGTCACACGAGTTGCAGAATGAAAGTTGCACCACTTTGCAACTTTGCACTACTTGCATTTGACAACTTTTCCCTAAGCGAAATCTCGCCACCTCAGGAAAATGACTCCAAGATAGAAAAAACTGAGAGAGGTTATTGTAGAGGGGCACAATAGAATCCCATAGGCTCATACAAGAAGTTTCTAAGTGTCACGGTTTCCAAGTAACATTATGCTCAACTTTGCATCCATTTTGCACTTCGAACTCTTGAGGGATTCAACCGGTTGAACGTAGCTCAAAGAGATTTGGTGCGTTTGGGTGTGAAAGAGGACCATTCCTAGCGTAAACGTACCCAATGAAACATGTTGGAATAGTTATTTTAGTCACATGAGTTGCAGAACGAAAGTTGCACCACTTTGCAAATTTGCACTACTTGCATTTGACAACTTTTTCCCCAAGCGAAATCTCGCCACCACAATAAAACGCCACCAATATAGAAAAAATTGAGAGATTTTATTGTAGAGGGGATCAACATGATCCCATAGGCTCAAACGATAAGCTTCTAAGCATCACGGTGTCCAAGTAATGTCACGCTGAAGTTTGCAACCATTTTGCACTTCAAACTCTTAAGGGATTCAGCCGGTTGAACATAGCTTGGAGTGATTCAGCGCATTTGGGTGCAAAAGAGGACCATTCCTAGCGTAAACGTACCCACTCAGATGCATTGGAACAATTATTTTGGTCACATGAGTTGCAGAACGAAAATTGCACCACTTTGCAACTTTGCACTACTTGCATTTGACAACTTTTTCCCCAAGCAAAATTTTTCCACCACAGGAAAACACCTTCGAGATAGTGAAAACCGAGAGAGGTTATTGTAGAGGGGCTCAAAAAAATCACATAGGCTCAGATGAGAAGTTTCTGAGAATCATAGTGTCCGAGTAACGTCATGTTGAAGTTTACAGCCATTTTGCACTTCAGACTCTTAAGGGATTTATTCAATTGAACGTAGCTTAGAGCGATTCGGCGCGTTTAGGTGTGAAAGAGGACCATGCCTAGCGTAAAATTACCCACTCAAACATGTTGGAATAGTTTTTTTGGTCACACGAGTTGTAGAATGAAAGTTGCACCACTTTGCAACTTTGCACTACTTGCATTTGACAACTTTTTCCCCAAGCAAAATCTCGCCACCACAGGAAAACAACTCCAAGATAGAAAAAATCGAGAGATATTATATTAGAGGGGCTCAACACACTCTCATAGGCTTAGACGAGAAGTTTCTAAGCATCATGGTGTCTAAGTAATTTCATGTTGAAGTTTGTAGCCATTTTGCACTTCAAACTCTTAAGGGATTCAGCTGATTGAACGTAGCTCAGAGTGATTCGGCGCATTTGGGTGCGAAAGAAGAAAATTCGTAGCATAAATGTACCCACTTGGATGCATTGGAATAGTTATTTTATTCACATGAGTTGCAAAATGAAAGTTGCACCATTTTACATCTTTGCACTACTTGCAGTTGACAACTTTTCCCCAAGCGAAATCTCGCCACCACAGGAAAACGCCTCCGAGATAGAGAAAACCGAGAGAGGTTATTGTAGAGGGGATCAACATGATCCCATAGGATTATATGAGAAGTTTCTAAGGATCACAGTGTCCGAGTAACGTCATGCTGAAGTTTGTAGCCGTTTTGCACTTCAGACTCTTAAGGGATTCAGTCGGTTGAACGTAGCTCGAAGCGATTCAGCGCGTTTGGGTGTGAAAGAGGACCATTCCTAAACATGAATACAAAACTTACAATTTATTTCCCCATGAACTACAACATGATGACTCTTTAACTTCCACCATTTGACAATAAGTTACAATTTTGAGAACTTTTACACAATTTTGCAATTTTTGCAATATTTTGCAACTTAGACCTTCCAACAACCTAAAGACCTATAAAAGGACTCCTTTCATTATAAAATGGTCTAAATTACCTTATTGTTTTAAAAAAAAGACTCAAATACTCCTAAACAACCAAAAGACCTCAATTAGACTCAACATTTGCATAAAATGCTCTTGGTGCCCCTACACCAGTTAGTGCTTAGGGTGTCTTAATGTTTTTGGTCATGAATAAGGTCCTTTGTGATGCAATGAAAGGGAGGTCCAACACTATCCAAACTCAAATTCACTTGAAGAAATAAAACTTCCAACCTTCAAACCTTAATAAGGGTGACTCTTCTCAACTTCACTGTTCAGTCTTGTAAGTGTGCAACCTAGGTTTTCCTCTCACAACTTTGAAGAGACCACTCAAAGCCACAAAAAAACTACCATTTTAGGAACCCATTAGGGAAATTTTAAACATATCATAGAATGACATGTACTTACTTTGGAACTATACCATCAAACTGACCTTGAACACTCAAAAAGGGGCTCCAATTAGCCCACTTTAACAAAGGAACTCTCCTTCAATCTTGTTGCCCACTCAAAATACCATTGGATAGTCCTCAAAATGCCTCCAAAACCACAAATTCTTTAAGCACTAAGTCAAAACTCACTTGCTAAGACCCTCTTTCATGAAACCCTCATTTTTCACCAAATAAGCAGGTGTTTATTGAAAAACCCATCTTCAGACCTCATTAAACCTCAAAATCTTTTGAAACACTCTTATTTCACCCTAAACAAACTTAATTCACCTTCAAACTATGTTTCCCCCAAATTTCTCACACATTTCCTTCTTAAAACCTCTCAATTTTACCCATTTTACCCTTAAACTATAAACCTTGAACCCTAAACCCTTAAACCCTTAAACCCTAAACCCTAAACCCCTAAACCCTCTTTGGTCTACCCTTAACCCTCTACCCTCAAAACCCCCTCTCTCTCAAACCTACACCCTCTACCATTAAATCATAAACTATAATCCCTAAACCCTAAACCATCTCCCCTGAACCCTTAATCTCTAAACCCTAAACCCTAAAACCTCTACCCTCTACCCTCAACCCTTAAACCCTAAACCCTTAATCCTCTACCCTCTACTCTTAAACCCTTAAACCCTAAACCCTAAACCCCTAAACCCTCTACCCTCTACCCTTAACCCTTTACCCTCTACCCTCTACCCTTAAACCATAAACCTTGAACCCTAAACC
>VDFB02270651.1:270235396-270247493 GCA_007258455.2 Sequoia sempervirens
GAGAGAGGGAGAGTGAGAAAGGGGGTTGGAGTGAGATAGATTTATTTATGATATGTTTTAGGATCTAAGACAATTTCTTTAAGATTGCATAACGATTACTGCTTCAAACTCCAAAATTACGAAAATGAAATTAACACACATAATTAAATGAACAGAATAAAAGTGACAAAATTCAGAATGAGACAAGAAAGAGAGAACGCAAACAGCTTGATAACAGAGTTCATCGTAAGAACAACTACATCTTCAGGCCCCTCTCCAAAGAGTAGACTGATCTGATTGAAATCTTCAAAAATTCAGCATTACATCAGTTCGAAAGCTCTTCCCTTCAAGCACAACGAAATTTAAACATTCTCCTGACATATAGGAACAACAAATTATCTCTCCAAAATTCTCTAAATCTCCAACACCTGAATAATTCTAAATGTCCCCCTAAGCCTCTAAACTCCACTTTTTATACAAAAAAATTACTCAATTGGGCTAATAACCAATTGATTTGCAAAATCCACCTTATCTCTCCATTTTTACATAATATCTTCAAAATAACCTCCTTTTTACATAAAAATCATTCTAAAATTTCCCTAATTTTATTTAAGCCCCTTAATTGTATCATTCTCGGGCTATTATTGTTTTTAGGAGGTTACATTTTAATCCTTAAAAGGATTAAAAAGTTAGTTTTTTAAAATTTTAGGGGATTTATTCTTAAATTAAGGCTATCGATTTTTAATAACTTGATAAAAGCAACCGATGCCACATATTATTTTAAAGCCATTCGATGGCTTACCGATGGCATTTCATTTTGTTGAGCCAGCGATTGGGGGTTCCAACCTAGACGACGGCTTTTAATATCCATTTTTTAGTTTTAACTAAACAAAACAAACCGCCCGCAAACTATAGATAGGCACGGATTATGCGGGCCAACAGTAAGCGGTTGGAGTGTTGTGTGCCAAGTTCGGGGGTCAAATACCATGCGGGCTGCTCTACCTCTTTTTTGCTAACCAACTCAATAGCTTCGAACCGTCGGCAGAGGAGTTTAGGGAGGTGCCACGTGTCCACCATAAGACTCTGCCACGTGGAGGGTGCTGATGATGTGGCCTCAATGTTATGTCCAAATGATGACGTGTTCCGCCATGTGGCACCCAATGATGTGCCACATGGCATTTTTTTTCTCTTGCTTGACGATGAAATGTGTCAACTTGTGATTGGCCGATACTGTTGACTGTGCGCTAACTGTACCATTCTGACGTCAGTAAAGTCAACCCAACTTTGACTGCTCATATCTTGTGCAAACGAACTCCGTTTTCTATGAAATGAACGTCGTGGGAAAGCTTGCGATGAGATTTTCGCATTGACACCAACTTTGACAACTTTTGACGACGTCAATTTTTGACCTTTTTTTCTTTGACCTGGTAGTAGGGTTGACTGAGGTTTGACCAAGCATATCTTGGACTTTGTAGCTCTATTTGACTTCGTTCGAGTTGTGTTGGAGTCAAAAATTTTCCCTCTTTCTGATGATGCTGATTCTGAAGATAAAAGAGAAACTTCAATTTTTGGTGAAGATCCTCTAGATCAGTCCTCCCCATTGGAGAGCTTTTGGACCTCCGAAAGCTAGTTACTTAGAAAGTAAGTGAGGGTAAATTTCCCTCACTTTACCAATCTCCATCCATTTTTCCTTGCTTGGATTCCCCCTTCAATCCCACTCTGAGGTATTCAACTACTCCTCTTTGTGAAGTCTTGGTTTTCCTGTCTAGGATGACATCTTTAGGCAACTCTGACATGTACTCTGGTGAAAGGTCATCAACTGATGGAACCTAAATATTAGTCTCCTCATCTAATATCATCGGAGGTTCATACAAATTCAGATTATCAATATTGGCAACTAAATAGATGTGCATGTATTGAGGAAGATTAAGGCAAAAGGCATCGGTTCTGATCTTTTCCAAGATCTCAAAGGGACCATACCGAATCGGCTTGAGCTTTCTTCCCTTGCCTTGCATTCTTTCCTTGTTGATATGTAACCAAACTCTATCTCCAACCTAAAAATGATGATCACTGTGATGCTTATCATGTTGAGCCTTGTATTTGGCTTGACTCTTCTCCAACTGTGCTTCTACTACCTGATGAATTGCTTGGACTTTCTGGATGAACTTCAAAGCCTTCTCTAAATCATGGCGTCCATCTTCAACATCGTCCTTCCCAAAAGAAAAATCCATCAGAGTTTTGGGCACATAACTGAAACAAGTCTCGAAAGGAGACCTCTTTGTAGAAGAGTGTGCCACATGGTTATAAGCATGTTGCACATAATGGAGACTCTAATCCCACAACTTGGGATGTTTGCTACAGTGTCCTCTGAGTATATGCACCACTATCATGTTCACTACCTCTGTTTGTTCATCGGTCTGCAGATGGAAGGTTGTACTCTTCTTCAATCTAGTGTCCATGAGTCCCCACAAAGCTGACCAAAGTTCCCCTTGGAATCGAGAATCTTGATCTGATACAATAGAAGTAGGTAACCCAAAATGAACCCATACAAATTGGAAGTACATTTGAGCTGTCAGTTCAGTAGTTTCTTGCTTTTTACATGGCATTAAGATACACATTTTTTTGAACCAATCAACTACTACATATAGATAATCATGTCCCTTCCTATACATAGGTAACCCCCTGACAAAATCCATTGACACACTTTCCCATGGATGGGATGGTACAGGTAGAGGTGTGTACAACCCCAATTTTTTGTTGTAACTAGGTTTTCTTGTTGCACACATGACACAACCTCTACTATATTTAGTTACAGTTTCTTGCATACGAGGCCAATAACAATAATTTTTCAATTGATTCATTATTTTGCTTACCCCAAAATGTCCTACAATTAATGAGGTATGTGCTTCTTTGATTACCTGTGCTTGTTCATCGTTTGGTATATATAACTTTCCCAAGTGATATAACAATTTATCCTACACATAGTTATCTTTCTCTTCTACATGTTTACCTGCAATTAGAGCTGAATAAATATCCTTAAAGTTTTCATCATGAGCATACTGTTCTTGAAAGCTTTCATGCACCATGGAACTACCTTTAAGGATAATCAAAGCATTCATAAAAGGAGGCCTAGATAGCATATCTGCTACTTTGTTATGAGCACCTTTCTTGTACTTAATTACCAAATGAAACTGTTGAAGAAAATCCATCCACCTAAAGTGCCTACTTTGTTGCAATTTGGATTGTGAATGCAAAGACTGAAGTGGATGGTGATCAGTGTGGATTACAATTTCTTTCCCTATTAAGTAGTGTTTCCATTTTTTAACACTCTGAACTAATGCATAAAGTTCCTTATCATATGTAGGATAGTTAATAACTGCACCTAAAAAAGTCTCAGAGTGATAGTAGATTGGTTTACCTCCTTGCATTAGCACTGCTCTCATGGAAAATCCACTTGCATCTATTTCAATCTTGAATAGTTGGTGTAAATATAGTAAAGCCATAACTAGTGTCGTGCTCAACTTTTCCTTCAAAGTGTTGAAGGCCTTCTGCTGTGAACCTTCCCACTGAAAAGTTGTCTTTGTATTGGTCAATGCATGCAATGGTGATGCAATGTAGGAGAAGTTTGCAATGAACTTCCTCCAGTACTGGACTACACCTAAGAAACTTTTGACTTTAGTGACTGTACTTGGCTTAGGCCATTTTACAATAACTTCAACCTTCATAGGGTCTACTTTCAATTGACCACCACCTAAGACATAGCCTAAGTACACTAGAGATGTCTTTGCAAATTAAGATTTAGACATCTTTGCATAAAGTTTTTCTTTCTTCAATACATCAAAAACTTTCTTTACATGAATTACATGATCATCCCAAGTTCGACTAAATACAAGAATATCATCTAAATAGACTATGAAAAAATCATCAATAAAAGGATGAAAGACATCATTCATGACTCTCATAAATGTAGTTGGTGCATTGCAAATCCCGAAGGGCATGACCAACCACTCGTAAAGTCCTTGTTTTGTCTTAAATGCAGTTTTCCAAATGTCATCTTCTACAATTCTTATCTGATGATATCTACTACGCAAGTCTAACTTAGTGAAATAAATTGCATGTTTTAACTGATCAAGTAAATCATCAATTCGGGGAAGAGGATACTTGTTCTTTACCATTATCTTGTTCAGGGCTCAATAGTTGATGCACATTCTCCAAGATCCATCTTTCTTTGGAACCAACACAATTGGAGAACCACAAGGAGATGTACTAGGATGGATGACTCCTTTTTCCACCAACCCCTCAACTTGCTTTTTGATTTCCTCATTCTGCAAAACTAATAAATGGTACATGCCGATATTTGGAAGAGGCACATCCTGTTGCAACTGGATTTCATGTTGTATTTCTCTCTTAGGTGGCAGCCCCTTTGGTTCCTAAATTAAGTCATCATAAGCATAAACTATTTTGACCATCTTAGTTTTATGCTTAGGATCACACCCTTTAAATGCTTCATCTTTTTCATCCTCTTTGGGTTTTACAAGCATTAACACAAAGTTCTTACTAGAATTGACCAACCTTTTCATCTGACCAGGATTAACTAGTGCAAGATTAGTCTTAACTTTGTGTGCACGTACAATGTATTCTATCCCATCCTTAAAGAGATGATACTTATTCTCCCCCCTATAAAAGATTGCTTTTTTGCTATATAGATAAGGACTCCCTAACACAAGCCCACAAATATCCAAAGGAACAACATCTACTTCTACCTCATCAACAAAGTTTGCAGTGATAACAAATTTCAATTTACACTGTTTCGTTACCTGAAGTTGAGCATCATTGCAAACTCATCCAAGTGGATATGGTTTTGGATGAGGTGTTGTAGCTAAATTGAGTTTCTTTACCACTTATTCAGATATTAAGTTGACTTGAGAACCCATATCAAACAATGTATCAATCTTAGTGTGCTTAGTTACAACTCGAATATGAAACAATTCATTCTGTTGTTTATCAGCTTTAGGAGGAATACATAATTTACTTGTACTTTCATTTGAATTAGAAACATTTGCATCAGAAGAGAGAATTATACCTTTCCCTTTACCTTGGACCCCAACATCAATAATCTGAGTTTCATCTCTAGAGTCAGATCCAAGATCTTGTTGAATCACTGCAGCAGTCTTTTGCTTGCCTTTATTGCCTCCGTATCTTTTTGGCCTCAATTCAGGATGAAGCTTCCAACACTTTGAATCATCATGCCCCTATTTCTTGAAATGGGAGCATGTGGGCTTATCACCCTCCTTCTTAACTGTAGTTTTCTTCTTCCCTTTTCCTTTATCTTTATCTTTTTCTTTACCCTTAGACTTCCCCTCAGACTTAGATGGTTTCTTTGAGAAATTATCACTAAAATTGTTCTTACCCCTTGACTCTAAATGAGTAGCTTGGACTGAAACTTCATCCAAATTATTAGGACTCAACATTAGAATAGTATGACTTAGATAAGAATGCAAACCACCTATGTACTTGAGTAATGTACCCTGAGTATACAATAGAACATTTAGAGCAATAGCCCGTTTTCTAAACTCATGAGTGTAATCTTAGACAAACTGACCCTTACCTTGCCTAAATTTTTTCCAATTCATTATTAATTGTTGCATATAGCCTAAAGGATAAAACTATGTTTTAAGGGCAGCAATAAATTCCATCCAAGTCATATGGACCTTAACATGACGAGCAATTTCCTCCTGAGTCCTACTCTCCCACCAAGTGAGAGTTGTACCTCCCAACTAGAGAGTGGCTAACTAGATCATAGAAGCATCTTTAGTTAGGCCTTGAATCCTACAATACACTTCTATCTATTGGATCCAATCATCTAACTTTTCAGCATTTAACTCACCACAATACTTAGGCAATTCAAATTTTACATCAAGTTTGATAATAGGCTTAGACTTTCTTTTGAAAGGATTAACAGTAGTAGAAGAGGAAGAAGAAGGGGAAGATGGAGAAGAAGGGGAAGATGGAGGAGATGGAGCTTTTGGATCTTTTCCTCCTTTGTCCTTTTGATCTTCCTTCTTTTCTTGCTTCAACGGTTCTCCCCTTTCGTGCTTCTTCTTTTTCGCATACAACTCTTCCACCATAGCCTTCATCTTGAGGAAGACTCGCTGGAAAGACTTATCATCAAGCTCTTGCTTAGTGCTTTTCCCAGCTTTTGTTTATCCATTGTTGGTGAAGTCCTTCATTTGCCGATCTCAGGATTGTATTCTTCAAGTTCGCCTTCACCTCTTTGAAGCTTGGAGCACGTTAGCATTTGAATCCTAGACTGAGAGAGAGTAGTCTAGGAGGGAGTGAGACCTGAGAGAGAGAGACTTCAAAGGGATAAAGAGTTATCAAGTTAGGGTAATGAGTTAGAGAGCGTATGAAAGGTAAAACCTCAACTATCCATCTACGATCATAAACTGTGCACTCTAAGCATTATCAAAGTTGTTGACCAAAGAGGGGAAATTTAGGTTTTGTACAAAGCAAGTCATTTGGCAAGCGCCAAATTTGGCGCTAGCCAAATAACACATCACATTTGGTGCATGCCAAATTTCGCGCTCGCCAAATGTGATGTGCCATTTGGCGAGTGCCAAATTTGGTGCTCATCAAATGACCTGCTTTGGACATGTTAATTGACATGATTTGCCAAATTTCCTCATATTTTTGTTTGTGCTCCCCATCTCATTTGCATGTATTTCAATGCAAGTTTATAAGAAAAACCATGATAGCATTAACCTCTCTTTTAGCTATCTAAATATACAATTATTTTTTCATTTTTATTTAGTTAAGGTTTTGATCCATGGCTTCTATTGTAAATGCGTCTATTTTTGGTCAAAAACCAGCATGTGCTAGTTTTAGGATAGATTTTTACTTGTTCATCGAAATGTGAAACAAATTACATTTTTTGAAACTAGACTCCATTCTACACATGAAAAATAATCAATTTTCGATTAGTTTTCAAAAAATTTAGGGGGGAGCAGGCTTAAATTTCAGCTTTTCAAGATGTTTCCACTTTGAAAATTCATAAAATATTATATATTCATTAAAAAAATTATATGAAAGAACAAGGATAAACTACATGGTGTTAGATAATTTCTCACCATTGGGATATTTGAAATTCTAAAAAAAAGTTATTCAAAAAGGGGGGAGCCCTTAGGCACTATGTTATTTTTTTTTGATAAAAAAAGGACCTGTTTTTCCCCCCCCTTTTTGAGACCCTTAATCTTCATTAATTTAAGAAAAAATAGTAGCTTAGAAACTAGACTTGGAGCACTTCAACTTTTGTTCTTGCTGCATCTTGAAATTTTGAGTGTAACTATCTTCATTTTCTTGTGCAAATAAGATTTTGTTGATTTCAGAAAAAAAAAGTGGCATCTTAAGAGCCAAAATTATGTCACAGATCCTTGCACTTACCCCGTGACTTGTTCAATTTGTTTTTCATTTTCATTTTGTTGCACAGGTTCCATTTGTGTAGTGGATGTTGATGTGTTTAAGGGATTTTCTTTGTTTTTCTCAAGCTGTAAGACACTATAAGGCACAGGATTAGTGTCAAGTGTGTACACTTGATTTTTTTAGATGTATTTTATTTTATGATGAAGAGTCTAAAGGAACCCCATTCATTGCATGAATCCATGGCCAACCTAAAATAATATTAAATGAAATTTCACGATGCATAACATGAATTTGTGTGTCCAATGTGGCCTTCTCAACTGTAATAGGTAAAGTAATCACCCCAAGCAGTTTCTTTTCGACATTGTCAAATCCCTTAAGGGATAAAGAATCAAGTTGAATGTGTGATTTATCAACACAAAGCCTATCCTAAAGTTTTATGCTACACACATTAAGGGCTGAGCCATTGTCAACAAGGGTTTGCTTGATCCCTATCCTATTGTATAGAGCTATGATCACTAAAGCATCATTTTTTTTTGCACTTCCAAAGGGGGGAGTTCACTTTGGTGGAAAATAATGTCAGCATTTATTCCTTGAATCATGGCTGCTATGTCATTTGATTGCACATTAGAAGGCATAGGAACTTGTTGTAAGATCGTTTGAAGCATAGTGTGATAGTTAGGTGAATTTTGAATTTTATCCCATATGGATATCTTTGTAGGAGTATTCTTAAGTTGTTCAACAAGATCATATACTGGAGTGAATCGAGGATATCTAGGAAAAATGGGATTAGGAAAAGGTAATGGTGTTGGGGTGGGTTGTGGTGGTCATGGATTGTTTCTAGTGGGATATGTGTGAGCAATGGTATTATGACTCAGTTGCTATGAAACATTGTTTCTAGGTGGGTAAAGGACAAGTTCGGGTTGGTTTGAAGGTGGATAAAGGATGAGTTGAGGTTGAATAATATTAACGTCCCTTAGTGAAGGAGAGTCTAATGTTGTCTCATCATATTCTTCTAAGGACACTATATCATTATTGTTATTGTTATTCTTTTCTTGCACCATGATATCCTCCTTAGGAGGAGTGTCTTTAGGAGAACTACAAACCAGATGTTCTTGACATTCGAGGGTTGGTACTTCTAAAATGACTTCATCACAAGTAGGGGAATGATCAATGATGGGATTATCAATAGTGGGATGATTAGGAGAGGATTCTATTGGAGTTTCCATTTTCGCTAAGGTCTGATTCTCTTGTGACATATTAGCTACCCTAGTAGGAGAGCTTGTAAGATGTTCACCACATTCCATGGCCAAGTTTTGTAATCTAGCTTTATCAAAAGTAGGGGAGACATCAAGAGAGGGACCACTATGAGTTTCAAATAGATTTTCCCAAATGGTAGGAGCATTAGGGAAGGGAGGATCAAGGTTCTCATGACTCATAATAGGTACATCTTCTAACACCAACCTATCCTCTATGTAGCAAGGAGAGATATTAGAAGAAGGACAATTTTGATTGTTATGTTTAGGGAGAATAGGTAAGGTGATGTTTATAAATTTTTTTATGATCTCATCCTATTGTTTTCTAATGTCTTCCAAAGGTGGAAGAGGAGAGGGACAATCAAAATTCTTAATGCTTGCATCTTCTTTCACCAAGATACCTTTGTCACTAATAGGAGAGGTATTGAGAGAAGAACAAGTATGATTGTTATGATTATCTACACTTAATCCTCTTGTGTTATGACATTATTACAAATATGATAGGTACTAGGAGGGTATGCAACATGCTTATCAAATGTTTTAATTTGTTGTCCTAGATTATGTCCATGAAAAATAGAATCATACAAGCCACTTGATATTCTAGAAACATGGAATGCTTGAAGAGAACACATGCTAACATGAGAAAGTAAATAAAGTGCAATGCAATGACTTAAAGTGAAATGTTTAGATGCAATTTTTAGATGTGAAATAAGGTAATTGTTTTATTACATTATGCAACAACTTGAAAGATGAAATGTTGTAAACGCAAATTTGAAATTGAGAAATGCATGAAATGAGCTATTTTAAGCTAGATATAATGAAATGCATGTAACAGAAACTCGGCCAACTGATACAGATAGGTAATGGTAGCAAATAGAAGCTGAAAAATAGGGTTTTCACTGCTGTGAAAGGTAGTTTCAAGGGTGAAAAGGGACTAAGTCGCCCAAGGTGGTGAATTAGTCCTAGTAGGGATTTTTTTTCAGAATTTTGATGTTTTTTTGTGTTGTATGATGTAGACCTAAGATGAAAATGTAGAATTTTAGAAATTTTAAAAAGATTTGAGATTCAAAAATGCAACCTATATGTGCTTTCACTAATGCATAATTTTAGAAACCCTAGATACCAATTAACTAATGAAAACCCGAATGCAAAGTTAATGTGAGCTAATTCTAGGATGATGATGGAATCCAAAATCATAAAAGAAGGTATTCAAAAGTTAGGTTCACCAAAACGTGCACACCGATTTTGGTAGTTCCACAATTCTCTAGCACTTCTAAGGTTTTTCACCTAAAAGGAGAGAGGTAGGCCAAAATGTGCAATGTCCACTCTCAAGACTAATGTAAATATGAATGAATATGCCTAAATGTAATGTATAAATGCAATAAACTAATAAAAGATATTGATTATTGAGGAAAAACTAATGAAATGCAAGATGTTTGAAAACATAGCGATGCATGCAAAAACACCAAGAAAGATGAATAGGAATGCAAATAAAATATAATAGGAAAGAAAAACAAAAAGCATGCACCTAGAAATATGTTGAGGATAGGAATGAGGACTAGAAATGCTACTGATTCTAAAAATTTGTCCTACTGGGACACTTCTTCCATTATGGGCGACCTATTCCTAGATCTGTAAAACTACACCGAAGCCCGTTTCAGCCAAATGGGTATCTAGATCTACAAAAAACTTCTAAAAAATAGGTACCATGGGACTAAGTTGCCAATGTTGGTGACTTAGTCTGCTTTGGCTTTTCTGAAAATTTGAAAGTGGAAACAAAATCCCTCGGTCTGCACTTCAGTTCCTGACAAGTGTCTGCCTCCGAAACTCTGATTTTCGGCACTATAAGTGACTTTTTGTTGATATTTTGAACTAGGCAACAAGGAGATGTCTTCAACAACTTTGTAAACTATTATTCAATGATCTTCAAACCTTCAAAGTACCTAAATCTTCAAACACACAAAGAAAGAGAAAGAAATAGTGAATGTTAGGGCATGGGAGTTTTCCTTGGTCAAACCCCTTTTAAGGTAATTAAACCAAAATGAAGAAATAATGTAATGAAGTATGAAATAATGGAGTTAGAAACTTTCCATGATGATTGATCTTGAATTTTTTCAACAATGGAGGAAGAATCTGCCCTTGAATGTCTTAAAAAACTATCTTGATGACCTAGAATACTAAAATCCTAGCTTGCTTGACTTGAGAAAGATAATGAATGATGGATCAATGATGAATGAATTATGAATTAGGGTTTAGAAGCTTGTATTTATAGGAAACCCACCTCATTTTCCCATTAATTTGATCTCCAAGGCCAACATGGAGTAAAATAAAACTTAAAACCCAATTTTTCCCGCTTGAACCTCAAAAATAGCCCAAATGGGACTAAGTTGCCAAGTTGGGCGACTTAGTCCCACTTGTATGGGACTAATTCACCCAGATGGGAGACTTGGCCCCATAGGGCCTCTTTTGCTAGTTGGATTGTTGGGGAATGAATAATTTAGTTTTTATGATGATTTAGTCAGGTCTTTGAACAAAATATGCCTTGGGATGCACAATATGGGGTCATAGGGGCCTATTAATGATGATGTAAAGGGTGATTAGGGATAGGGACACAAATTTCAATGTGAAAGTGTGATTAAATAGTATTTACACCATTAAAATGAGGTCCACATAGCCTAGAAAGGCACAACATCTACTGTGAATGTGTAAAAAAATTTACAACACTAGATTAGAATTGGGTTTAATTTACAATCCTTCTAGATTAATGTGAGAATGCCATTAAATACATTTTACAATATTTTTTTAAGGGGGAAAATAGGTCCATTAGTCTAGAAAAGTGTGAAAGTCTTTTTACAACACTTTACAACACCTTTACAAGACATCGTTAAATGCATTTTATTTAGTTTGCAAGGGCCCAAGACCTAATTTGGATGTGTAAAACACCTCACAACACTAAATCAAGGCATCATTAAATCCAATTTATCATCAATTATTCCAAAATCAAGCGTAAAAATGTCTAAGTATACATTTTTTGGCGGCACAAATATAAACAATAAAGAGAAAGTGATAAAGATAGGAAAGTGCCTTGACGAAGATGAACAAGAAGATCATGCAAATTTACTTCATGAATTTCTTGAACTTTTAGCTTTGAATTATTTGGATATGTCGGGAATTGATGCTAAGATAGTGATTCACAACATAGTCCTAGTTGAAAATGTTGAACCAGTAAGACAAAAGATACAAAAAAATGAATCCTAAGATAGCCTTACTAGTTAAGGCCGAGATTGAAAAAATCCTTGATGTCGGGTTCATCCAAACTATTGATTATTCTCCTTGGATCTTGAACATTGTTGAAGTCACAAAACCTAACAATTGTATTAGGATGTGTACAAAATTTTGTGATTTAAATAAAGCATCTTTAAAAGATGATTTCCCCCTTCTTAATA
>VDFB02270651.1:270247593-270270291 GCA_007258455.2 Sequoia sempervirens
GTGGTTGCTCAAATCATATGACTGGAGATAAGAGTAAGTTTTTTGAAAAATATGATGGAGGACTTGTTAACATTGGATATGATTCAGGTGCTAAGATTTGTGGAATAGGTTCAATCAGTTTTGATGGAAAGCATAATACTAAAGATGTTTACTATGTTAAAGGTTTAAGATATAGCCTCTTGAGTGTTGGAAAAATGTGTAGCAAATGATACAATCTTATGTTTTAGGATGATGGTTGTGAGATCAGAAAAGGGTTTGGAACTATAACTGTTGTTGGAAAAAGGACAGATGGAAACATCTATCAGCTCAACGGTGTTGATGGTCACTATTTTATGACTCAAATTAATGATAGCTAGTTATGACATAGGAGAATGTGTCACATCAATTTTGATAACCTAGTTAGAATTAGTTCAATTCAAGTAGTGAGATATATGTCGAGGATTACAAAGCCTATCAATGCTATTTGTAGAGATTGTCAATTTGGAAAACAAACTAGAAGTATTTTCAAGGGAAAAGAACAATCATCTACTGGATTGTTGGAATTGGTTCACACAGATCTTTTTGGTCGAACAAGAGTGAGAAGTCTTCAAGGTGACAGTTATTTCATGATTTTGATTGATTTTTATTCTATAATGACATGGCTTACTTTTCTTAGAGAAAAATATGAAGCCCTAGGTAGATTTAAAGCATTTAAAGCTATGGTTGAGAATGAAATGGATTTGAAGATCAAATGTTTGAGGTCTGACAAAGGTGGAGAGTTCACCTCTAATGAATTTAACACATTTTATGAGAATCATGGCATAAAGAGGCACTTGTACGCCCCTAGGACTCCTCAACAAAATGGGGTAGGTGAAAGGAAAAACAAGATTGTTCAAGAAGTTGCAAGGACTATGATGAGAGAAGCTAATCTACTGGAAGTCTATTGGAGAGAAGCAATTCATACTACTATTTACATAATTAACAAAGTTCAAGTAAGAGCTAACAACAAAAATACTCCCTATGAGTTGTGGTATGGAAGGATTCCTAGTGTCAAGTACTTTAGAGTGTTTGGAAGCAAATGCTATATCAGAAGAGATGATGAAAATTTGGGAATGTTTGAGATGAGGTCTAATGAAGGTATCTTCCTTGGATATTCTACTAAAAGAAAAGCTTGCAGATGTTACAATAAAATAATAAGAAGAATTATTGAAAGTGCAAGTGTCAAGGTTGATGAAGATATGCATAATTTAGTTGTAATAGATGGATATGAGTTGGATTAGCCTTCTTACAGAGAAGAAGAAGAAGAAAAATCTAAGGAAAAAGAGGTACAAAATGAAGAGAAAGAAGCTCCAAATAATACCCCTAAGACCCCTAAGCATGTAAAGAGAAATAATTTTGAAGAAAAGGTTATTGGAGACAAAAAAAGGTGTGTTGACAAGAAAAGTTGCTGATGTAGAGGTAAATCTATGTTTACTCTCTAAAATTAAATCAAAGACAAAAAATGAAGCATGCAAAGATGAACATTGGATGGAGGAAATGGAAGAAGAACTTATGCAGGTTGAGAAGAATCAAACTTGATAACTGGTTCCTAGACCTAAAAATAAAAACATTATTGGAACTAAGTGGGTATTTAGAAACATGTTGAATGAGAATGGAGAAGTGGTAAGAAACAAGGCAAGGCTTGTGTGTAAGGGCTATGCACAAGTTGAAGGAATAGAGTTTGAGGAGATATTTTCCTTGGTGGATAGAATGAAAGCAATTAGGATGTTTTTGGCTTTTGTAGCACATAAAGAATTTAAAGTTTATCAGATGGATGTGAAATCTGCTTTTTTGAATGGAGAATTGGAAGAAGTTTACATGGAACAACCAGAAGGATTTTAGTTGCTAGATAAACCTAATATGGTTTATAGATTGAAAAAGGAATTGTATGGATTGAAGCAAGCTTCTAGAGATTGGAGACATATTTGATACAACAAGGATTCAATAAGGGCACCAAAGATAGTAATATTTACTTTAAATTTGAGGAAGATTGAATCTTGATATTGGTTATGTATGTTGATGACATAATATTTGGAGGCAATGAAGTTATGTGCAGAAAATGTGTAGAAGAGATGTAGAAAGATTTTGAGATGTCTATGTTTGGGAGATGATTTTATTTGGGCTATAAATTAATCAAAAAGATAAAGTCATATTCATTTCACAATAAGAGTATGTTAAAGAAATGTTGAAGAAGTTTGGAATGGATGACTCCAAACTAGTATGTACTCCTATGGTTACTGGTTGCAAACTAAGTAAGGATTATGAATCCCTTAAGGATGATCATAGTAAGTATAGATATATGATTGGTGGACTGCTATACCTAACTGCTACCATACCTGATATCATGCATGCAATTTTTCTCGTGGCTAGATTTTAAGAAGATCCTAACGAGACACTTGTTGCAGAAATGAAGAGGATATTCAAATATTTGAAGAGAACTTTGGGTTATGGCTTGTGGTATCCTAAGGATACTAATTTCACATTGAGTGCTTACACAGATGTAGATTGGGCTAGTTGTGTTGATGACAGGAAAAGTACTAGTGCTGGTGCATTCTTTATCAGATGTAGATTGGTATCATGGATTAGCAAGAAACAATATTTTTTTTCTTTATCTACTACAAAGGTTGAGTATATTGCAGCAACATCTTACAATAAATAGGTATTGTGGATGAGGAAAACATTGAAGGATGCTAGAGTAGTGCATGATGAGCCTATTTCTATATTTTGTGATAATACAAGTGTAATTAACATTTCAAAGAATCTAGTGATACATTCAAGAACAAAGCATATATCAATTAGGTATCACTTTTTGAGAAAGAAGGTCATGGAGAATGAAGTAAATGCTGAATATGTACCTACAAAGGATCAAATTGATGACATATTTACTAAGGCTCTTCCTAAGGATACTTTTGAGTATCTTCAGAAGAAGTTGAGGGTCATTGCTCCTCCTTGTTTGAACTAGATGCATTAGTCCAATGGATCTATGGATTCATTATCTATGTAGATTGATGTTGCTAGCTACCTCTCAGGGGGAGTAGGTAGTGATATTGTTGTAGTATGAAATTTATGTTGTCATGGTGCAAAGGTTGTTGAGTTGATTGGTGTGTACTCCTAAGGGGGAGTGTTCAGAGAAGTTGCAAGTATCTTTGTGTAAGAGGGGATATAAGCATAAGGAAACATCAATGAAATAAAATAAAAGAGATCAAAGCAAAGGAAAATCCCAACCTACTCATGAAATGAAATTATAAAGAAATGAACCAAGAAATGCAATCATAAAGAGAACATAAACTGAATTCATGAATTACAATGTTACCATCCCATTTGAAAGTGTATTTGTATTGATGTTGGATTGCTTGGATCAATACGAAGCCTCCATTATTGTGTAAAAGCTTCAAAATGTGTGTTAATGGTGATCAAAGATGTAAATGTTTTCTCTTAAGAATTCGATAGTCAAATCATGTAATAACCCATTCTAATTATTACCTAATTATATTATTGCAATGACATTATGAATATTTAATTTTAAAAAGACAACTAAAATTAGCTATTATCAATAATAGCAATAGATGTCTAATTAAAATGAGTCAAAAATATATATATTCAATCTCAATTTCATTTACAATATCCAAGTTGACTTGGCTCATAAGGCCACAAACTCAATACAATGTATAAATTTACATCAAGGTTACATCATAGACCAAGATAGTCTTGAAAAAATATGAGGTTTCCTCTTGACGCTCACCTCTAGTAGTGGATGAGAACATGGTTGAAGTGCTTTACCACCCAACCACGAAGCTTAAGCTTCCCCAAAATTCTTCTAACTTGAAGAATGTTTGACCCTGCATGGAAATTTTAGCAAGAAAACAAATTGCAAGGTGGAATTTGGCGCGTGCCCAAACATCAACATGCATCTATATCTATGAGTTATAAAAATGCAAGATCTATGCTAGGAATGGAAGAGAGTGTTATCACAAATTCCATACATACATAATGGGATAATTGCTTGGCCAAGAATAAGAATAATGTTGCAACAACAAAAAAACAATAGGTTTTGGATAAAGAAAAAATCTATACTTTCTAAACTCCATTTTGACACCCATGCTAGAAGGTAACTTTCAACAGCACAATTATTCCATAACATCTATCTACCCTCTAGCAACATCTACCTTGAGGTTCTCTAGTCTACTTAGGTGTTACTATTCTACTCAATTAAGGGAATATTATTTACACATAGATCTATGGAAATGTAACTCAATCTACTTATTTCCTCATTTAAAAAACAATCAAAAAAATTATTCAAATTGAATTGATCAATACATTATCTAGTAATATCATACACATGACACATGATTATATTCAACATAAATCATTATTCATTTAAGAATGAATTCAATAATTAACAAAAGAAGGTATGCCACAAGTATGTGTACGTACATAGGTGAAGGTCTATGTGCATACACATATATGTGCCAAGTTATGTTATTAATTTTGTGCATACATTTTGAAATAAACCCATTATATCAGATTGCTTCAATTCCAAATATTGTTACAACATTTTCATATAGTTTTTTAGAAATACAAGAAGTAAAAGAACAAAGATTGGGTTTGTTTGAATAGTTTTCACATATTGATATGTTATTCGTAACACAACAAAGTTGTTTGTAGCTAAACAAAGTTGTTCATAGCTAAACACATGTTGTTTGTAGCTAAACAAATACTATTTATAACAAAAAGATGTTATTTGCAGCTAAACAAATGTTGTTCATAGCAAAACGACACTAGTTGCAGCTAACAAATGTTGTTCATCACAAAACAATGCTAGTTGTAGCTAAATAAATGTTGTTCATAACAAAACGATGTTGTTCACAACTAAAAAAATATTTTTTATAACCAAATGATGTTTGCAGCTAAACAAATGTTTTTCATAACAAAATGATGTTTATAGCTACACAAATACTATTTATACCAAAATAATATCATTTTAAAGGAGTTTACAAGTTATTGGGCCTTTAAGTTTCATTAACAAATTCAAAATATCTAGTACTTCATACAAAAGAAAAAAGTCTCCATCTTTCTAGAATTCATCATATAAATAATTCTAATATCCTCTGAGCAATATAATTATGGAACAATATGCTTGTCATTTAGAAACCCAATTAATCATAAGAGTCTTAAATAATTCACTATTTCTAGGGTTTTTATAAATACCCATGTTTTCTATCAAAATCAACTAGAAAGAAATAAAAGACCAATTCACGATGCAGGTTAGGGTAGAGGTATCAATACAATCATAAATCAAACAAACTTAGCAACTTTGAAACCCTAACTTGGTGCCTTTCTCCCAAAACCTTCAATTATCCTTATAGTACTTGGAATAGGGTTTTTCCATCATAACTTCCAGAAAGGATTGAAACCAAAAATTGGATCACCATTCAGAATACCCTTTATGCCACTTTGAAACATATCAAATTTACAAATATTTTCATTTTGTAACAACACCCCCCAATTTGGATTGCTACACAACAAATAGGCTTAAATAGGCTTGTTTTCCAAAGCAACTACAAGATGAACTCTCTCCCAATCACAAAACTTCACTCCAAGGCTTCAATCATGTCACATGGGGTTTGAATATATAGATTTTATCAACTAGAATCATCACCAACTCTTCTATTCACAAAACCCTATGACTAACTATCCTCCTAAGCCCAATACATAGAGATATTAAGCTAGGGTTGCATCAAAATCAGCCCTAACTCCATCCCCTACTCTTTCCACCCCTACAAAAATTAAAATAACTCTAACTACTTCCATTCCATCGATTTTCAGAATTTTCCATCAATGGAATGGTCCCCTAATTCATGCTTCTTCTATCAAACCCTCAAAATTAGGGTTTCTAGATTGTTTTTAGTAAATTGGCTCTAAATCCCTTCAAACTAATGAAATATAATAAAATAAATTTCAAATGATAGTAGATTCAGTCCCTCATCACATCCAATGAAAATTAGTTCATTTGCAGGCAGTACGAAGCCATACAATCTCCTATAGCAGCAAGAAATCAATGTAAACACACAGAAAACAAAGTTATTCTTATTGTTTGATCTCCAAAAATGTCTCTAGAGAGTTTCCTCAACCACATAAGGAAATATTTAAACATTTTACAACCAAAACCAATGGTTCCAAACTACCTTTCAAACAACTAACCGTTTAACTTCCATACAAGCCAAAAATGAAAAGTTGCTTTGCAACTTTTGCAACATTTGCACAACTTGACATATTTTTTGTAAAAATGACCCCACATGACCCTAATCAACTTAAAACATGACAACATGGTCTGAATAGACCTTATTACAACAAAAGTGACTCAAAACACAAAAATACTAACATAGAACTCCTTTTACATCATGTAGACCAGGTGCCCTTGCACCATACTCACGAGTAGAACAAAATCTCAAGTTCCACTTGAGAGAAAATATTGAACTATTGTACCATGCTTATTGATGTCTTCCTCTATCATCCAGGTGGCATCCTCCATAGGAGGGCCTTGCCACTTCACCAGGTACTCATAGTACACCTTGTGTCTTGTTCTTTTGGCTTCCTTTGTATCCACAATGTACTCTAGCTTCAATGGTTGACTTGGTGGAAAATCCTTGACCTAATCTTCATCTGGAACCTCCGATGTACTTGCAATTATAGATCCTTTAAAAGGATACATGTCAAAAACATTAAAAATTGGAGAGATAGCCACTCCAGGAGGGAGTTCTATCTCATAGGAATTTTCTCCAAACTTGTGGACCACCCTACATGGCCCAATCTTCTTCATCTGCAACTTTGAATACTTTCCTTTAGGTAGAATTTCTTTCCTCAAATGAGCTAAGACCAGGTCCCCCACTTTGAAATGAACCTCTATCCTTTTCAATTATGCATGTTGTTTGTATTCATCAACACTCTTTTGAAGGTTTTCTCTAACTTGCTAATGTATTTCCTTCATTTCCACTGCAAAATATTCTCCTTCAACGCTCCTTCTCTCCATGCCACTCAAATCTTTGAGTTCAAACACTCCCCTAGTCTACAATCCATACACAATCTCAAATGGGATTTTCCAACACTTCGGTTCACAAAGTCATTATATGCAAACTCAACTTGGGGTAGGATCAAATCCCATTGGGTTGAGTGTTCCTTTTTCAAGCATCTTAGTATATTTCCAAGACTTCTATTGACTACTTCAATCTACCCATCTGTTTGGGGATGATAGGTAGAGCTAAAGGTTAAATTTGTTCCCAACTTCTTCCAAAGGGTTCTCCAAAATTGACCCACAAATTTACTATCCCTATTAGAAACAATTTTCAATGGAAATCCATGAATCTTGACCACCTCCTTGAAGAACAACCCTACAATGTATAAGTCATCATTTGTACTTTTACATGGTATAAAATGTGCCATTTTACTAAATCGGTCTACAACAACAAACACACTATCAAATCCTCTTTGAGTTTTGGGAAACCCCAACACAAAATCCATGTTGATGGACTCCCATGGTCTGTTTGGGATTGGAAATGGTTGATAAAGACTTGCATTTGTACTACAACCCTTGGCCTTTTGACAAACAACACACTTTTCCTCAAAAATTGTGACATCACTTTGCATCTTGGGCCAAAATTAATGACTTATTACCTGTTCTAAAGCTTTATCCACACCAAAGTGACCCCCTAAGCTGCCACAATGCTTTTCCTTAATTAGATTAGTCCTCATAGAACATTTGGGAATACAAAGTTGAGCATCCTTAAAAAGTAAACCTTCTTGGATCAAGAAATCAAAATTGTCTTCATGAAAAGTGCCATTGAACTAATTGCAAGAAGCATAAATACTTTTGAAATCATCATCTTCTGCATACATACCTTTCAAAGCATCAATTCCCACACTTGAACTTCTTGAACCAACAATGCCCTTTTTCTCAAAGCATCTGCCACATTGTTTAACTACCCTTTTTTTTGTTTTATGGTGAAGTTGAAGCTTTGTAGGTACTCCACCCACTTCACATGTATGTGGTTGAGTTTTTCTTGGTTGTTTAAGAAATTAAAAGCATGATTATCAGTAAAAACAATGAGTTCCTTAGGAAGGAGATAGTGTATCGACTTCTTCAATGATTTCACCATTGCATATAACTCCAAGTCAAGAAGAATACTTTTTCTTTGCCTCATTAAGCTTCTCATTGAAAAATGAAACAAGCCTTCCCTCTTGGCTCAATACTACTCCAATTGCATACCCACTTGCATCACATTGAATTGTGAAAATTTTTTACAATTAGGAAATTCTAAGATAGGTTTTTGCACTACCCTTTGCTTCAAATATTGAAAGCTTTTTTTTGCCTCATCAAACCATACAAACTTTTTCCTTTTATCTCCTTTGATTGTATCAATGATTGGAGAGAAAATATGACTGAAATTATTCACAAATTTTCTATAAAAGCTAGTTAGGCCGTGGAAACTTCTTACCTCACTGACTGATGTAGGAGTAGGCCAATTGAGAATTGCTTCCACCTTGTTGGGATCCATTTTCAAAGAATCTTTTGAGATCACAAATCCAAGGTAGACAAACTCCTCCTTCATGAATTCACACTTCTTCAAATTGATCATTAGCTTTTCTTCATTCAACCTCTTCAAAACTATGTCTAAATGTTGCAAGTGTTCCTCTTTAGTCTTACTAAACACAATAATACCATCCAAGTAGACAACCACAAACTTACCTATGAAGGGTTTCAGAAATTCATTCATTAATCTCACAAGAGTACTTGGTGCATTTGAAGCCCAAATGGAATGACAAGACATTCATACAACCCCTCATTAGTTTTGAAGGTAGTTTTACATTCATCCCCCTCTCTAATTATAATTTGGTGGTAGCCACTTTTGAGGTCAATCTTTGAAAAATAGCAAGCCCCTCCTAAACAATCCATCAAATATTCCATTCTTGGTATGGGGAACCTATACCTTATGGTGATCTTGTTAATTTCCCTTGAGTCAGTGCACATTCTCTAATCTCCCCCTTTCTTTGGCACTTAAATGGTGGGGAAAACACATGGGCTAAGATTCTCTCTTATGAGGCCTTTGTCAAGCAGCTCTTGAATTTGTTTCCTAATATCTTCATTATGTTTTGGAGTCATTTTATATGCAGCTTTGTTAGGAAATTTTTCCCCTGGTATGAATTTTATATGGTGGCTTGCATCCCTTATTGGTGACAAAGAACTAGGAAGCTCATCTACTACAATGTCTTTGTACTTGTTCAACAGGGCTTGGACCTTGTTAGGCACATCATCAAACTTTGTTGGTGTCATGACATATTTTGATCTGATTACAATGGCATAACCTTGTCCACCCTCTTCTTTCATGGTTTTCAAGAACTCTTTTTCCCCAACCAGCATTACACTAGACCCTACTTGTGTGTCTAGACCTTCATCTTGCAATGGAGTAAGGGTGAATGGGATCCAATCCTTTTCTATCACATAGGTATTTTTTCTTCCCATTATGTTTAGCTTTTCTGTCATACTGCCAAGGTCTCCCTAAAAGTAGATGAAAAACATCCATTATGATGATGTCACACAATATTTTATCTTTATACCCTCCTATGTTGAATTCCACCCATGTTTTCTCATTAACTAGGACCTAGTGTCCCTTGTTCAACCAGGAGACCTTGTAGGGAGTGGGATGTGGGATTCTTTTCAATTTCAACTTTTCAACCATCTCTAAAGAAACTAGATTATCTATGGAGCTAGAAACAACAACTTTACACACCTTACCTTGAGATTTGTAGGTGGTTCTAAAGAGTGATTTTCTTTGTGGAGGCTCTTTCACCATAGGGACTTTGAGTAATGTTCTCCTCATCATTAGAGATTTTCCAATTTCTAGAGTATCATGCTAAGATGGAGAGTTGACACTCTCATAGTCTTCTTCTTGCACCAATTGAGTTCTCCTTTCTCCACCATGTGAAGTACAAGGTTGCTTATCCAGACATTTCTATGCTTGATGGCCAAACTAATTGCATTGATAGCATCTTCCTGAAAATGTATTTGATCCTCTACCTTGTCCTCCAAATCTACCTCTACTATTTTATCTCCTACCTCTGAAACTACATCTTGATTCTGAGCTTTTCTCTTGATGGCTACTTGACTCTCCTTGTGCTTTTTGAGATTGTCCTCTTCCTCCAAATGTTCCTCTACCCCTGAAGTTCTTTCCTCTTCCTCTAGCTTGTTTCTCCTACCTTCTCTTCAACTTTTCTTCTACCTTAATAGCCAATTGAAAACATTCTTCCACCATTCTAGGGGTGGTGAGACTCAACTCATCTTGTATTTTGAAACTCAATCCATTTATGTACCTTGCTAATTTATCCACCTCATCCTCAACATGACCTACCCTTGTGCTTAACGTATGAAACTCCTTTGTATAAGCCATGACATCCATCTCTTTTTGTTTGAGGTTTTGAATCTTTCTAAATGTTTCAATTGCATAGTCACCAGGAAAAAAATGACTCTTGATTTTAGACACAATCCTATCCCAAGAATTGATTTTTTTCTTTCCCTTCTTCACTCTCTCTTCTTGCACATAATTCCACCAAGTTAAGGCAGGGCCAAGTTAAGGCAGGGCCTTTCAACTTTGTTTTAGTAAACTTCACCCTTTGGTCATCTGCTACCTCTTCATACTCAAAATAGTTATCTAGTACATCAATCCAACCTAGCACCTCTTCACTATCCAACTTCCTACCATACATGGGAAATTCCATCTTCACCTTAGGATTATCTCCCTTGGAAGCCTTCAAAATATTAACCATTCTCAATTCATTAGGGTCCAACTCATCATCACCTTGGACTCCTCCTTGAGGGTTTTTATTTTCACTCTCTTCCTCTTCCTCTTCATCACTCTGGTCTCCAATGACCACACCTCTCCTTTGGTTTGATTCAACTGTTGCAATTCTATCTAGGAAAGCTTCTTGAGACTCCTTTACTTGTCTCAACTCCTTGGCATTATTTTCTATTAACTCTCTCACTTCTCTAGTAGTTGGATTTCTTTTAAGAGGCATCTTTGCTTCTTTCAAACTTCAACCTTTTCCATTTATTGATCAAAACCTATGATCTAATACCAATTTGATATAGAGTATGGTGGAGGTATCAAGACAATAACAAATCAAACAAACTTAGCAACTTTGAAACCCTAACTTGGCATCTTTCTCCCAAAATCTTCAATTCTCCTTGTAGTACTTGGAACAAGGTTTTTCCATGATAACTTCCAGAAAAGGATTGATACCCAAAATTGGATCATCATTTAGAATTACCTTTATGCCACTTTGAAACATATCAAATTTAAAAATATGGTTGATTTGTAACAACACCACCCAATTTTGACTGCTACGCAACAAATAGGCCTAAATAGGCTTGTTTTCCAAAGAAACTACAAGATGAACTCTCTCCCAATCACAAACCTTCACTCCAGGGCTTCAATCATGTCACATGGGGTTTGAATATATATATTTTACCAACTAAAATCATCACCAACTCTTCTACTGAAAAAATCCTATGACTAACTATCCTCTTAAGCCCAATACATAAAGATATTAGGCTAGTGCTGCATCGAACTTAGCCCTAACTCCATCCCCTACTCTTGCAAACCATACAAATAATAAAAGCACTCTAACTATTTCCATTCCACCAAATTAAAAAAATTTCCACTAGTGGAATGGTCCCCTAATTCATGTTTCTTCTATCAAACCCTCAAAACTAGGGTTTCCTGACTATTTTCAGTAAATTGGCTGTAAATCCCTTCAAACCTAATTAAATATAATAAAATAAATTTCAAACAATAGTAGATTTAGTCCCTCATTATTTCCAATGAAAATTAGTTCATTTGCAGATAGTACAAAGTCGTACAATCTCCTGTAGTAGCAAGAAATTAATGTAAACACATAGAAAACAAAGTTATTCTTATTGTTTGATCTCCAAAAATGTCTCCAAAGAGTTTTCTCGACCACACAAGGAAATATTTAAACCTTTTACAACCAAAACCAATGGTTCCAAACTACTTTTCAAACAACTGACCATTCGACTTCCATACAAGCCAAAAAAGCAAAGTTACTTTGCAACTTTTGGAACATTTGCACAACCTGACATATTTTTGCAAAAATGACCCCACATGACCCTAATCAACTTAAAACATGAAAAAATGGTCTAAATAGACCTTATTACAATTAAAGTGACTAAAAACAAAAAAATACTAACATAGAACCGGGTGATCCCATAATAGTGGTTTACAATTTTTGGCCAAACTGGACACTGAAATTATTATTTTTAACTAAATATTCACATTCGGGCACCTATAGTGGCTAAACTGAGGAATTTGAAGATGGTGCAAACTAGAGTCTCATCAAATTTTGTCTGTAGATTCTAAAAATATTTTTCAAAATTTTTGAATCAAATTTCACTTCTTTTTCCATCTCCCATGAAAATTGATTTTTTTTAGAAACAAACTTTTTAAAAAGTGACGCAATACCGATAATGCATAACTTTTTTCCATGAAGGATAAATTCTAATTCTTTCAAATTTAGATTTGTAACTTTGATATCTAGTGCTTCCACTTGGTTAGATAGTTTTTATTGAATATTTTTTCCTTAATCAAGTTTCAAAGTTAAACGAATTACAATTCAGACATTAGCGTGACCATATAACGTAACTTTTTTTGTATATGTCAAAATTTAATTTTATTTTTTTTGTTGGATCAAGGACTTCAATATCTGGTCACTCATATTTTTCAATTTTTTTTTGATAATCTTCTATTTTTCCACATGTGAAGAACAAAGAAATTCATTTTCGATGAAAACCTATGTTTAATAAAACTTAAAAACAAATACATAACAAAACCAAAACATATTAAAATTATATTCATTGGATAGCTTGTTCTGAGGAATACCATAAATTTGAAATAAATTTTAAATGAATTCATTTGATCCCCCAAAAGCTAAATCAAAAGTGATTTTTTATCAGCATTTTGATAGGTGTAAAGGAGACGCATTTATAGGTATGGTTTAAAACTAGTGAGGTTCTATCCAAGGGGTTTTGATCTAAGGTGATTTGATCAAACCCTCTTCAATTGGAATCCTTCAAATGGAAATTTTTAAGGCTTAAATCATTATATTTTCTAAAAATATGTGATTTCAGCTAAAATTCATTCCTCTCAGGAGTTGTAAACCACTATTATGACAGCACCCAACCCCTTTTACATCATGTAGACCAGGTGCCCATACACCAATTCATTGGTCACTCCAAGGAACAACCTTCAATTAATGACTATTTTAGTTTTTCCCTAACATTATCATGGGTCAATCTAGGTTGATTTCCCTTTGATTGGAATAAATATATTTATTCATATAGCTCAATATGCATGAGCTTACCTATGATTAACAACATGCTTCTAATAGATCTTGAAGATCAATTCATCAAATGCGAGGGTTAGAATGATAAGTTTGTTCCACCTTCGTTCAAGGTGAATGATGTAGTCTTATTAGAAAATAGTGACAATTAATATTGCTCTAAGATTCTAATACAATTTATACACCTAGATGGTGTGACCTCCATCATCCAGCCTAGTCGATTGAGATAGAATTTACTATATATATATATAAATAATAGTTGAAAATATGGTGGCAATAAAGTCGAATCCCTAATGGATCAAACAACTTATTTTTTTTGCATTATTTTCAAATGGAGCATTTTTTGCTATCTAGATTTAATCTGATTAGCCATTAAATGGCTAGATTAATTCATATGCATGGAAATATAGAATGAGGCAAAAATATACTAAAAATATTTCCTTGACCAAGCTCGTCCAACCTATCATTAAGATATAAAAAGAATGATTAACAAGAAACATATTGGGTTAGCTGATAAGGCCTTGTTTGTATATACAAAAGATGATCGATTCACACAAAATCAACATAATCTCTAAGTCAATTATATTTACAAATGTTTAAAATTTGTTTGCTGAATCAAATCGAATTGACAACACAAGAATATTGAAAGCCTTATGAATAGAAAAATTGGGAAATCAAGCATATTTCCAAACAAATATCGATTTACCTCAAATTGTGCTTTTTCCTAAGCCTTTTTCATCTGATTTTTCCTCATAGTCGAGTCACCTATTTTCTTCTTCTTGGAAACACATCCACACTATTTTTGATGTTTTTCCACTGATATGTTTTTCAAAAAAAGAAAGATTCCTCCTTCTTACCTGCTCACATGAATATGGGAAGTTTCTTCATAATGGGCATTAACTTTTTTAGCCCCACTATATCAAATTTTGATTAATTGGTCATAATTTGAATACAGGCCATGACCATTATGGGATCTTCTCACGATTTCCATTCGAATTCTATCAAATATGATAGTAATAATTTTTTATTCTAAATTTATTTTCTTTAAGGAATATGTTGGTTAATTTTAATGAACCAAGCAGGCCTTAGCAAATATCTATGAGTCTTCCGAACTTAATTCTTGAATACCTGCGAGACGAGTGGCCAACAAACAAGATAAAGTGTGTATTTATTTATCTCTTGCACTTTGGGTTCTTCTAGACCTAGGAGGGTGTTCCCACAATTCCAAATAGATAACTCATTTTAACAATTTATACATACATTGTAAATCAAGGTAGACAGATTCTCATTAATTGTAAATAAGATGAAATAAATCACAAAGGTAGCAATTATTTGAGTTAATTATGTATCTTAAGCTGAGAATGCAAAAAAACAACAAATAATAGGTGGGTCATGGGTTATTTTTGAAATATTTCTCTTAAATCGAAAGAATAAAAACCCAAGAAAGGTTAAATGGGTTAAAGATCAGTGCCATTATCTATGGGTTAGGAGTCCATGCAAATTGAAAGATAAGGAAAGTTTAATTCTGAGCATTTATAATCTAGGGATATCACCTTGCAATTAACAAATCAATGACTAAATACTAAAGACTTCTTACCAAATCCAAATGACATTGTATACAAACTCATGATATAGTCTAAGCACTTTAACTCATTCCATGAACAAGAGCCAAAACCAGATCACATATCAAATCATAACATGGTGAAAATTAATGAAATGATCGTTGATCAATAGTTTCATTAATAATTCTAATACAACACCAAAGGAGAGAGTATAGACTCATAAAATCTCCATTGTCATTCAAATATACTCATAAGCCATACCTTTTACTAAATTTACTGTTTAGACTCAAAACAATAGATAAAGACTCAACATATATACTTTGTGTTTTTCTAATTCTCTCAATATAGCTCTAGAATTTCAACAAAAAAGATCCACACAAATGGCCCTGAAATCCATTTTATAGAATAAGGGAGCAAAAACAAGCCTCATGCCAAGTGTACACATGTCAATATCGAATTGGACTGCTAGAAGGTATATTCCAAATTCAATTATATTTACAATCGTCAAAAATGGGGGGAATACACATAAGAAAAATAATATTTACATTTGGAATAAGGAGAAACTTTTCCTTTTCAAAAACATATGTCAAAAGAAAGCGTCCAATTCATCAAGCAAAATAACAAAATAATGTGGACTATAGGTGAGTCAACATCTCAATCAACATCACACATCATCAATAGTCAATATTTTTCTATGAAACATATGTTTTATCTTTGCAATCTCTAAGGCCGGACCTGTACAATACATGACCCAGTATATGTTTCACAAACCAATCTTTCCAACATACAACCTTCCCCATTCTTCATATTCTTCCTCAGATGGCCAGTCAAAGTCCATAATTTTTTCTATGGCTTTCCTGTAAGGGGAATACATGGTTACAACTACATTGGATTCCCTATCGAAATCCTCCAGAAAGTTGATAAGAAATGTTAACCTCCCCAGGGTGTTATTGAAGACATCAATATTAACTTCTTTGTAAATTTCACCAACCTGGGAATCAATAACCTCATCCATTTCTCTCTTCCATATGTCTACAATGGTATCACTTCATAATTTGTAACCTCAATATCTGGTAGTGGTGCTAAATCAGTGTGAGTGTATTGAAATAATAGTTCTATTATATTTTGCTCAAGTGGGGCTGCATATCCCTAAAACTTCTACTCACTCAACTCACACACAAAACCATAAACTAGAAGCACTAGAGGGTATCTATCTTCATGTTGTCCAGCTCCCAGTAAAATCAAATTCAATCTCTCAGCTCTTGGGACCCATTTATTCAAGGTTGGTATAGCGAACATTTATCTTTTTAAGACAGCCTCATTGTACGCACCATCAAAGCATAGTTGTCATGCGCACTATTGAGTCTTTCTTGAATCTTATTATTTAAATGTTTTAAGGAAATACTGAAAACCTTTGATATGTTCTCATACATTGCATCTTGAGCTTTCTCTTGCAACTTCTTATATACCTCAATTTTCAGAAATAGTTGATCTTTGTCAGATGAATTAGAGCTTGGTCTACTTATTTCTTCCTCTGCACTTGATTCTTGTCCTTGATTATATGGTACTATTGCTAGAGCCTAACTATGAAGTGAGTGTCACAAAGATGTCATTGGAGAGACTGAAGGTGGGTGGCTTGAGCTAGGTTAGCCCCATTCATTTTGTACTTCCTGTCTTTATTTATAGAAAGCTAGTTCAGTTTCTAGTGTAGCCACTCTCTGTTGGTTGTTGTCATAATCATTCAGGAGTTCACTATACTTAACTCTTAGATTATTTCTTTCCAAGGTAAGACCCTCAACAATTGACCGGGTAAACCTGACAACATTAACAACCATGTATGTAGCTTCCAATGCTAGAGTATCAACAACTCTTTTTACAAGCAGTTGTCCACTAAGCTCTGATGGCTCGACCAAGATTGGTTTCCTAAATTCCGAAGATAATTACCATATCGCCAGTGCATCCCAATCCTCACTGAAAGCTAAACTACGAAGTGCCATTTCTATTTCTTCTTCTATTAGTATAAGAGGTATCTTAGACCTTCTTATAGTATCTAAAACAATAGCATCAACAATATTCCACTCTAGCAATATCAATACACCACTTTTCTTTACAAGTTCTTTGCCCTGCTAGGCATTAATATTTTTGAACTCATCTTTCATAATGCTTCTTACATTCGCCTTAATGACCTTTTCAGGCTATTCAAGGTGATGTGTTTCTTGTGCAGCTCCCAACTGCCTCATGATCTCAAGGAAATATATTCTCATAGGAACATCTACAGGAAAAACATATGGGCCCAAACCACTTCCATATATCCTAAAAAAGTGTCTTATCATGATACAAAATCAAATCTCCCCAGTTATGACTCAAATTTAAATATGGCCTTAGCTCTCTAGGTCTCAAGAACTCATGGATTTCCTTGGAAATCCTTGGTGGTTCCTATACCAAGGCCCTCCTTATCCTGGATGCAAAAGAATTTTTGAACACCACAAAGTTGTACCTCTTATCATCTTTATCTAGGATACGTGTCCAACACTGAACAGGTAAGTTGACACCATCCATTTTCCTTTATAATGTGATCTCCTTCTTAAAGGATTTTTGTCCCTTATACAGGAACATATGCATTAACAATGAGTACCACCAGAAATTTACCCATTGTTTCCCTCGCAATTCAACTAATCCCTAATGGATGTGATCAACCATATAGGTTGCATAATCATAAACAATATTGTACGGTGGGTGTTGCATATATGCGGCAAGGTAGCTATACTCCTTTTGCAATGTGTTAGGTGGGTTGGTGCCCACAATTTGGTAAAAGGAGTATACAGTCTTTCTGAAATAACTAGAAAAATAGCTCATTTGGAAAGGTTTAAGCTCTCTATCATGAATCTTAACCCTCCTCCTTTGTTTCCCAGTTCCAACCACTGTAGTATGTAGAGGAAGCATTTTTGATCTAATGAATACCTTGGTATTGTTATAATCTTCTCTAATAGTATCCATATCCAAAGGAAGCATATTTGAATTTCTTTCATGTAGGTCAAAAACCTTTTCAATTTCTTCACTAGTTATTTTTACCATAACCATCACATCATATGTCTAGACTGCCCTAGAAACGGGATCATACTTTGATGCAATATCCTTCAAGAGGTCCACATCCATGTACACATTGGGGACAATCAGTCTCCCCATATTCATATTTCATGGGTTACTAAAAGGGGACCCAAGGTTTCTATTTCCAAACCAATGTTGAAACATCTTCCATCATGTGTAGGGTACATCAACATCCTTGATCAAGCAAGCTTTATCTATCAAACCTTCCTTCATAGTAGGGCCACGAAATAAGAACCTTCCCTCTGGTTTTCTATTGGTAGACTAGGGTATCAAATCAATTATGTCTTGAGAAAGGGTTCTAGATTGGGTAGAGGAAGAAGCACCTTGAATTTTGGGAGCCATGGGCTTGAATACGCAAGAGTTGTTTTGGAAGAATTTCAACTACTCAACTCCTAATTGCAATTTATGACCAAGGATGAGGGATAAATTTTGGAAATTTATAGGGCTACGACTTTTAAATGCAAAGATTAACCCTAATTTTAAAGAAATGAAAGAAAAATGGTGAAAGGAACATGTTTTAAAGAAAATTAAAAGCAAGTCGTCACTCAGAAAACTGGAAAGGCATAAAATTGTGTTTATGGTACTTACTGCTTTCAACCGTGACAAACCATATTGCCAACATAGATAATTTATACAATTCACTTCTTAGCTCCTTGTATTGCTTTGGACACGTCTTGAAACATCAAATAGGCAAGTGTTGGCCGCATACACAATTTTGAAGGGAATTGAATAGGTTTACGAGTCATTTTAGCCATTAATGTCCATTTGCACGAAGAAAACAATTGCAACAGGTGTACTTGCATTTTTTGAATACATGTCGTTGATCCATAGCTGAGCTAGGCATCTCAAATGACATAGATTGAGTCAAACTCACTTGAATTCATAATATGGCTCCAGTTCGGACGAACAGCCAATAGGAAATCATTGAAAAGACTTTCCCCATGTAAAAGAGGGTCCCACACACTGGTAACCATGGAGTGCACATGGCAGCATCTCATGGGTCTCAACATTTTTAAAGAACCGTCATCTTTAGTCTATGAGCCAGTGGGGAATGACAGTGATCATCTTACTTCACGTGCTTAACACCATCGATCTCAAAGTTCTAGACGTTGAGATGAGATATTTCGGTTGGGACAACATACATGTGGCATCATTTTGTTAACCCCACAAAAATTAAACTATATTTGTTTCAAATAGATAGGCTGATGAGGAATGGTCCACATTGAATCTTGTGATCTCGTGATCATCAGATTTGCATGAAAATACAATAGTTAATCTTAAAAAGGGGCCTTTATTAGGCCAAAGAGATCTTACCCCTCGGGGATTCATGACTTAAGCGTAAGTCATTTATATGCAAAGATTAAAGGTTGAATTTGGGAATATCTTAAGACACCTTGCGACCGGAAATGATCGAATAGCTCTAAACGAAGGGGCTAGTAGGAAATGTAAAATTATGACTCGAGAAGAAAATTATACCACAAGTAACAAGACCAACAATTCAATGGAGAAATAAGACATCTGAGGATAATAAGGGGATTTTGGATGACCAGTTCATTCAAATAAAACCCTTAACCCTGTGTGTAATCAACATACAATGTTGATATTGAGGATAAAATACCTTGAAATATCAAGGATTTGTTGGGGTTCTAACAGCGGCTCATGCTCAGGGACGCATACCCCTAGTGGGTATGGTGAGAAACAGACCTCTTGGTGGAGAAAACCAAACATAGAGGGATCAAAAGGCAAGAGCTTGCATACACTAGGCAAGCAGACACAACAGAAAGAAAACACACCAAAAAATTTACAAAACTATACAATGTACATGGATACAAACCTATTTAAGGAGAAATAGGGTTTTAGGAACTGTCCACGTACTGGTAGTTCTATAAATTCACCTGCAAGTGACTGTAAGAAGTAAGAATCTTCCCCATGAATGTCTGCGATTAAGTAAGGGCCAAGCCACAGGGGATCAAACCTCCCATGTTTTCCTTTATCCTCCAGTCTGGCATTCCACATCAATACAATTCATCCCACCTCAAATTTCCTTGGCATACCTCACTTTACATGTAAATATTTAACTTGAAGTTGTATCTTCTCATTCTTCTTGTTAGGTTCTCTCCTTAGCTCATCAAGCTCGGCCAATTCATTCATCCTATTCTGCATTTCATCACAAATTTCAGTATCATATTCTTGAAAAAACTTAGACATTTTTATCAAATTATTGTGCAAGATCCTAGCCTCTTCTCCATACACCAAGTTGAAAGGAGAATGTCCAAATGGCTTTCTTGACTGTGGTTCTATCTGCTCATAATGCTAATTGCAATTTTGAATCCCAAGCCTTATTATTCTTATCAAGAACTTGTTTAATAATCTTCATGCGACTTTTATTACTGGATTCAACATGTCCATTTCCCTAGAGATTTTATGGAGATGAATATGATACATTTATACCATGCTTGTTACAAAAATTCATAAATTCTTCTGACCTAAAGCACATTGCATTATCTATGACAATTTTTTCAAGAACACCAAATCGGCTCAAAATGTTCTTCATCATGAAATCAATGACTACTTTGCTAGTAGCCTTCTTGGTGGGGATGGCCTCAACCCACATTGTGAAATAGTCGGTAGCAACTAAGATCCAAGCATGCCCTCCACTAGATTTTACTGTCATTTCTCCAATAAAGTTGATACCCTACTGATGAAAGGGGGCTGGTGCTAAAACTGGCCTGAGTGGTAAATTACCTAAGAATTTTAGTTTTCCTGTAAATTTATGATAGGTATCACATTTTTCTACAAGTTGGCGCATCCTTAAATACTGTAAGCCACCAAAACCTAGCCCTCAAGACCTTGTTTTCTATTGTCTTCGCCATATAGTGACCTCCACACACTTCTTTATGCATTTCAATCAGAAGATGTTCCACTTGGTCACCATCCACACATCTGAGGAGCACACCCTCTAGACTTCTCCACTAGAGTTTTCCATCAATAATAACATACCTAATTACATGTAACTTCAAGTTTCTTCTTTCATTCTTTGGCATGCCATCCAGTCATTTCATGGTCTGAAAGTATTCAACACTCCTTCGGTACCAACCACATGTTTGCATATCACAAATTGGAGAAAAATTTTCCAGTTCTACCTCATTGATTTGATTGGCTTCTAGGTTATATTCAGCCATAAGTTTGGCCAGGCCTTGGCCCCTCACTAGCATTGTAATCTAAATATCTATGTTGAATTCTTGAATCATGTTTATCCACCTACATCTTATGCTCGTAGTTTCTTGTCACTACTGAATTTGACTCCATTTTCTGATGAACGCTTGTCAGTCGTTTGACAAACATTTGTTAGAAAATCAATGAATTGACGAAAAACATTTTGTCGCTATTTTTTCATCGAAATTATAACAATGAATTAAACGTCGAAATAATGGCACAGATTCATCAGTCATCGATATCATAAAATGACTCAAATGTTCATCAAAATATCGACGAAAAATTTGTGTATCCACCAATGAATTACAACCAAAATTCAATTGCAATGGCTCTTTTGAAGCGTCAAAACAACACCAGAATTTCATCGCCATTTCAACGAAATGGGAAAGGAGTTACGATGAAGCTTTCTTCACAGCTATAGCAACTTTGTCAGACCTTTTCGGTGATTCTTTGGTGGCCTTCGTCGAAATTGCGATGAAACAATTCAATTTTGAAAGAAAAAAATATTCATTGAAATGTACCATTGCGAAGAGTCTTGGCGATGACCACCGAAGCCAACCCATCGGTGAGAGATCAATCATCGGCATAGGATAGAAAACTCACTCCGATAGTCCATGTCTTGTCGATGACTTCCATTGGCAAGACATATCCAATGTGACACCGATTTGATCTCTTCAAGAGTTTTGACCACTGCTAGTTATCAACAAGACATTCTGAGGGTCTTGCCAATTAAACAAGTGTCTAAGAGCAAGTAAAAAAATGGAACCTATTAATTTTCTTATTTTTGGGTTCTTTAAATCATATAATAGATACCATCTTCTTGTGTATAATGTACTTATATTCAAATTTTAATTCGAGACCAATTGTCATTGCACATTCCATTTTACTTACACAGAGTATTCTATAAGCAATATATTGATAATGCCAAATGATTTATAGTGTTGTACAACTCTACCTATCATCACAATTCTATTGTTCCCCCCTAGAGAATCCTGCAAAGACAAGTTTACAATACCAAGTCAAATAATATGAAAAAGACTTACTTCCATACAAATTAAATGATTATTCTCACAATGGAAATTGTCTAATCACAACAACAATTCCATGAAAGGTTATCCATGCTTCATAAGAGATGACCGATCATACATACAGACTGCAAGATGCATAGAAAAAGCATTACACTTGAGAACAACCAAGGGCTCATGTGGCCAATGGCATGTAGCTGAGCAGAAACGTCTGATCAAGAGAAAATGCAGGGAAAATGTTGAGCTGTGTCAAGAGAACAGAGCTTGTAGAACATATTCTGGACCTAATCAAGCCTTGAACAACTTCTAAACAAAATCTCAAAAGGACATCTAACACATACATGACATGTAATGAACTCCAA
>VDFB02270651.1:270270391-270313862 GCA_007258455.2 Sequoia sempervirens
AATGATAATGGAGATTTTCTGAGTCTATAGTCTCTCCTTTGGTGTTGTATTAGAATTATTAATGAAAATATTGATCAACGATCATTTCATTAATTTTCACCGTGTTATGATTTGATATGTGATCTGGTTTTGGATCTTGTTCATGGAATGAGTTAAAGTGCTTAGATTAGATCATGAGTTTCTATACAATGTCATTTGGATTTGGTAAGAAGTCTTTAGTATTCAGTCAATGATTTGTTAATTGCAAGGTGATATCACTAGATCATAAATGCTCAGAATTAAACTTGCCTTATGTTTCAATTTGCACAGACTCCTAACCCATAGATAATGGCACTGATCTTTAACCCATTTAACCTTTCTTGGGTTTTTATTCTTTCAACTTAAGAGAAATATTTCAAAAATTACTCGTGACTCGCCTATTATTTGTTGTTGTTTTGCATTATCAGCTTAAGATACATAATTAACTCAAAGAATTACTACCTCTGTGATTGATTTCATCTTATTTGCAATTAGTGAGAATCTTTCTACCTTGATTTACAATGTATGTATAAATTGTTAAAATGAGTTATCTATTAGGCATTGTGGGAACACCCTCTTATGTCTAGCAAAACCCAAAGTGCAAGAGATAAATAAATACACACTTTATCTTGTTTGTTGGCCACTCGTCTAGCAGGTATTCAAGAATTAAGTTTGGAAGACTCATAGATATTTGCTAAGGCCTGGTTGGTTTGTTAAAATTAACCAACATATTCCTTAAAGAAAATAAATTTAGAATCAAAAATTATTACTATCATATTTGATCGAATTCGAATGGAAATCGTGAGTGAGAAGATCCCATAATGGTCATGGCCTGTATTCAAATTATGACCAATTAATCAAAATTTGATATAGTGGGGCTGAGAAAATTAATGCCCATTATGAAGAAACTACCCATATTCATGTGAGCAGGTAAGAAGGAGGAATCTTTCTTTTTTTTGAAAAATAGATCACTGGAAAAACATAAAAAATAGTGTGGATGTGTTTCCAAGAAGAAGAAAATAGGTGACTCGACTATGAGGAAAAATCAGATGAAAAAGGCTTAGGAAAAAGCACAATTTGAGGTAAATCGATATTTGTTTGGAAATATGCTTGATTTCCCAATTTTTCTATTCATAAGGCTTTCAATATTCTTGTGTTGTCGATTCGATTTGATTCAGCAAAAAAATGTTAAACATTTGCAAATATAATTGACTTAGATATTATTTTGATTTCATGTGAATCAATCATCTTTTGCATATGCAAACAAGGCCTTATCAGCCGACCCAATATGTTTCTTGTTAATCATTCTTTTTATATCTTGATGATAGGTTGGACGAGCTTGGTCAAGGAAAAATTTTTAGTATATTTTTGCCTCATTCTATATTTCCATGCATGTGAATTAATCTAGCCATTTAATGGCTAATCAGATTAAATCTAGATAGCAAAAAATTCTCCATTTGAAAATAATGCAAAGAAAAATAAGTTGTTTGATCCCTTAGGGATTCGACTTTATTGCCACCATATTTTCAACAATTAATTATATATATATAGTAAATGCTATCTCAATCGGCTAGGCTGGATGATGGAGGTCACACCCTCTAGGTGTATAAATTGTATTAGAATCTTAGAGCAATATTAGTTGTCGCTATTTTCTAATAAGACTACATCATTCACCTTGAACAAAGGTGGAACAGACTTATCATTCTAACCCTCGCATTTGATGAATCGATCTTCAAGATCTATTAGAAGCATGTTGTTAATCATAGGTAAGCTCATGCATATTGAGCTATATGAATAAATATATTTATTCCAATCAAAGGGAAATCAACCTAGATTGACCCATGATAATGTTAGGGAAAAACTGAAATAGTCATTAATTGAAGGTCGTTCCTTGGAGTGACCAATGAATTGGTGTAGGGGCACCTGGTCTACATGATGTAAAAGGGGTTCTATGTTAGTATTTTTGTGTTTTGAGTCACTTTTATTGTAATAAGCTCTATTCAGACCATGTTGTCATGTTTTAAGTTGATTAGGGTCACGTGGGATCATATTTGCAAAAAGATGTCAAGTTGTGCAAATGTTCCAAAAGTTGCAAAGCAACTTTGCTTTTTTGGCTTGTATGGAAGTCAAATGGTCAGTTGTTTGAAAAGTAGTTTGGAACCATTGGTTTTGGTTGTAAAAGGTTTAAATATTTCCTTTTGTGGTCGAGGAAACTCTTTGAAGACATTTTTGGAGATCAAACAATAATAATAACTTTGTTTTCTATGTGTTTACATTGATTTCTTGCTGCTACAGGAGATTGTACGACTTTGTACTATCTGCAAATGAACTAATTTTCATTGGAACTGATGAGGGACTAAATCTACTATTTTTTGCAATTTATTTTATTAGATTTAATTAGGTTTGAAGGGATTTAGAGCTAATTTACTGAAAACAGTCAGGAAACCCTAGTTTGGAGGGTTTGATAGAAGAAACATGAATTAGGGGACCATTCCACTAGTGGAAAATTTTTATATTTGGTGGAATAGAAGCAGTTAGAGTGATTTTAATATTTATAGGGTTGGAAAGAGTAGGGGATGGAGTTAGGGCCGATTTCGATGCAACAATAGCCTAATATCTCTATGTATTGGGCTTAAGAGGATAGTTAGTCATAGGATTTTGTCAATAGAAGAGTTGGTGATGATTTTAGTTGGTAATATATATATATTCAAACCCCATGTGACATGATTGAAGCCTTGGAGTGAAGGTTTGTGATTGAGAGAGAGTTCATCTTGTAGTTGCTTTGAAAAACAAGCCTATTTAGGCCTATTTGTTGCGTAGCAGTCAAAATTGGGTGGTGTTGTTACAAATCAACCATATTTGTAAATTTGATATGTTTTAAAGTGGCATAAAGGGCATTCTAAATGATGATCCAATTTTGGGTATCAAGCCTTTTTTGGAAGTTATGATGGGAAAACCCTGTTATAAGTAATACAAGGAGAATTGAAGATTTTGGGAGAAAGATGCCAAGTTAGGGTTTCAAAGTTGCTAAGTTTGTTTGATTTGTTATTGTCTTGACATCTCCACCATACTCTATATACAATTGGTATTAGATCATAGGTTTTGATCAATAAATGTAAAAGGTTGAAGTTTGAAAGAAGAAAAGATGCCTCTTAAAAGAAATCCAACTACTAGAGAAGTGAGAGAGTTAATAGAAAAGAATGCCAAGGAGTTGAGATAGGTAAAGGAGTCTCAAGAAGCTGTCCTAGCTAGACTTGCAGCACTTGAATCAAACCAAAGGAGAGGTGTGGTCGTTGGAGACCAGAGTGATGAAGAGGAAGAGGAAGAGAGTGAAAATGAAAACCCTCAAGGAGGAGTCCAAGGTGATGATGAGTTGGACCCTAATGAATTGATAATGGTTAAGATTTTGAAGGCTTCCAAGGGAGATAATCTTAAGGTGAAGATGGAATTTCCCATGTATGGTGGGAAGTTGGATAGTGAAGAGGTGCTAGGTCAGATTGATGTACTAGATAACTATTTTGAGTATGAATAGGTAGCAGATGACCAAAGGGTGAAGTTTGCTAAAACAAAGTTGAAAGGCCCTGCCTTAACTTGGTGGAATTATGTGCAGGAAGAGAGAGTGAAGAAGGGAAAGACAAAAATCAATTCTTGGGACAGGATGGTGTCTAAAAACAAGAGTCAATTTATGCCTGGTGACTGCAATTAAAACATTTAGAAAGCTTCAAAACCTCAAACAAAAAGAGATGGATGTCATGGATTATACAAAGGAGTTTCATAAGTTAAGCATAAGGGTAGGTCATGTTGAGGATGAGGTGGAGAAATTAGCAAGGTGTAACTACAGCTAACCCCAAAGGACAATTAAACAATAATTACTACACAATTTATTTATTTATTTTTTTTTAAAGTTAACATAACATACATGTAATACACCTTAAGTCATAACATGAATTTCATTTAAGTAGATTCATTAACACATACATCCCTTGGGGTACACAAGGAGTCATTACGAGACTTAGATCCATACAACGACAATAAAGAATAAAAGCCAAAGATATAAACATTAACAAATATAACACATACATGATAAAGCATTGATAAGACACCATCCGTGTTCGTAAATGCAACATATACATGATTAACTCAACACATTGAATAACAACTGCCATTAGCCACATAAGGTTTAACGTTACATTTCAATACAATGTTCAAGAGGTACAATGATACAAAAGTGTTCCAAATATGAACGGAAACCATACAACAAGATAACATGATACAAACGACCAGATGAATACACAATATCATAATTGGCTCCAATACGGATGCAACTTTGGAGTCGCTGCAACAGCACCAATCCACACCTCTCGATCCTCAACTGGGGACCCAATGGGGTGCTTAGCACGTTCCACCCGACCACGTGGGTCCGAAGACCCACCCCCCGTGCTAAGGAGCTGACAAGAAGAGTCCTCAACCAAGAACATCCAAATAGGGAACCACAAGACTCAACATCATACAAAAGTATCATAAAACTCAAGGATTACCATGACATAATCAAAACATTCATGAGTCAACATAATAACTTAAAGTCATAAATCTCATCACATAAATCAAGGCAATAACCAGTAAACAAGTAACCAAAGGATGATCATGAAACACTTCCAAATCAAACTGAAATAATAAACATAATACAATTCCAAATTGCAATTAAACAATACAATAACATCATATCTCAACACCATAAGAGTACAAGGTCATAAGTCAAATATCAATGAGATCATACAAGACCACAAAGTACACCAAAGATGAATCAAGGCAATACTTCATATATCAAGAAAAGTCCATTCAACCACAATCTAAACCAACTCCCATAACATACTTCCAGAGGAACACAATAAAGTAAAACACCTGGGCAACTAGGGGAGAGTGTCATCGCATAGTCCTACATGGGCTATCCTATGCTCTTCCTCCCAACTGGAGGCGCCAGTCCCATCTATGGCTATCCTGTGCCCTTCCTCCCAACTGGAGGTGCCGGTCCATAGGGTGACTCATGCGGAGTCGTAAACCTCTCGTGAAGACAAGGTCACGACCTTGCCGACCACGGCCTTCTCAGCCTTCCATTAGTCTGCGGAAGCACTAATGAAGACGAGGCATCCATTTTTAAATCTTACAATGATATTACTACCCAACCCTCCTAAGTTAACTATTAGGTTTTCACTTGATTACTAACTCACTCGTGGGTTATCCTGTGCCATTCCCCTTAAATGGGGCGCCGGCCCACACGAGGAGCCACTCTCCCTAGAGACCCAACAACATCAAACCAAAAACCAAGGGTTGTACAATAAAACAAGAACATTAGATCACAACAGAAAAGCGTGCGAGGCATTACCCATCTCGCTATAAACACATAATCAAAGTTTCAACAGTTCTTGTACAACCCTTTCAAAATCATGATACCAAAACACTTGCCACATCAAGGGCACATAAAGAGAGAACATTAACTAACAACCATCTCAAGCCTCTGGAAGCCAAAAAGAATGAAAACCCACAAACAAGGGTAAAATGAAGCAACACAAGTTTTTTCCAAATAATTCCAACACAAGGATAATTTTTTTCTCAAATATGAGATTAACTCCGAAAAGCCATAAAAAAGGAAGATTCATCAAGATCCATCCACAAATCAACAATGGTGTCACCTCAAATAGGGAAACACAAAAGAAAATCAACCTTTAATTCAACAAAATCACTTAATAAAACCAAAAGCCACCAACTAGGTATCCCACGGAAGACCTCAATTTTCTCCTCACAAGAGCCCCTTACAGTGGCACACAATTCACCTTCATAAAATCAGCAACATGGCAATGACAACAAATATCTATTCGCATTCCCAATTAAAAGAAACCAACCTACCTAATGACCAAAACAATTACCATCTCAAGATTCTAAATAAGTATCCATATAAGAACAACATTTATTAGAAACTCGGATCGTCATAAAGTTATCCCCTAATTAACAATCCAAGAGAAATGATTAAGAAGGAAGTCTCAATTCAAGAACAATTTATTTCCAACGTTTATGCAAATTTATAAAACTACCAAAATGAAGACAAATAGAGTTTACAAAAATAATTAACCATGACCAAAGGTGCCAATTAATTCTAATATACACAATTCCACTAATAAAGAGTTCAATATAACCACCCATTACAAGATTACCAAATGCAACCATATAACTAAACTCTCCAAGGATCCAAAATATAAATAAACCATTTCCCACTAACATTGCTCCCCTAATTAATCAATTTACAAATCAATTTCACTAACCAACTATAAGGTACTATAATTACTAACCTTTTAATCATTCCATCCTATCTATTACACAAAACTTCATGACCAACTATATTTTGTTTCATCAATTCCTAACTAGATATCTCTAATTTCCTTTATAAGAATAAAACCAACTATAACTTAATTTCCAAATTTAGTAGATCTAAACTCCTACATATCTAACCTAGTGAGTTAACCTTTCCTTAAGCAATTTTCCAATTTTTTTTCCAAAGCTACATCACCCAATATTCAAGAATACTCATTTATATTCAAAATAAATAGCTAGAACTACTTTTCCTCACCTATATCTACCCAGAGAGAAACTCATTGAAAGCAATAAAGGAAAGGTTTATCTTAAAGGATGTCGTCCCTTACAAATTTAAATAGAACTAAATTAACTAGGAGAAATAAATCGATATTCCTTGTTAAACTATCATCAAAATATTTATTAAAAGACCAAAACATACTTTTCTAACATATAATTATGCATTTACCCAATTTTCTTTTACATACTTAACATATAAATATTCATAAAATCAAAACACATAGAATTCGTTTCTTCCTATAACTATAATTTCCAAATATACTTATACATATATATCATTATAAAGGAGCTGTAATTTTTTTTACAAAATCTTGATAAAACAACCTAAAAATATATTATAGAAATGACAGATTACGAAATGGCAATAAATATACAAGAAAGGAAAACATCCCAATCTTTTGGAGGAGTACAAAAGTTGACAATGAAATCAGAGAGATTATTTAATTTACTACACCTTGCAAGTCTAAAAGTTGCAGCTGTGATGAGTTGCCAATGGTTTCAGGGAGACTATTAATTCTGCACAATGCCCCAACTCTAAAAGCTGTAATAGTGGCAGGTTGCTAAGAAAATTAGAAAGTGAATTTTGGAATTTGGAAATATCACCATCTACTCGCATTATTATCTAATCCCAAATGTTATCCACAAGACTGAAAGGAAAAAGATAGGTGAGGTGCAAATACGTAACTTAAGAGCAGAGGAAATAATGTACAACTTTTTCTTTTCTAAACTGGACGCTTTTCTGCTTGGTGGCGAGTTTCCAGAGACGCGCTTAAATTTGAAGTTGGAAGTTAAACTTCACCACGATCAAAGGCGAGCTCACTATTGTGTTAGTACATTGATAATATTTATTTTCAAGTGCTGCAACTGCGATAGATTGTCAACAGCATCAAACAGATTATTTATTCCTTTAAACTTCCTATTATGCTCCCGCGCTGCAGCTTAGACAGGTCGACAATGTTCTCATGGAGGACGCTGGTGTTGCTAAATGAAACAATCTAAAAGGTAAGTTTACACTATAATGATACACACTAAAATTTAATATCCAAAAATAATGAAGGGACATTCATTTACTCAAGCGCTGAAAGGTATACTGTGGAAGCATAGACAAGGCACACAAACTATTTGACAGGATGTGTCCAGGAAATACATAAACAAAAGCACGTATAAACTGTTTCCTAAAAGGACTCAAGAAATTGCATTTTCTAAAAAGCGGTGATTGCAGGTTAAGTACAAAATGGATCACACAAAGAAGCTCTCAAAAACTCTAAATAAAAAACGTAATATGGAACACACCCTAACATTGCAAGCCTTTCTTGTGCCCTAGGCATATGAATTCATGCTAGTTAAGAGAATTAGAGTTACACATACCTCACATATAAGTCGCCCCCTTTGCATCACGTATATAGTGTGTCAGAAGGTGCACATCGTTCACCCTCACGCCCATGCTGGCTATCTTGGAAGCTTCCCTAGCCTCCTTGTTCCTCTGACGCCGAAGAATTCCCCTAGGGCTTCCAGTCCTTGTGTTTTTTTATTGTTCATTTAAATCTCTTTCGATGAGAGCTCCCAACACAAGCATCTAAGATGAGTGAAGACCCGAATCCCCGAATCAAACCTACATTTCGCTACTTCCCAAAACAAAGTTTTTTCTTTTACAAGCTAATTTGCAGAGCCAAAAAGTTTTCTCTTTTCTTTCCTCACCCAAAATTACTCTCCCCCCCCGAGTTGTCTCTTCCAATTCTAATATATGAGTTTCCATGATTGAAATCTCTGCCTGGGAGGTGGTGAAACAGAGGAAGATAAAGCGTCTATCATCTTTTCCAGCTTTTCTTGCCATTTCCTCTTCCCAAAATCTTATCACGATGCTTTATTATTATTTATTTATTTAGCAATAAACTATTTTTTTTCCATTTTTCAATTGATTTCTTTGCTTTAATCCTTATTCAATCTTGAGTTCCAATTTTTAAATATTTTATCTACATTAACATTTTCTCAATTTTAAATTTCTTAATTAAATTCACTCATTAGACAATAATTATTTTTATTAAATTCATTTACTTACAATTATATTTCTTTCATCTTAAAATAAGAAATTTTCAATGATAATACAATTAACATTTATTATTAAATCTAGCTCTTTACTTGATCCCAAACCAAATCAAGGGACCTTAAAAATTAGATTAATTTGATAAATTACATCTAGTCATAATATTAGTGATATTGTCTAACATTAAAAAAAAAATCAAATTAAATAATGCAATCCCAAAATCCTCATGGCTTAGCAAATCACCAACCACACGTAACAAGCGAAAATGACATGACCACCAAACAACCAACTTCCTAAATTTCAAGAATGACCAAAACGGAGGGGCATTACACAAGGTACATAAATGGATTGAGTTTCAAAATACAAGATGAGTTGAGTCTCACCACCCCTAGAATGGTGGAAGAATGTTTTCAATTGGCTATTAAGGTAGAAGAAAAGTTGAAGAGAAGGTAGGAGAAACAAGCTAGAGGAAGAGGAAAGAACTTCAGGGGTAGAGGAACATTTGGAGGAAGAGGACAATCTCAAAAAGCACAAGGAGAGTCAAGTAGCCATCAAGAGAAAAGCTCAGAATCAAGATGTAGTTTCAGAGGTAGGAGATAAAATAGTAGAGGTAGATTTGGAGGACAAGGTAGAGGATCAAATACATTTTCAGGAAGATGCTATCAATGCAATTAGTTTGGCCATCAAGCATAGAAATGTCTGGATAAGCAACCTTGTACTTCACATGGTGGAGAAAGGAGAACTCAATTGGTGCAAGAAGAAGACTATGAGAGTGTCAACTCTCCATCTTAGCATGATACTCTAGAAATTGGAAAATCTCTAATGATGAGGAGAACATTACTCAAAGTCCCTATGGTGAAAGAGCCTCCACAAAGAAAATCACTCTTTAGAACCACCTACAAATCTCAAGGTAAGGTGTGTAAAGTTGTTGTTTCTAGCTCCATAGATAATCTAGTTTCTTTAGAGATGGTTGAAAAGTTGAAATTGAAAAGAATCCCACATCCCACTCCCTACAAGGTCTCCTGGTTGAACAAGGGACACTAGGTCCTAGTTAATGAGAAAACATGGGTGGAATTCAACATAGGAGGGTATAAAGATAAAATATTGTGTGACATCATCATAATGGATGTTTTTCATCTACTTTTAGGGAGACCTTGGCAGTATGACAGAAAAGCTAAACATAATGGGAAGAAAAAATACCTATGTGATAGAAAAGGATTGGATCCCATTCACCCTTACTCCATTGCAAGATGAAGGTCTAGACACACAAGTAGGGTCTAGTGTAATGCTGGTTGGGGAAAAAGAGTTCTTGAAAACCATGAAAGAAGAGGGTGGACAAGGTTATGCCATTGTAATCAGATCAAAATATGTCATGACACCAACAAAGTTTGATGATGTGCCTAACAAGGTCCAAGCCCTGTTGAACAAGTACAAAGACATTGTAGTAGATGGGTATGTGCAGGATCATGGTGCGCCAAAAAGTGGCAATATTATGAGGGTATGTGGCTGACAACTTTTTTTTCACCCAAAATTAATGAAACGAAAAGGGTTTTTAGAGGAGATTCTCAGCTTTCCAAAAATATAAATTATGATTTAATTTGAGTTTAATAAATAATTATTATTCATTTTCTATTAGAATTACAACTAAAGTCTGATCGATAGGCTGATTGAAAAACATCTATAACTTTCAACAGTATCATATTTTTGAATCCAAAATATGTGTCACATTCTATGCTTCACATACTATAGGATTAAAAAAAGAAAAATTAAATTTCATGAAGTTTTGACCAAGCTAAGGTGGTCGACAGACGAGTTTTTATATTTTCTAAAAGTTGTAATAAAATTCATAATTAATTATTTACTTGGAAAAAATTAAAAAAAATATGCATCACATCCGAACATGAGTCCTCTACTTATATATAAAATCTTACAAAAAAATATTATCATTTTATTATGGTTAGGTGGTATTGCATTAATCTACTTCTTTATTTTTCCCTGAAATTTAAGTACCATCTGATTGAAATTTCAAATTTTCACCAAATAGATTTTATTTATTTATAAATAAACCTAGTATTTTAGAAACTACATTCAATTTTCTACAAATTATATTCTTACATATTTTGAAATAATATAGATAACTTATTCAAATATTTACGCCAAGTTGCCAAACAGATTTTTCTCAATTTTGCCAGGGCCTTTTTTGATCCCCCGCATACCTGATGAGCTTCCTAGTTCTTTGTCACCAATAAGGGATGCAAGCCACCATATAAAATTCATACCAGGGGAAAAATTTCCTAACAAAGCTGCATATAAAATGACTCCAAAACATAATGAAGATATTAGGAAACAAATTCAAGAGCTGCTTGACAAAGGCCTCATAAGAGAGAATCTTAGCCCATGTGTTTTCCCCACCATTTAAGTGCCAAAGAAAGGGGGAGATTAGAGAATGTGCACTGACTCAAGGGAAATTAACAAGATCACCATAAGGTATAGGTTCCCCATACCAAGAATGGAATATTTGATGGATTGTTTAGGAGGGGCTTGCTATTTTTCAAAGATTGACCTCAAAAGTGGCTACCACCAAATTATAATTAGAGAGGGGGATGAATGTAAAACTACCTTCAAAACTAATGAGGGGTTGTATGAATGTCTTGTCATTCCATTTGGGCTTCAAATGCACCAAGTACTCTTGTGAGATTAATGAATGAATTTCTGAAACCCTTCATAGGTAAGTTTGTGGTTGTCTACTTGGATGGTATTATTGTGTTTAGTAAGACTAAAGAGGAACACTTGCAACATTTAGACATAGTTTTGAAGAGGTTGAATGAAGAAAAGCTAATGATCAATTTGAAGAAGTGTGAATTCATGAAGGAGGAGTTTGTCTACCTTGGATTTGTGATCTCAAAAGATTCTTTGAAAATGGATCCCAACAAGGTGGAAGCAATTCTCAATTGGCCTACTCCTACATCAGTCAGTGAGGTAAGAAGTTTCCACGGCCTAACTAGCTTTTATAGAAAATTTGTGAATAATTTCAGTCATATTTTCTCTCCAATCATTGATACAATCAAAGGAGATAAAAGGAAAAAGTTTGTATGGTTTGATGAGGCAAAAAAAAGCTTTCAATATTTGAAGCAAAGGGTAGTGCAAAAACCTATCTTAGAATTTCCTAATTGTAAAAAATTTTCACAATTCAATGTGATGCAAGTGGGTATGCAATTGGAGTAGTATTGAGCCAAGAGGGAAGGCTTGTTTCATTTTTCAATGAGAAGCTTAATGAGGCAAAGAAAAAGTATTCTTCTTGACTTGGAGTTATATGCAATGGTGAAATCATTGAAGAAGTCGATACACTATCTCCTTCCTAAGGAACTCATTGTTTTTACTGATAATCATGCTTTTAATTTCTTAAACAACCAAGAAAAACTCAACCACATACATGTGAAGTGGGTGGAGTACCTACAAAGCTTCAACTTCACCATAAAACAAAAAAAAGGGTAGTTAAACAATGTGGCAGATGCTTTGAGAAAAAGGGCATTGTTGGTTCAAGAAGTTCAAGTGTGGGAATTGATGCTTTGAAAGGTATGTATGCAGAAGATGATGATTTCAAAAGTATTTATGCTTCTTGCAATTAGTTCAATGGCACTTTTCATGAAGACAATTTTGATTTCTTGATCCAAGAAGGTTTACTTTTTAAGGATGCTCAACTTTGTATTCCCAAATGTTCTATGAGGACTAATCTAATTAAGGAAAAGCATTGTGGCAGCTTAGGGGGTCACTTTGGTGTGGATAAAGCTTTAGAACAGGTAATAAGTCATTAATTTTGGCCCAAGATGCAAAGTGATGTCACAATTTTTGAGGAAAAGTGTGTTGTTTGTCAAAAGGCCAAGGGTTGTAGTACAAATGCAAGTCTTTATCAACCATTTCCAATCCCAAACAGACCATGGGAGTCCATCAACATGGATTTTGTGTTGGGGTTTCCCAAAACTCAAAGAGGATTTGATAGTGTGTTTGTTGTTGTAGACCGATTTAGTAAAATGGCACATTTTATACCATGTAAAAGTACAAATGATGACTTATACATTGTAGGGTTGTTCTTCAAGGAGGTGGTCAAGATTCATGGATTTCCATTGAAAATTGTTTCTAATAGGGATAGTAAATTTGTGGGTCAATTTTGGAGAACCCTTTGGAAGAAGTTGGGAACAAATTTAACCTTTAGCTCTACCTATCATCCCCAAACAGATGGGTAGATTGAAGTAGTCAATAGAAGTCTTGGAAATATACTAAGATGCTTGAAAAAGGAACACTCAACTGAGTGTTTGAACTCAAAGATTTGAGTGGCATGGAGAGAAGGAGCGTTGAAGGAGAATATTTTGCAGTGGAAATGAAGGAAATACATTAGCAAGTTAGAGAAAACCTTCAAAAGAGTGTTGATGAATACAAACAACATGCATAATTGAAAAGGATAGAGGTTCATTTCAAAGTGGGGGACCTGGTCTTAGCTCATTTGAGGAAAGAAATTCTACCTAAAGGAAAGTATTCAAAGTTGCAGATGAAGAAGATTGGGCCATGTAGGGTGGTCCACAAGTTTGGAGAAAATTCCTATGAGATAGAACTCCCTCCTGGAGTGGCTATCTCTCCAATTTTTAATGTTTTTGACATGTATCCTTTTAAAGGATCTATAATTGCAAGTACATCGGAGGTTCCAGATGAAGATTAGGTCAAGGATTTTCCACCAAGTCAACCATTGAAGCTAGAGTACATTGTGGATACAAAGGAAGCCAAAAGAACAAGACACAAGGTGTACTATGAGTACCTGGTGAAGTGGCAAGGCCCTCCTATGGAGGATGCCACCTGGATGATAGAGGAAGACATCAATAAGCATGGTACAATAGTTCAATATTTTCTCTCAAGTGGAACTTGAGATTTTGTTCTACTCGTGAGTATGGTGCAAGGGCACCTGGTCTACATGATGTAAAAGGAGTTCTATGTTAGTATTTTTGTGTTTTGAGTCACTTTTGTTGTAATAAGGTCTATTCAGACCATGTTGTCATGTTTTAAGTTGATTAGGGTCATGTGGGGTCATTTTTACAAAAAATATGTCAAGTTGTGCAAATGTTGCAAAAGTTGCAAAGCAACTTTTCATTTTTGGCTTGTATGGAAGTTAAACGGTTAGTTGTTTGAAAGGTAGTTTGGAACCATTGGTTTTGGTTGTAAAATGTTTAAATATTTCCTTATGTGGTTGAGGAAACTCTCTAGAGACATTTTTGGAGATCAAACAATAAGAATAACTTTGTTTTCTGTGTGTTTACATTGATTTCTTGCTGCTATAGGAGATTGTATGGCTTCGTACTGCCTGCAAATGAACTAATTTTCATTGGATGTGATGAGGGACTGAATCTACTATCATTTGAAATTTATTTTATTATATTTCATTAGTTTGAAGGGATTTAGAGCCAATTTACTAAAAACAATCTAGAAACCCTAATTTTGAGGGTTTGATAGAAGAAGCATGAATTAGGGGACCATTCCATTGATGGAAAATTCTGAAAATCGATGGAATGGAAGTAGTTAGAGTTATTTTAATTTTTGTAGGGGTGGAAAGAGTAGGGGATGGAGTTAGGGCTGATTTTGATGCAACCCTAGCTTAATATCTCTATGTATTGGGCTTAGGAGGATAGTTAGTCATAGGGTTTTGTGAATAGAAGAGTTGGTGATGATTCTAGTTGATAAAATCTATATATTCAAACCCCATGTGACATGATTGAAGCCTTGGAGTGAAGTTTTGTGATTGGGAGAGAGTTCATCTTGTAGTTGCTTTGGAAAACAAGCCTATTTAAGCCTATTTGTTGTGTAGCAATCCAAATTGGGGGGTGTTGTTACAAAATGAAAATATTTGTAAATTTGATATGTTTCAAAGTGGCATAAAGGGTATTCTGAATGGTGATCCAATTTTTGGTTTCAATCCTTTCTGGAAGTTATGATGGAAAAACCCTATTCCAAGTACTATAAGGATAATTGAAGGTTTTGGGAGAAAGGCACCAAGTTAGGGTTTCAAAGTTGCTAAGTTTGTTTGATTTATGATTGTATTGATACCTCTACCCTAACCTGCATCGTGAATTGGTCTTTTATTTCTTTCTAGTTGATTTTGATAGAAAACATGGGTATTTATAAAAACCCTAGAAATAGTGAATTATTTAAGACTCTTATGATTAATTGGGTTTCTAAATGACAAGCATATTGTTCCATAATTATATTGCTCAGAGGATATTAGAATTATTTATATGATGAATTCTAGAAAGATGGAGACTTTTTTCTTTTGTATGAAGTACTAGATATTTTGAATTTGTTAATGAAACTTAAAGGCCCAATAACTTGTAAACTCCTTTAAAATGATATTATTTTGGTATAAATAGTATTTGTGTAGCTATAAACATCATTTTGTTATGAAAAACATTTGTTTAGCTGCAAACATCATTTGGTTATAAAAAATATTTTTTTAGTTGTGAACAACATCGTTTTGTTATGAACAACATTTATTTAGCTACAACTAGCATTGTTTTGTGATGAACAACATTTGTTAGCTGCAACTAGTGTCGTTTTGCTATGAACAACATTTGTTTAGCTGCAAATAACATCTTTTTGTTATAAATAGTATTTGTTTAGCTACAAACAACATGTGTTTAGCTATGAACAACTTTGTTTAGCTACAAACAACTTTGTTGTGTTACGAATAACATATCAATATGTGAAAACTATTCAAACAAACCCAATCTTTGTTCTTTTACTTCTTGTATTTCTAAAAAACTATATGAAAATGTTGTAACAATATTTGGAATTGAAGCAATCTGATATAATGGGTTTATTTCAAAATGTATGCACAAAATTAATAACATAACTTGGCACATATATGTGTATGCACATAGACCTTCACCTATGTACGTACACATACTTGTGGCATACCTTCTTTTGTTAATTATTGAATTCATTCTTAAATGAATAATGATTTATGTTGAATATAATCATGTGTCATGTGTATGATATTACTAGATAATGTATTGATCAATTCAATTTGAATAATTTTTTTGATTGTTTTTTAAATGAGGAAATAAGTAGATTGAGTTACATTTCCATAGATCTATGTGTAAATAATATTCCCTTAATTGAGTAGAATAGTAACACCTAAGTAGACTAGAGAACCTCAAGGTAGATGTTGCTAGAGGGTAGATAGATGTTATGGAATAATTGTGCTGTTGAAAGTTACCTTCTAGCATGGGTGTCAAAATGGAGTTTAGAAAGTATAGATTTTTTCTTTATCCAAAACCTATTGTTTTTTTGTTGTTGCAACATTATTCTTATTCTTGGCCAAGCAATTATCCCATTATGTATGTATGGAATTTGTGATAACACTCTCTTCCATTCCTAGCATAGATCTTGCATTTTTATAACTCATAGATATAGATGCATGTTGATGTTTGGGCACGCGCCAAATTCCACCTTGCAATTTGTTTTCTTGCTAAAATTTCCATGCAGGGTCAAACATTCTTCAAGTTAGAAGAATTTTGGGGAAGCTTAAGCTTCGTGGTTGGGTGGTAAAGCACTTCAACCATGTTCTCATCCACTACTAGAGGTGAGCGTCAAGAGGAAACCTCATATTTTTTCAAGACTATCTTGGTCTATGATGTAACCTTGATGTAAATTTATACATTGTATTGAGTTTGTGGCCTTATGAGCCAAGTCAACTTGGATATTGTAAATGAAATTGAGATTGAATATATATATTTTTGACTCATTTTAATTAGACATCTATTGCTATTATTGATAATAGCTAATTTTAGTTGTCTTTTTAAAATTAAATATTCATAATGTCATTGCAATAATATAATTAGGTAATAATTAGAATGGGTTATTACATGATTTGACTATCGAATTCTTAAGAGAAAACATTTACATCTTTGATCACCATTAACACACATTTTGAAGCTTTTACACAATAATGGAGGCTTCGTATTGATCCAAGCAATCCAACATCAATACAAATACACTTTCAAATGGGATGGTAACATTGTAATTCATGAATTCAGTTTATGTTCTCTTTATGATTGCATTTCTTGGTTCATTTCTTTATAATTTCATTTCATGAGTAGGTTGGGATTTTCCTTTGCTTTGATCTCTTTTATTTTATTTCATTGATGTTTCCTTATGCTTATATCCCCTCTTACACAAAGATACTTGCAACTTCTCTGAACACTCCCCCTTAGGAGTACACACCAATCAACTCAACAACCTTTGCACCATGACAACATAAATTTCATACTACAACAATATCACTACCTACTCCCCCTGAGAGGTAGCTAGCAACATCAATCTACATAGATAATGAATCCATAGATCCATTGGACTAATGCATCTAGTTCAAACAAGGAGGAGCAATGACCCTCAACTTCTTCTGAAGATACTCAAAAGTATCCTTAGGAAGAGCCTTAGTAAATATGTCATCAATTTGATCCTTTGTAGGTACATATTCAGCATTTACTTCATTCTCCATGACCTTCTTTCTCAAAAAGTGATACCTAATTGATATATGCTTTGTTCTTGAATGTATCACTAGATTCTTTGAAATGTTAATTACACTTGTATTATCACAAAATATAGAAATAGGCTCATCATGCACTACTCTAGCATCCTTCAATGTTTTCCTCATCCACAATACCTATTTATTGTAAGATGTTGCTGCAATATACTCAACCTTTGTAGTAGATAAAGAAAAAAAATATTGTTTCTTGCTAATCCATGATACCAATCTACATCTGATAAAGAATGCACCAGCACTAGTACTTTTCCTGTCATCAACACAACTAGCCCAATCTACATCTGTGTAAGCACTCAATGTGAAATTAGTATCCTTAGGATACCACAAGCCATAACCCAAAGTTCTCTTCAAATATTTGAATATCCTCTTCATTTCTGCAACAAGTGTCTCGTTAGGATCTTCTTAAAATCTAGCCACGAGAAAAATTGCATGCATGATATCAGGTATGGTAGCAGTTAGGTATAGCAGTCCACCAATCATATATCTATACTTACTATGATCATCCTTAAGGGATTCATAATCCTTACTTAGTTTGCAACCAGTAACCATAGGAGTACATACTAGTTTGGAGTCATCCATTCCAAACTTCTTCAACATTTCTTTAACATACTCTTATTGTGAAATGAATATGACTTTATCTTTTTGATTAATTTATAGCCCAAATAAAATCATCTCCCAAACATAGACATCTCAAAATCTTTCTACATCTCTTCTACACATTTTCTGCACATAACTTCATTGCCTCCAAATATTATGTCATCAACATACATAACCAATATCAAGATTCAATCTTCCTCAAATTTAAAGTAAATATTACTATCTTTGGTGCCCTTATTGAATCCTTGTTGTATCAAATATGTCTCCAATCTCTAGAAGCTTGCTTCAATCCATACAATTCCTTTTTCAATCTATAAACCATATTAGGTTTATCTAGCAACTAAAATCCTTCTGGTTGTTCCATGTAAACTTCTTCCAATTCTCCATTCAAAAAAGCAGATTTCACATCCATCTGATAAACTTTAAATTCTTTATGTGCTACAAAAGCCAAAAACATCCTAATTGCTTTCATTCTATCCACCAAGGAAAATATCTCCTCAAACTCTATTCCTTCAACTTGTGCATAGCCCTTACACACAAGCCTTGCCTTGTTTCTTACCACTTCTCCATTCTCATTCAACATGTTTCTAAATACCCACTTAGTTCCAATAATGTTTTTATTTTTAGGTCTAGGAACCAGTTATCAAGTTTGATTCTTCTCAACCTGCATAAGTTCTTCTTCCATTTCCTCCATCCAATGTTCATCTTTGCATGCTTCATTTTTTGTCTTTGATTTAATTTTAGAGAGTAAACATAGATTTACCTCTACATCAGCAACTTTTCTTGTCAACACACCTTTTTTTGTCTCCAATAACCTTTTCTTCAAAATTATTTCTCTTTACATGCTTAGGGGTCTTAGGGGTATTATTTGGAGCTTCTTTCTCTTCATTTTGTACCTCTTTTTCCTTAGATTTTTCTTCTTCTTCTTCTCTGTAAGAAGGCTAATCCAACTCATATCCATCTATTACAACTAAATTATGCATATCTTCATCAACCTTGACACTTGCACTTTCAATAATTCTTCTTATTATTTTATTGTAACATCTGCAAGCTTTTCTTTTAGTAGAATATCCAAGGAAGATACCTTCATTAGACCTCATCTCAAACATTCCCAAATTTTCATCATCTCTTCTGATATAGCATTTGCTTCCAAACACTCTAAAGTACTTGACACTAGGAATCCTTCCATACCACAACTCATAGGGAGTATTTTTGTTGTTAGCTCTTACTTGAACTTTGTTAATTATGTAAATAGTAGTATGAATTGCTTCTCTCCAATAGACTTCCAGTAGATTAGCTTCTCTCATCATAGTCCTTGCAACTTCTTGAACAATCTTGTTTTTCCTTTCACCTACCCCATTTTGTTGAGGAGTCCTAGGGGCGTACAAGTGCCTCTTTATGCCATGATTCTCATAAAATGTGTTAAATTCATTAGAGGTGAACTCTCCACCTTTGTCAGACCTCAAACATTTGATCTTCAAATCCATTTCATTCTCAACCATAGCTTTAAATGCTTTAAATCTACCTAGGGCTTCATATTTTTCTCTAAGAAAAGTAAGCCATGTCATTATAGAATAAAAATCAATCAAAATCATGAAATAACTGTCACCTTGAAGACTTCTCACTCTTGTTCGACCAAAAAGATCTGTGTGAACCAATTCCAACAATCCAGTAGATGATTGTTCTTTTCCCTTGAAAATACTTCTAGTTTGTTTTCCAAATTGACAATCTCTACAAATAGCATTGATAGGCTTTGTAATCCTCGACATATATCTCACTACTTGAATTGAACTAATTCTAACTAGGTTATCAAAATTGATGTGACACATTCTCCTATGTCATAACTAGCTATCATTAATTTGAGTCATAAAATAGTGACCATCAACACCGTTGAGCTGATAGATGTTTCCATCTGTCCTTTTTCCAACAACAGTTATAGTTCCAAACCCTTTTCTGATCTCACAACCATCATCCTAAAACATAAGATTGTATCATTTGCTACACATTTTTCCAACACTCAAGAGGCTATATCTTAAACCTTTAACATAGTAAACATCTTTAGTATTATGCTTTCCATCAAAACTGATTGAACCTATTCCACAAATCTTAGCACCTGAATCATATCCAATGTTAACAAGTCCTCCATCATATTTTTCAAAAAACTTACTCTTATCTCCAGTCATATGATTTGAGCAACCACTATCAATAACTCAATAGTTCTTGTCCTATCTAACATGAAAATTAGATACCAAAGTACCTCCAACTTTACCCTTTTTCTCCAAGACACTTTCCTTCATTCAAATATCATAGTTAGTAGAACACAATTCATCTTTTAAAGCTGAGCACAATAATTCATTATCATCATCTCCATAATCAAACTCATCATAAAAAATACTAGCATATTCTCTAACATAGTAGCTTTTCTTGATCATTTTTCCTTTGTTTTCCTTTTTCTTATTGTTCACAGTTTTGTTTGGACATCTTGAAGCATAGTGACCTATAGTTCCACAACTAAATCATTTGAAAGGTAATTTATCCTTGTACTTACCAGTGCCCTTTTTCATCCTTCTTACAAAGTTAGCTTCCAAATCATCAAGATCATCTTCATCTAAATCTTCAACTTTTTTTGATTTTTTAGTCTTGAAAGTAGTCTCCACTTTTGCACCATTTTTTGGACCAATTTTCCTCATTTCAAATGTAGTTAGTGTTCCATACAATTGATCTCTAGTGTATGTATTAAAATCTACAAATTCCTCAATAATATAAACTTTTTCACTACAAGAATCAAGAGTTCTAAGAATCTTCTTTACCACTTTATGTTCTTTGACTTGTGAACCAAGACCTCTCATAGCACTTACTAGTTCATTAACCCTCTACATGTAACTTGTGATTTTTTCATCATCAGACATCCGCAAAGTCTCAAATTGTGCCTTCAGATTCTATAACTTATCTTCTTTAACCTTATCATCTCCTTCATAGATACTTTCTAGCTTACCCCAAAATTCTTTAGCAATTTTTAGATCCATATTTTTCACTAATTCAGTATGTGCAAGACTAGTCAAAAGAACAAACCTTACTTTTCCATCTATTTCATAGGCTTACATTTCATCACACATGCATGAACCATTTTTAGGTATGGTGTATGTAGTATTTACTACCTTTGCAACTTCATATCCATGATAGATCAGGTAGCCTTCCATCTTCACCTTCCAGAATGCATAGTTTGTACCATCAAACATAGGGATATCCTTCTTATTCATCATCTAGATCTACCTCAAGCGGTCAAGGTTTTTCTAAGGAACCTTGCTCTGGTATCAATTGTTGAATGAATAAGACAATTGAGAGGGGGGGTGAATCAGTTGTACCAATTTAAAACATCAAAACCCTCAATAGTAATCAAATCCACATGCATTAACAAAAACCCTTAATCTATTATAATGTTTAAACATGAAAAGAAGATAACATAAAGTTAAGCAACCAACACCATACACAAGAGAACACCAAATTTCCATGGAAAAACCTAGAACAGATCATAAAACATGATAAGGATTAGCTCACAATAAAAATAATTGCAAAAACAATACAAAGAGGCTCATTGCTAGAATAGCACACACTATCTAGAAACACTCACAGCCTAGGCTCACTATCGGAATAGAAAGAAGAAAGAATATAAAATGTCACATAGAGAAAATAATCTCAATGCAACAAAGATTCCACCACAACATCTCCAATCAACACTAGTAGCCTTCAAGAGATCAAGATACCTTAGCTCACTACATTCAGCAATATTGCATTATAGCTCACACTAGAATTCACACTTCTACACTTAATTTTTCATCACACTACTCAATTCTACACCGCACACTATCTCTCATCAATTCACCTTGCATTTATACCATCCACAACTTTAAAAACATCTTCAAGTTGGCTACACTCTTCTTGCACTTCATAAATTCAAATTAGGTCAACACTAAGCATTCATATGGTGGATAGGAACAAAAGTGGACCAATAAAAAACTTAGATAGGACCCAAATCATCTCTCACATGCCACACTACACCTTCATTAAAGATTAAACATCTTCTAATGTAGTGTAAACACCAGGTCAGTCATTGCCCGTGCAAACAACATTAAACTTTGAATTACACGCTTCCTCAAACCCAAGGATGACTTACAAACCACATACCACACTTCATCATGATCTAGAATATTCCTCTATCCTCCTTAAATCCATTAAAATCCTTCACAACAACTCACACCATTAGAATGTACATGCCCAGTACACTCAAACTATATTGCCAAACATTGCAACTCTACAATGCAATTTCTGGGGTACCAAACCACAAATACTCTTACCATAGGAAAGAGATTAACATCATCAACATACCTTTAGAAACAAAAGATTTGAAGAGATTTTTTAGAGAAATGTGGATCAAATACATTTCTCCTAGACACCTCTGTAAGCAACATTGGAAAACTAGTTCACACACTGGTGAACATAACTTCTTATGACCTTCAATCTAGAAGCCAAAATTCTAGATATAGAAACTTTGAACACCTATAACCAACATATCCAAACCACACAAGAAGATCTTCAACTCAGAAGAAATGCGAAGAAAAACCAAAACACCTCTACAACACCCTGTTTCCTTATTTTATCATTTTTCTCGGTATCCTCAACATCTAAACCATAAATAGAAGCTTATCAAAGCAACATCATAGGTCAAAGTCAACAACTTAACTGATGACAACATAATGCAACTAATCAAAGAAACCATCTCTTCTCAACCACTATACTACTATCATGCAACAATCTCTTCTCAACCATTGTACTACTATCATCAATGACAACAAAAGATTGTTGACATCAATGATAACACGTTCATACTTGCAACATAAGGGGGCTCCATTTTGGATTTTTATTATTCTATATTTTTCATCATAACCCTATGCTAGGGCCCTATCCAAGTCTATATTAACAAAAAAAATTGGGACAACCAATTTCCCCAAATCTTGAGTCCATAGATTTAATAGTGGCATATTATATTTACTCCTTTTGTAGCCATATGCAAGCAGTGTCCAACCATGTTGAGGCATAACATCATCATTTATTTTTGTATCCAAATCTTGTAACCTATCTGTCAACACCCCCATGCCTTGAGCATGCTTCACACTCTTAGTGGGCGTAGGTAATTGTTTCATTAAATCATCTTCCATGAAGCATTTAGCTCATTTTGATTTAACACTGGATTCACTCATTTTGATGGTTTGTAAAATTCCTAGGGTTTGCACACAATTTCTATAATTCCTAGGGTTTTTCCCCTTTCTTTTTAAAAATTCAAAGAAGTAATATAAAAACCCTTCCTTACACAACCCCTTTCAATAATTCACAGATAATTTTTTAATTGAAGACAATTAGATGAATTACCTATGAAATTGCTTGTGAAACCTCAGAAATAGGGGGAAGGTTCCAAATATTTTAGGGAATGGAACACAAGGGGTAGGGTCCTATTTCACTCATTTTTCACTTAAGGAAACCCTAGAGATCTCAATCCAAGGATGGAATGAAGGAAAGAGATCTGCTAAAGGTTGTCCTAGGGTAAAAGCACAAAGTTGTGTCACACTTTTAGTCAGCTTATCAACACAACTGAATTTAAGTATTTCTAACTAAAAATCAATTTTGGTCAAATATATGATCTAGTACGATTAATTCTAGCTAAGTTAGATAATTGTACAACTTTTTTCAACTAAAATTGTTGGCTAAGAATACATGGAGCACCACTTTGCGTCCAATTTACCAAAAAAAATAAAATTATTTGAAAACTTGAAGTTTCAGTAACTCCTACTAATGTAAATAACATTTTTTTAAAAATATAAAAATACCCTTTTGTAGATCCATAAGTTTAGTTTTCAAAAATATATTTATTTTAATAGTTTAATTATTATTTATATTCTATATTTTACTTTTACTAAAAGTAGGTTATCAATACAAAATATAAGGCTGATTACCATGCCAAGGAAAAATACTAAAACTTATTAAAAAAAAATGAAAAAAATATGATGCACTAGATAAAAGAATCTATTTCAAGATTGTATATTTTTTTTCTATTTTAGATAAATATTTAATATGAAAGTTGATGTCCCATGGAAACAACTATTTTTGGATTCACACATATTTTAATATTTATTTAAAAATATATATTTATTAAAATTGAAAAAAAATACATCCATGCACTAAAGTTTCAAGTTATAAATACAAACAAAAAATTTGAAAGAAAAAAATTAAATTTACTATAAAAATTTTGATGTCTCATGCAACTTCATTTTTTAGCAATGAAATTATAGTGCTAATTTATTAAAAACTAGTTTTAAATAATTTTTTTTTATTTTAAAAAAATACAAATATAAAATATACTAAAAAATATAGATAGGAATCTATGCAACCTCAGCGGGCTTTTTCTTTTTGTTGGAATAGCTCGAACCTTCCAAAAGAAGGGAGTTTTGCTTGGTTAGTTTTGAGAAAGAGGGCTTTAACAAGTGACGATTGTCCAAATTGGGTATTGCAGATCCTTTTATGTGTATTATGTGAACAAGAGTTTGAAACCCATGATCACCTATTCATTCAATGCTATTTTGCACAATCATGTTGGTTCTTTGTCTTGGGGAAAATGACTTTTTCAACGCCTCTCCCTAATTTTATCTGGAACATATTCTCTACTTGGCCTATGTTATATAAAAGCTCATTTTTTGCATGTATTTGGCAAGTTATCCCAGCTTTGGTTGTGTGGGCCATCTAGTGGGAAAGGAACAAAAGAACTTTTAGAAAAGTGATTTCTTCAACTTTTTTTCTTCACTCTTTGATTGAAAAACCTATCTCTGAGGTAGTTAACTCCTGGGTACAAAATTATAAAAATGTTGGCTCGGTGTTTTTGAATTGGGATAATTTTATACTACAAAATTGGAAATCTATTGTTCTTCCATTCAAGGGAAGCTTAAAGCAGCCCCAAATTGCAAAATTTGATAGGAAAACAATCAAATGGTTACCTCCATCCCCAAATTTCCTAAAACTGAATTTTGATGGTGCAGCCTGAGGTAATCCGGGGGTGTCAGGTGCAGGATTTTGTATTAGGAATTCTAATGGCTGTCTCAAAGCAGCTAGGTCTATCTCCCTACCTTCAGGGACAAATAATATGGTAGAATCCACATCTCTTCTCCATGGTTTAATTTTGGCTAAGAAAATGAAACTAAAATCTCTTCATATTGAGGGTGATTCACTTATAATAATAAATGCTTGCAAGGAGAGATCATGTTATAATTGGGCTTTGAAATATGTTCTCCAGATTGTTTGGAATCTTCTAGATGAATTTGAAGAAATTCAGATTTTTCATACTTACAAAGAGGGAAATGCCTTAGCAGATCATTTGGCCAATCTGGGTTGTGATAAAAAGGAATTTCTCTATATTCAAGATATTGCTAATAATACTGATTATTCTTCTATTCAGGAACTGGCAAGTTTGAGGAGCATAATTGAAGTTGGGTGTCCTAAGCAATAAAATGCTATGATTATGTTTGATGGGTGTGGATGTCATCAGGTACTTGAGAAATTGCATTTGTACTTGTGATAGATTTAAAGGATTTAGAAACATATTTGAAATATATAAGCAAGATTTGGCTTATCATTGTCGAGTACAAATAGATGAAGCCTTTCACCTAATGATGTTCACACTAATTCGAATATGTCATTCTTATCATATCTCCTCTCTTCTCTATGCTCTCTTAAACTAGCGGCAGTCTTTGAGTACAAGGTAATCATGTGTTGGTAGTGTTATAGTTTCCATTATGTACAAGATATCGATCAAACAATCTGGCATTTGTTGTGCTTTACATTTGGCACGAATGAATATTACCATTTTGTACAGGAAAATGTTTAAAATAATTCAATATCACTATGAATATCTTGTGCTTTAATTTGGCACGTATGTGCATTTATGAATGTGCCATATTCTAGGCATTTGGTGCTTCAAACTTTTATCTATAATAATGATATTCTCAAAATTGGAAAACATTATTTTGGTTGGAAACATTGGGTATTCCGCAACAATATTCATCTTCTTCGCTAATGCACTGGATTTTCTTCAGTCATTGAATGAAGTAGAGACTCTGGCTAGTAGTTTCATTAAGGCTCAATTTAGATTGGACAATGTAGTCCTTCAGGCTATCCAACAGTACAACTTCTTTAGTAGGGATGGCTTCATAGGAGGCCTCCTTCCCAGAGATTTACTGCAAAATAATCAAGGTATTGAAGAAGTTTTTGAAGCCTTTAAATTGGCCTTACAGTACAGGAATGAAAATATCTTGTTGAGGGCTTTGAGAAAGAATAGACAAAGTGTTAGGACCCTATTTGAATTGGAAATCAAAGACATATTTTATGCCTTGTTCTTTCTTTGTGCATACTCTTCTCAGATTGCCAATCATAGTTTGAATTTGGACTTGCAACTTCAAGTCAATTCTTTAAATTGTCAAGCTTCCTCTAATAGAATCGCTCCTTGTGTTTCATCCTGAATGAATTCTTTTGGCTCCCAAGCTTATGACAGAAGGCCTGGTATTTTGAATTTTCCATCTGCCGAAGGCATGGATGATAACTTGCAGAATGGAAAAGCTTCAGGAAGATCATATCTTAATAATTTCTTTTTGGTTCTATTTTGTTAGACTTATGTCAAATTTTGGCATTATGTGACAGGGATGTCTTTTGTATGGGGAACTCAGGGGTGATTATTTGTAAATGGGAATATTTATAGTCCTGGGTGTATATGATGAAATTTTTGTAAAAAAATCTATTAGGGTAAATTACTTAGGTTTTAGGTCGTATTGGGAAATTCTTTTTAGGCAGGAAATTTACTCAAATCGAGCTGGTTCTGAGTTTTCTAAAGCCAACATTTGTAAATTTTGTATGCACATTTTTATCTGGGGCTACAACCACAAGTTTTCTTACTAGTTCTTTCTTGATTGGTATGACCCCCGAAACCAAATTTTGTAAAAATTATAATATATAATAAAAATATAGTGGCTTACCACTTTCGCCATATATATACACTAAAAAATACATATTTTACTAGTTTGTACATCATTTTAAAATTCAAAACATATATGCCACTTTTTAGTGATTCAAGTTTAAAAGTTGGATCAGTGTTGGTCATTTCCTTTATAAAGTGTGACACAACTTTGTGCTTTTACCCCCAAGTAGGGTATGATTAATGACTAGGGAGGGGTTCACTAGACCAAGCTAGGGCTTGGAAAGACAAGTAACATGCAAGACCTAATGATCAAATCTAATGATGTGCAAGAATTAAATAGATGACCTAGAAATGAATGTAAAACAGAACAATAAACTGAGAAATCAGAGAGGTGCAGCTGGAAACCTGTAGTATCTTGGATGAAGACTTGAAACGCTGAAAATACTGAATTTATTGGACACTGGGACTCATATGCCAAGCTAGGTGATTTAGTCCCAAATTAGGGTTTCTAGGTAGGGACAAGAATCTAGTAGTGATCAATCTGGAACTCCTAAAAATTGGAAAAATCACTATACTAGGACTCATATGCCAGAAGTGGTGTATCAGTCTTGCTTATCTTTTTAAAGGATCAAGACCTAAATCTACTCTTCAATCTCTGCTCTTTCTTCTCAACCTAATTTATGGATTTAAAATGTCTAATTTTGCTCTGTAGGTGCCTTTTAGTGATCTTATAAACAAGGTGATAACCTGGACAAATTTGCAACCTTGACAACTTCTTTCCAATCTTTCTCTTCAATGTATCTTCAATCTAGATCTACAAATCACACACTAAAGAGAGGGGAAAATGTTGTTTTGTTAGTGGAAAGGGGTTTGCCTTGGTCAAACCTTGAAATGAAATGAAATAGGAAGGAGGAATGATGAATGACAATTTTGCAACTCACCAAACCATAGGAATAAAGTGTTGCAAACATGTATGAAATGACTAACTTGTTCATGTGAATCTTGACTCTTGCTTGAATGATATGGATCTTGACTCGCATTCTTGCTTGAATCACAAAACCGTACATCACAAATGTTAGCTCAAAAATAAGCACGATGCATGATGACTTTAATATGATGCTTGATACTTGAATAATGCTCTAAATCACTTGATAATTAGCTCTTGAATGCTCTTGTAAACTCTTGAATGCTCTTGTGAACTCAAATATGATATAAGGAATGCTCTCATGAAAGTCTTAGGTAAAAATGAGTGAAATAACCTTGTATTTATACATGTGTTTATGCCAAATTTCTGAAAATTACAACACTACAAGACAACATCAGATCTAGGAGAATAAAATCCCACCAATAATTGAATTTGACTTTAGCTCTAAGCTAAGAGGGACTCATACGCCACAAGTGGCATAAGAGTCCATTAGGCTAAGCTTTGGGACACATTTTTCAAGAAATGCTTAGATTAATGTGAAATTCAAATCAAGGCCCCAAAACTTATGTGGGACCCATACACCCAAGGTGGCGTATGAGTAAAAAATCACTAAATATGGGGCATACAATCCAAAAACATTAATATTTGATTGGTCAATTGATGTATATGTTCGGATTAATCTCATAAAGATGCATTAATTAAAGCTTGTGGATAAAAAATAAGGCCAATTAAAGCATAAGTAAGCCCAATTTATTAACAAAACCATAGATTAGTGTTAAAGTGCAAGAAAAAACTTCACAACACCCTAAATAAGGCACAATTATGTCCATTTAGTTCACAAGGGCCCAAACAAGTGTGAAAATGTAACGATATACATTTTTCTACACTACAACTTGAAACCTTAACTTTTCTTGCTCACTATTTTCCTTCAAAGATCTCTGTCCTTCATAAATATTGAGTGCACTTACAATTATGACAAGAAATAAAACAATTATATGTTTTATTACCCTAAAAAAGTAGTAGCTGAGCTTTAATTATTGAGTGATGGCTTGCGTGTATGAAATTGATCATCAATCAAATAGTCATTCCTATTTGAATTTCAAATATTGATCTAGGTGCTGCAATCCATTTGAACCACCTTTTACAAAATGCGTCATGAAGGAATTTTTGTACTAAACCCTAGAATTGACGTGTCCTGCTAATTCCTTCTCACCTTGAACATGTTTTAGTTTTGCACTCAACTCATGAAATTGTGCCACATAGAAACTCTATGTTGAAATCTAGGACAAACATGTGCCAACATATCTGTAACTATCATCGAGCATAATTTATTTATGCATTGATGGTATGAAACCATGCTCCATAAGAACCATGCGTTGAAATGAAAAAATTCCAAGTGTCAATTGATGAAATCATGTTCTTAGTTCCTTTTACATACACGTTTCTAGGAGAGAAATGCACTGCGAAGGAATTAGGCATTGCATTTATGAATGAGAATGTGTCCTCTTTTTGCTAATCACCACTCAATGCATTATCATTTTGCGCTAAGAGTATGAAATTACGCTTTGAAAAAGCTTTGAGCCAGAACCAAGATTTGACATTTGTCTCCTTATTTAACTCGACTTGGTGCATTTTCACTATGTGCTCCCTCCATGAAAATGTGCTTTAAATGACAAGTGTTAAATTCTTAATGGTTTCTTCTGAATGTAATTTTCCTTTGTGCTGAAGATCCAAAAATGTGATGCAAAGGAAGCATGGACAACAATTACATTATGACACCTATCTTCACCATAATAAAGAAAACCTAGCATATTTTCACTATGTGATCTATGATAAAAAATGCACTCCGAAAGGGAAGTGCATTGTGATAAGATTGTGACACGTATTCTAATTTTATGAACCCCACCTAGTGAAATTTTGCAATGCACTCAACTTAAGAAATTGTGCTCTTAAGAAAAATCACACTACAATTAGGGGCCATCACTTGTCTTCATGTTATTTATCCTGGTCTGATGGATTTTCATGATGTGCTTCCTTCATGAAATGAAAATGTGCTCTAAAGAAGTACAATGTTGAAATTTAATAATGTCATGTGTCCACATTCTATAAACATTGTTCAGTGCATTCTTGCTATGCACTAGAGGCAAAGAAATGTGTTGCGAAGAAGATTTGTAATAAACTAAGGGTTTGGCACATGCCCTAAGTGGGGACATACTCTTAGTGCTTAAGTGATACATTTAGACACATGCATAAAAGTTGTTCTTAAGGATGCTCTTAGGGAAAAGGGGGTCGAAGGTTACAAATGTGGACTTAGACAAGAAAATTTCAATAATTTTGGAAAAGGCATAAGAAGTCATAGGTCTGAACAGTATGCTTAGCAGGAAGGGCTAGTTAAAACATGGGATAAGGACCCATCAGTTGTCACTTGAATGACAAACAACTAAAGTAGGTGGTCAAATGAAGAATAGAAAAAAAGTGCTACATACATGCCTATACCTAGGGTTTTTCTAGGGTTTTAGCATTAATAGGTGGCCATTTACAATAAACCCTAGCAAAGACAACTAGCATTTCAAACAAAAACCACGGAGAAAAAATGAAAGCCAAGAAAATGAAAGCATACCACCATGTTGTACAAATCATTTTTATAAGTGTTAACCCAATAAATTAGGTGTAAAAAATTTACCCATGGGTTTTTCGTTTGGCACTAAGTGCTAGACCTTACATGTAATGCTAGCACTTATGTACTTAAAGCACTCACAATGCATAAATTGGTGGCATCAGTCAACCTAGCCACGATCGCCTAACATTCACCACCACCACAACATCGATCGAGATACTCCACTGTATGTAGTGTCTTCACCACCCTACCTCCTCTATGTGCCACTCAACTAGGTGTCACCACCCACAAACCACCTCAACAATGCATAGGTGTTTCTTATAGCCCTATAAAGAGTAATCATTTTTATGCAGCATAAATTTCACTTAAATAAGAATTAGAAAGTTGGTTCTCCATACTTCATAATGGTATGGGTGATTTTTCTATATTTTTATCTAGGTGTCTTTTTTTAATCTTGCAATAGACATATGATTTTGCATATACAACCAAATTTTAACAATTTTTTTAATTTCTCAAAAGATCATAAGGAATATCATTGTAGCCTTTATTGTCCCTTTTGATAATATTTTTTTAATTATAAAATTAGTGTGTGTTATAAATAGTTGATTTAAGCTTGTTAATTGTTTAAATTATAAAAAATGATCATTTTAATCTATTGGGGGTTGTAGTTACATAATTAATACACTTAGGAGTGTAAGACATGATTTAATTGACCCTTTTTCTTTTCTCTCTTGGTTTTCTTATACTTTTCATGGAAAAATTGAAGACTATTGAGCTCCTCACTACACACTACTATAACTCATAAAAATTAAAAATGAGACAACTATTACAATCTAATGGACTTTGGAAAACACTAAATGAAAAAAAACACTTGAATTCAATAAAACATTTTTTAAGTTATACAAAAAAATTAGATGATGAAATGGAGCTCATGTGATTGCATGTATCCAATAATTTATCATTTCATATAATGAAGTACACAAGACTGGAGAATGTATAAGACAAAAATATTGAGTTGTATGGTACATTTAATGAGTTATGAATCTTCCAACTAGATGTAGATTTTACATCATTCTCTTCAAATGATTTTTTTGTTCTTCAATATTTTCTTGCAAAGTTCAAATTAGTTTGATCGCAATTGAAAGGATGTAAACATGATAAAAATGATAAGAAATGTATCTTCTTAATTTTATCAAAATTAAAGAGTCCAATTTAAGTGTTTTAATCTACTATTGGTGCCTTGGGGAAAGAATTTTAGATGCCCAGCTTTAAATTATTTTTTGAGTGGTTCTACTAGGAGTTGACCAAGTTAATTTAGAGGGATGTACTTCCTAGATCCAAGAGCCAAGATTTGATGACTCAATATTCTAAGGGTAGAGGTAAAAATAAGAAAAAACCTAAAATAAAATCTCATTTAGGTGGTGAGTCTCCCTCCAAACTAAAGTAGAACATCCCAAAATCCATTCCTTCCTCTTCTTTTAAGTCTAGTGAGTCTAATTCCAAGATGAAGACGAAGAAAAGTGACACTTGCACCTTTGTTTTCATGCTTGGTTATGATGAAGCTCATTAATTTTAGAGGTTATATGTATTGAAGGAGGCCATGAAACTACACAATATTTTAACTCCAAGTCATACTCCATAGGAAATGGGTAAGCTCTTTCTGCACAAGGTTTGTATTCATCTTCAAATAGTTGGATACTTGATTCAAATTATTCATATCACATGATCTATTTGAGTATCTTTCTATACTAGTGCTTTCATGAAGATAACACCCTTAAGATAAGTGTGAAACTCAACTATCCTATGAAATATTGGATCATTTTTAGACTGTAGATTGTCTTTGGTGAAGATGAACCTCCAAAGCAGGTCGGTTCCCCTTATGAACCTCCTAAAAACTACTACATTGATCAAGAAAAGGGATAGAAGAACTAAAATGGAAAGATTTCTTAACTCTAGGAGGTGATGCACCAAAAAATGAGACTTGTACAAGTGTTGTTTTAACACATGAAATCTCAATTAGTTAGCTAGTTCACACAATTCAATGCTATACATTATCACGCATCAGTATTTCATAAGAAGATCAAATGCTCATAACTTTAGAAGGAAAACTAAGTGTTCTCACAACCAAAATCCTAGTTTTTATGACACAATATTTTGACCTACATAAACATAGATTCCTACTTAAAGGTGTTGGAATGAGACAACATATTTGAGGACTAATCATTAATCATAAAAAATATGCATCAATCACCTATACACACACAATAGAATAGATATTGAGAAGGTAAAATAATTAAAATTTTATTGATAATAAGGTGCTTCAGCTGATACAAATCTGAAAACTAAATGAGAATACATAAATTTTCTGCTCTATAATCTCAAAATGAGTTATAATACATCTCTTTTACATGAGGTAGAAAGAGGAATGAAAGAACTCACTCTAAAAGAGTTGAAGACCTTTGCTAGAAAGAAATTGTCATGTCAAAGTCTTCTTCCATCATGCATGTTTTTGGAGCTAATATGATGATGTAGGTTTCAAGATCCTATCTAGCATTCAAGGAATTGTTTCAAATCAAGTTTCAAGATCAAGATCCACATCTATTAAAACCATTTCATGCAAGTTGCATATCTACATTCCAAAGTCAATTCAAGAGTTTGGTGAGTTGACATAGAATTGTTCATTCATCATTCCTTTCATGCTATTTTGTTTCATCCCAAGGTTTAATTACCAACATGGGGTTTGACCAAGGAAAATCCACATTCACCAACAAAAAAATATTTTCTCTCTTGATTTGTGTTTGTAGATTTAGGTGGAAGATCTCTTGAAGAGAAAAATTGAAGAACTTGCCAAAGTTGCAAAAGTTGTCACAAAGTTGTCATCTCACGAAAACTCAACTACAAAATTTATTTTTGGCTTTTCAAACTTGAAATATGGGAAAATTGAGAGATTTAGATCTATTATAGAGGCTCCAAAAAGTTGCAAACAAATCCTAACTCAGGACCCATTCACCCCTGGGTGAATGAGTTGTAGGTTAGATCCAACAAAGCACTTTTGGTGACTAGTACACATCATCTTACCTCTCTTTGCTCTATGATTTGATTTTTGGTTCCATCGGTATTGAGCTTAATCTATTAGATCCAAGTTGTAGATTGCATTTTGGAGTTGATTTTCTATTTTTAATCGTTCTCCCCAAAGTGTTGTTTTTCCTAGACCCCCATCCTTGCAAAAAAGGAAAATTAGTAGATTCACACTTTGACTTGACTCACCTCAAGGTTGATAGACCTTTCATTGTGTGGATCTCATTTCCTAATGAAATAGAGAGAAATAGGTCCATCATTCATATTTTACCCCAACCTATTTTTCTTCATTTCAAATGCAAAAAGAGAATTAAGACCTACACTATTCTCACCTTCATTTTGCTCATAAATATTTCTTATACTTCTTATTTCTTGTCTTCTCAAGCTTTCCAAGGTTGGATTTGATGTGTCACTTGATGTTGAACTTGTAGAATGTGGACTTGATGGGCCCGCACTATGAGTTCCTATTGTTGTTGGTGTTTTTTGTCCACTTGAGGGTGTGTTTGCTTGAATTCGTGAGGTTGTCCTTACGCTTGTTGAAGGTTTCAATTGAGGACCCCTTTGTTGAGCTTGAATGGGAATGGGAGGAGTTACATTTGAAGGTATACTTGTTGGTATTATTTCTTCAATATCCTCATTTGGTATATGCTTATTGTTACATCGACTATTTTCTCCAAGTTTCCATCCCATACTTCCTCTTCTATGAACTGCACATCTTTGTTGATTATTACCTTTTTGGTTATTGGATTGTATAGCTTATTTTCCTTTGATTCTTCACTATGTCCCATAAATATGCATCTTTCTCCTTTGCAGTCCAATTTCTTTCTCAATTCATCTGGGACATGTGCATATGCCACACATCCAAATACTCTCATGTGAGAAACATTATGTTTCTTTCCACTCCATGCTTCTTCTAGAATCATATTCTTTAGACTCTTGGTTGGACATCTATTCATTATATAGACTGTGCACATGAAACAACTTCATCCCAATACTCATTTGACAATTTTTTTCCTTTAACATGCTCCTTACCATTTCCATAATTGTTCTATTTTTACTTTCAACTATACCATTTTTTTGAGGTGTGTATCTAGTAGTGAATTATTTGTAAATGTCATGATCTTTGAAAAATATTAGGAAGTCATTTGATATGTACTCACCACCTCTATCCATCCTTAATGCTTTGAGAGAGTGTCAACTAAATGCTTCTCCACAACAGCCTTGAATTGGAAAAAGAAATCAAATGCTTCATCCTTATGCCTTTGGAAGTAGACCCATTTTTTACTTGTTTAATCATCAATGAATGTCATGAAATAACATCTTCCTCCAATTGAGGGTGTTTCCATGGGACCACATAAACCTAAATGGACAATCTCTAATGGTGTTGTTGCCCTCATTGAATTTCCTACTGGAAATGATTCTCTATTTTGTTTGCCCAAAATACATCCTTCACACACCCTTGCCAATTTATCTGAGTGGAAATCCCTTTACCTTGTTTTTCCTATGCAATAGGTTTAAACCTCCAAAGTTTAGATGCCCAAAATTTAGATGCCATAACCAATTTTCATCCTTAATTTCTACTTGAAATATTGTTTGTGTGACTACTACACCTTTTCCTTTATTTACAAGTTGTTATGTTCAATGAGAAAATTCTATTTTAAAATTTGGTTGTATCCTTAGGGGGAACATTCTATTGTTTGTCATTTGAACTTTTGCAATAAGCTAATTACTTAGATATTTATCTAAGATTGTGAATTCTCTATTTTTGAAAAACACTTGAATGAGCTGCCTAATGCTCATCGAATTGTGTTTTAAGCCAAGGATAAAATAAACATTAGAAATAAACTTTCTCTCACCCTTCTCGGTTAGGATTTCAAATTTTCCTTTCCTTATTACTGAAACTTTGTTATCATTCCCTAATGTGACATCAAATTTTACATTTTCATCTAAACTAGAAAATAGTTCTATGTTCCCTATCATGTGATTGCTGCATCTAGAATCTAAAAACCTTTTTTCTATTCTTGTACAACATTATAGACTAAAAACATACCACCCTAGTTTTTATTTTCTTTTGTACAATTTTCATTTTGCTACCTAGAATCATATTGTTTTTGAAAGAGGAAAAAATGGGTTTTATAGGGACCTGAAACCACAAAGTTTACAAACAAAAGATAAGATCATCAAAGACCCCATTAACAGAGAGGCTATAAAGAAAACAACAAAATGACAAAGCCACAACCACCAAAAAAGCCAGCAAGGGCCACAAAAAAGATCCAAAAAAACCAGACAAAATGCTAGCAATGACTAAACTTGGGACTTTAACGTTTTTGTAGTCTCAGCTTCCAAGTCGTTCATTTCCTGAACCCCCCTCTTTAAGATTTGGACCATCTAGGTAGTAGGAGGCGCTTTCCTCTTAAGGTTGGCATGAGTCCTTTTCGATATACCTTGGTCCTCGTTCTTCCTTTTATCCTTGTCCTCTTCTAGATCAACAACCAACGAGCCCTATGGCAACTTTTCCAACTTTTCAAACATTGCATTAATGATAATGGAATTATTCCTAGCCATTTTATGGTTTTGGTTCCACAACATTTTTCATGTTATTTTTTATTTTAACAATTTCAGCTTCCAGAGTCTTATACTTGTCCTCAATGTCATTTTCTCCCATTCTAGTATTCTTCTTTTTCTGTTTTCCTTCTTCATTGCTAAGAGTGGACAACTTCAGTTCCAGTTCCTCCAACTTGCTATTAAAAACCCTATTTCTGAGATTAAGATCATTAATTTCTTGACAGGCCCATTTCATAACCCTGAAAATGTGACCAACGCCACTTCTAGCAGAGGCAAGAATATATCAAGATTGATCCTGGTCTAAAATGAGGTTAAAATCATCCAGATTAGGGGAGCTAGGAAATCTGGTACCATCATCTCTGAAAGAGGTAGGAGGGGTAGACACAGAGTTTTTGCTACCTTCAGGGTTCTCATTATTTTCCTCCAGAGAGTCCACAAAGTAGGAAACCAACTTATTGACAGGGGAACCCTTGAGAGCGGGATTCTTTAAGGGAACCAGGCAATCGGGGTAGATCTCAGGGTTAGCTTTAGCAAGCTGGGGTTTACTAATCTAGGTTTTCTTACCAGACAAAACAGGGGATGGGTGGGCTTCAACAATTCTCTCTTGGTTAGGTTGATTCTCTGAACCACCACTGTTTGTTTCATAGTCCTCAGACATCGTGGCAACAACTGGTTTGGATAAAGCCGACAAGCTTTGATAGTGTTAATATATTAACCTAATAAGACCAGGATGAAGAATAGGGTATCTCCTAGGATTTTTCTTGTGGTCCTCAAGGCTATTGTTCAATGAACATAACAGATAATGGGGTAGATAAATCTGTACCTTATGGCAGAAGTGGTTAAGGATAGAAAAATGATGACCATAATCTCTAGTGAATCTCTCGTCCAAGGTAATATACTCCATTATGACACAAAGCACCTTTCTCCAAAGCACCTTGATGGTGTCAATTTCAAAATAGTTGTTGGAAATTTTGACTAGTTTCATTTTCTCTTTTTCTTTCTTATGGAATTTGATTACCGCCTGGTCTGAAAACCTTCTATTGCAATAAAACTTCACACCCTCAATGGACATTCCAGTCACCTCTCCTATAATTTGCTCATCCAGTTTCACCTTTCTCCCAAAGAGGATTATTTCTCCATTGTTCCAGTTCTTCACAAAATAGTCCATAGCCATAATATCAGGCCCATGAAGTTTTTCCAGAAATGGAACCAAACCACCTCTCACAACTTGTTTCCAGACCTTAGCATTCCTCGTGTGCACTTCGTAACTTTTTGGCTTGACTCTTTTCCTATCCCCCCCATTTTCATATGCACCTCACTGTAGACTCTACTAGCACCGAAAACCTATTGCAATTTTACGCAATGATTCCAATGAACCCACAAAGTTGTCAATTTTCCTTACCAGCTAAGTAATATGACACGACCCCATTAAATATCTTGATTTTGATGTACTTAGCCCTTTTCCCTTTCATCATTCAATATATTTTCCTCTTTCCCATGCGTAACATCATAATCTAATAAGGCCCTAACTTCAGCTCCCAAATCCCTAAAATTCTGCCACATGTTCAATTCTTTCCTCTTAACCCCCTCATTCACAAAGTAGTTTGCCACGCTATTAGCTTCCCTATAGATGTGTGAAAGTTTAACTTTATCGAACTTGTCTAGAATAGATTTTTCTTCATCAATCCAATTCTTTATAGACTAGGAAGGGGGGTCCTACCTAGGAGACAGTCAATGATGTTTTTGGAGTCCCCTTCAAGCCATAAGTATTTTATATTCAAATTATGAGCTAGCTTTAAAACTTGAAAAGCTCCTATAGCCTCCGCCACATGGTTGGTTTGATGGCCTAGGGAAATGGCCACAACCACCATAAAGTTACCATTTGAGTCCCTTAACACACCTCCACTTCTGGCCATCCTTGGATTTCCCTTCACAGCGCCATCAAAGTTGGCCTTAGACTAGCCATTTGGAGGAAAGGTCCAACACACACCCTCCCTGCTTTTCTTAGCTGGCTTGGCTGCCATAGAAACATCCATTTTAATATTCCAATCCTTAGCTATCATTAGATCATAAGGAGAACACACCATAGCTTCAAGGTTAAGAGCTTTTTGGGGAATAACATTGAAGTTTTCTTTTATAAGCCTTTTTTTTTTTCAAAAACATTAGTCTCTGACATCTCCTTATCCTTGAAAAGTCTGTTATTACGTTCTTTCCACACTCCCCAAACAAAAAAAGGGAAAATAAAATCCCATAACCTTTAAATGAAGGGATTTTGAGATGGAGATTTCCATTGTGAAAATAAATCTTCAATGGACAGGGGAAACACCTAAGAGATATTCTAGAGAGCTAATAATTTTCCCTAGATTATAGAAACAAACAGGCAGTGGAGAAACAAGTGGTTAGCTAACTCTGCCTCACACTTGCAAAGGTAACATCTGTTGGGGATTTGAAATCCCTGTTTACAAAGATTATCCACAATAAGCACCTTATTTTGAAGTAGAATCCAGAAGAAGATGTTGACTTTAGGAGTCAAGTGTTTAATCCACACTTTAGACCAGAAAGGAGGGGGAGCTTGAGAAAGGGACAATAAAGAAACATCTGAAGAAAAAAAGTAGTTACCCAAAGGGTTGTCCATCCAAACAAGATTATCATGTAGCTAAATCTTTCCCAAACTAACAGCCCTTAAGGAAGATTGAAGCTAAGCCAACTCTTGACTAACCACACACAAATCCACCCAGTCTCCTTCATACCAATAATATTTGACAAACTCCCAAGAAGCTACTTTGCATAACTCAGCCCATCTATTGAATCTTTCAATTTTAATTAGGGGATCCTTAAAAAGCCATCTGTCCTCCCAAAATAAGGCTTGATTGCCACTTCTAATGTGCCATCCTATCCTCGACTCCAAGATATTTCTACCAGCAATCATATCATTCCAACAAGCTAAACCATGAGGAAAAATAGGAGAATCCAGTAATGCTTTAAGGGACACACAATTGGTCATATATTTACTTCTTAAGATGTCTTTCCATTCTCCAACAAATGACAAGGATCTCCATATTTTTTTGGCTAGAAGAGTCTTATTAATCATTTTGATTTCTCTAAGACCTAAACCCCCCAAGGTTTTCGGTCTGCAAACCAAGTCCCACACTATAAGAGGCATCCTCTTTCTCTCCTCCACACCAAACCAAAGGAATATTTTTTGGATCTTTTCAATGGTCTATGCATATTTAGCAAGAATTTTGAAAAGGATTAAAGCATAAACTGGGAGATTCTAAAGAGAAGCTTTGAGAATTTGAGTTTTTCTAGCTTGGCTCAAAAGAGCTCCTTTCCATCCTGCCAACTTCTTTCTGAACCTGTGAACCAGCGAACACCAAAAGGAATCCAGAGGTTTAAGAAATAGTGATAGTCCAAGATAAGTAGAGGGTAAGGATTCCACTTTGCAACCAAGGATTCTTGCAATCTTGACTTGTCTATGTTCAGGGGTATTAAAGGAAAAAAGGGAGCTCTTATGTCTGTTGACCATCTGCCCAGTCGCCTTCTCATACACGTCCAAAGTTTTTTTCAAAGTCTTAGCCCCAGTCACCGTAGATCTTCCCATCAACATAGTGTCATCAACAAAGTGTTGGTGAGAACAAATAAAATTAGTAGATGAAGGACTAAGACCAGCAAGAGACCTCTGTTCAATCAAACTTTTAAGATTCCTTCCCAGGCTCTCAGCCATAATTGTGAATAGAATAGGAGAGATGGGATCACCCTATCTTAGGCCTCTTGAATTTTGAAAGAATCTAGAAGGAGACCCATTCACAATAATAGAGGTGGAGACTGTAGTAACCAATTGATTCACCAACTAAATGAATCTGCTGCTAAAACCAAACACCCTAAGAATTTTAAATAAAAAATCCTAGTCAACACAGTCATAAGCTTTGGATATATCCAGCTTAAGAAGAAACCCTTTAGTTTTAGATTCCACAAGTGAATGGATATTCTGATGGACAATAACTATAGAGTCTAAGATTTTCCTTCCAGGTACAAAACCATTCTGTTGAGGGGAAATCAACGAAGGAAGGATAGTAAGGATCCTTGAAGTCAAAACCTTTGATATGATTTTATAGAAAGAGTTGCAAAGACTAATCGGTCTAAACGCCTCAAACTCCATAGCCCCAGATTTCTTGGGAACAAGGACCACAAAAGTAGCATTTAATTCCTTAAGAAGACTTCTGGACCCAAAGAATTCCTTAACAACATTCACAACATCCTTTTCAAAAAAATTCCAAAACCATTGAAAAAAGAACATAGGAAACCCATCAGGGCTAGGGGCCTTGTTTCCTTCAAAAGAAAAGAAAGTTTTCATGATTTCCTCCTTAGAGGGAATGGAAACAAGCTTATCATTGTCTTCCCTCCCAACAACCTTAGTGATAGCCTCTAATAGAAAATCTTATTCATTATGATTGATTTCCCCATTCGTCGAAAGAAGGTTGTTAAAGAAGAGGACAACTTGCTTTTTGATGTCTTCCTCTTCCTCATATCTCATGCCATTAACTTATATGTTAGAAATTGTATTAGAAGCCCTGTGTTTTGAGGTAGACAGATGAAAATACCTAGTGTTTCTATCTCCAGCTGAGAGCCACAACACCCTAGATCTCTGCCTCCAAAACTCCTCCTCTTTAGCTATTATATCATGCAGTTTCACCAGTAGGTCATTTTCTTTAGCCTTATTATTTTCAATGTATCCTTCCCTCTGAATTTTATCTTGGATCTCCATAAGCTCCATTTGAAGTTTAGATTTAATTCCAAAGATGTTTCCAAATGACTCTTTTTTCTAGCTTCTTAATTTGTGTTTAACTTCTCTCAGTTTTTTAGAAATTATGAACATAGCAATACTCAGAACATCAATATTCCATCATTTCCTGATTTCATCAAAAATATGGGGGTGGGACAACCACATTCTTTCAAATCTAAAGGGAGAGTTCTTCTTCACCTTTATAGGGTCCACCAAAAAAATTATAGGAAAGTGATCTAACCCCACTCTAGAAAGAGCTTTAAGAGAACAGAAGTAGTTTATAAGCCACTGATGAAAATTAAAGTTCTATCTAACCTTACTTGAATCAGTTCCTTACCAATTCTTCTATTCAGCCAGGTATACTATGCTCCTTGCAAATCCAGATCAATCAATGCCTTATTGTTGATGAAGTCGAAAAGATCAAATTCACTCTCCCAATTCACTTGAGATCCTCCAAATTTCTCTTCATTTAAAAGGGGTGTGTTAAAGCTGCCCATAACAACCCAGTGGTCATTATCAAAGATCCTACAGAAAGCAGAGAGCTCATTCCATAAATATTTTCTAGCTCCTTTCCCATTATGAGCATAGATATTCGACTGAATCCAACTAAAATTCTCTCTGATATGTGTGAATTTAGTAGCCACATGATTAGTGCTCTCCAAAAAAGGTTCCCCTTTAATAAGGTTTTGGTTCCAAAAAGTTGCAATTCCTCCTAATGCACCATCTGAACTATTTCCTTGGATTCCACAGTTCTAAAACATTTTAATCTTCTCCACCTTCTCTTTAGACATTGTAGTTTCTTGAATGAGAAGAATATTAGGTTTATGATCCATAACAAAATTGTGCAAAACATCCCTCTTATGAAGGCTATTAAGCCCTCTAATATTCCAAGACATAATCTTCATATCTTACCAAGGGATTGGAGAATCTTTGGAATGGTCTTTTGAACACCATCTGCTATGTCCTGAAAGCTTTCATGCTCTCTCTGTCATTTACCTAACCTTCTGCCTTGGCTTAACTTAGTAGCACCACAATCTGCCTTTGTTGTCATTCTGGTAACAACTCCACTCAGAGTATTCCGATGTTTACTTCTCTCCTTTTTCTTCGAATGAGAGAGGACTTCTTCCCAATCAGTATCTTATTGACTCTCCAACTCTCTGCCAGATTCCATTCCTTATCATACATTCTTCTTTGCTCCCAGGGGAGAGTATCCATCTGACCATTCCTAAGCTAGTTCAAATTGTCACTCGAAAGTTCAATGTTCTAGCTCAGATTCTCAAAGGTGTCCTTGAAAAAATCTAGTAGTTAGGATAGGAAACATTCTACAAAATTAGAATCATATTGTTTATTTCTATGCTCATTTGAATAATTCCCATATTAATTTCAATAATTGGACTTGTGATTTATCATATCTTTGACCTTGGGCCTAATTTTAATTTGAACTTTGGTTGTGGGTAAGTGCACCAAGATGGTTCCCAAAAAGGGGGCTTAAGTGGCCACTTTTTTTTTTTCTGAAATCAGGAAATGCTGACCTTGGATGTGAAATTGAGGATAGTTACACTCAAAATTTTGAGATGGAACAAAAACAAGGATCGAACTGCTCCGAGTCTACTTTCTAAACTACTAATTTATTTTGAAAATGATTGAGATTAAGGGGTTCAAAAGAGGGATGTACAGAAATTGGTGTTGTTTTTGTCAGAAAAACATAACATAGCAACTCTTGTACGACCTGAGCACGGTGAACTTTTTTGTAGTATTTTTAAAATCGCTATGGTTAGAAGTTAGCTAATAGCATCTAGTTGGTGCACAAATTTTTCTGATAATTTTTTAATGAATATTTTATTTTTTACTAATTTTCTAAGTGGGCACTTCTTGAAAAGCAGAATTTTGGCCATACTCCCTACAAATTTTTGAAAATAATTGATTTTTTTTTTCTTTTTTAAATTTGATGAGGGCACAACCGGAGACAATTGAAATAACCCACAAACAAAGAGAATAATTTTATTATTCAGAAAATGGAGCTTCTTACATGTAGAGGATCTCAAATCCCCAAGTTCTACAACACATGCAAGTTATAGAAAGCTACAGAATAACCCTTTCGCAATATGCAAGCTTGTCCCCAAAAAGTTGCCCAAAAATTAGAAACCCGCCCATAAATATAGCTCCTCTTTAGTTTGGAGCCAAAAGAACAATCAAATTTGAGTTTAGGCGGTTTGGCGCCGAAAAATTACAACTTGGAGTTCAAATTTCAAAAGAACATTTACAATTGTGTCTTCTAGAAAGTGCGCCAACTTCCCGAGGCCATAACTTTTGATCCAGGACTCCGATTCGCGAACCGTTTGAACCGTTGGAAAGGTCTCGAAGTCAATAACGCGCTCAAAATTGGCTATGCCAATTTTGGCAAGTTTCGGGGCCGATCTGGGAACTCTAAGTGCCTTAAATCTAACTCAAAAGATTTTCAGGTGTAAATCTGGGAAACTAAAACTGCAATATCTTTGCACCCAGGAATAGAAAATAAAAACTGTAAATTGGGAATTTCATTATGACGAAAAGGGTATCCAAAAATGTAAAAACATCTAAAAACTGAGAAACTTGAAAT
>VDFB02270651.1:270313962-270475069 GCA_007258455.2 Sequoia sempervirens
AACCTTCTCTACAAATCTTTTGCTTCTGCAAATTCTCTAAAAATATGATGTTGAATTTTCAGATTTTGGATCTCTCATGAACTATTGGACACCAATCCTCACATGTATGTCTCATAACTCTAATTAGATGTAGTTGCTTTGATCTACAAGCACTTTAGACTATTGAGCATCTAACTACTCTCTATTGCATCCATCCTTATCTTCAAAGTGTTGGCCTCTTAAAAATAAGACAAGTGTCCCATCTTCAATGAAATAATCATCACTATCAATATTTAATGGTTCTTTTTTAGACCTCGTCACTTTGTAAGCTATGATCTCTTTTTGACAACTTCTGTGCTTATTTCTGCAGCCTAAAGGACCTCCTTAAACACACAATCCACTTTTTAAAGGAATCCTTATTCCTTTCAACATAAGTGAATGAAATTATCAAACACACTTTAACAAGGGATAGTTCATTGGATTTGATACTAAAATAATAAATATAACAGCAGAGAAACAGTCAATTGGAACATTATATTTTAAACATTAACAAAATTACATATATAGAATTACAAATAACTTCATCAGCATCCTAATACTGCTAATTGTTTGATACCCTGGCATTATCTCCGCACGATTCAAGAAAGCCTACCCTCCAGATGTAGAATTCAATGTCTATTAAATTATACAGAGACGTATTTATTGGACCGGCAATTTCATTACTATGTAAGTGTAGACATAACCTCCAATACCAAAGCGCAATTTTCTGAACGTGCAGCTTTCTCATTTTGGGCATATGGACTGTATACTTCTCCATCGTATTAACTCCTAATCTGTCAAAGTGCAGATTTGTTTCTTCTCTCATACTGACTGGACACGTGTCTGTCACATCAAAATTACCGAGAGCTGAATTTAGTTCATTAGTATTTCAGTATTTTTATTTTAATAAATAAATTTAATGTTTAAAATAAGATTAAATATTTATTTCTTATATATTTTAATTTAAGTTTGGTCAAGAGTTAGGATCAGTAAATTCTATATAGTTGGTAAAGCTTTTAAAAAATCATTTCAAATTATGGAGGAAAAGTGATGCAAAGGTTTTGAGATGTCAATTTTTAATTTGGTTTCACATTGTGGAAATTAGGAGAATACATGTCATGTCTATTGGTCATTACATCATTTAATCATACAAAATATTCTTTTTTTAAATTGTACATATGTTTGTTTGGGCATGAGACAAATTCATTGGAGCAATTCACTCTTGGAAAATTTACCGCCAACAATTCACCATGGGAAAATCCATCGCCATGAAAAATTCACCTCAAGGAAAATTCACCACCACGGAAAATTATTCTTTTGCAAAAAAGAATTCAAAGTTTTTAATGCCATTTTGCTGCAGTGAATTGAATTGTTGGTGGTGAATTTGTCATGGCCGTGAATTTTCCCGCAGTGAATTTTCCCATAGTGAATTGTTGATAGTGAATTTTCCTAGAACTGTTTGCTTGTGGACCTAGATCTAGAATCATGGAGGCAACCTAACATTGCACAAAAAAGAATATTCTAATTTTGATCTACTTGTATGACTGTTTAAAGCATTTCTAAATACCAAGATAGATAGATTTTATTATCTTTATTAATCTTGACACACATTCTTTGATCACAATGTTAGGCAAATCCTCTCTTTATTTATTACTATTTATTGTGTGATTGTACATGCTATTTGATATTACTTGATCCAATCTATTTTGCTTCAACAAAACTTTAATTTAATCTTATTGATTTGTGCTTAATTGTTTGATTACTTGATTAACATAGATCGCCCCTACAAAGATTTATTTATTTTGGTGAACCTAACACATTTACCTAATTAGAAATAATTTATCATTTGGTATTTTATTATTAATCTATTCCTATTTCTAGGATTAGTTGATTGACCTAGTTATTTCCCATCTTTCCACCCTAGATCTACCAACATTAAGGCACTCTTTAGAAATTTTTCCCTAGATGATCTTCATGCATTCATTTTATATTTTGAGAGAGTTTGATCTTTCATTTCCCAACATCCTTCTATATACTTCATAAGAATATTTAAAGGATAGGGATGTGTTTTCTATAGAGAATTTATTTGATTGTGTTAGATCTCTTTTTTTTCATAAAGTTGATTAGTGTTCACCCATGCTTACTAGATACACTTATAATATATATTCATGAACCTAATGATGATCATGTAAATTATGATATTGATTAATATTTTTATAGCATGACATTACTATACATAATATTGATAAATCTATTGTATGTCTTGACTATATTGAGTTTATAGATGTATATTCCTTAGATGCATTAACTCCCTTTATATATGATGATGTTGAGATTTATGGTGATTATTCTACTACTTGTATGTTGCATGGTTTTTTGTGCGAAAGCAATGATAATTCATTACTTATCGATGATATATTATGAATTGTAGTGAATAAATACTACATGATAAACATGAGGGTTCTATGGATGTTTCTTTTGTATGTGAAATGTTTCTTTCTTGATAACTATATGTACATATATAATTATCTTCTATTGATTGGAAATTTTAGATTACACTTATGAGGTAGTGCTTTAAAATGGATGAATTCATCTTTCTCACTTTAACTTCATTTTCTAATTTGGATCATGCTTCATTAATCATTTCTTTAAACCTATTTCACATAGAAATAACAAGCACTTAGCAATGGTCCATAGTAAATTATCTTTCAATCCTTATTTTAAATGTAGTTCTCATCATGTACACATATATTCTATGTATAGATTCATTGCATTCCAATATAAAATTCAATAATTTATAAATAAAGAGAATATATACATGTTGAAGTCACACATAATATAAAAGAGAAACCACCCAATATGAGAGATGAATTCCTTTATTATAAATCTCTCTTACTTTTCTTTGCATTTTATTTGGCATTCATCTTTCTTCTTGTTTGTAGTCCTATTCACTTTTCATATCTACTTTGTCTTTTGGGATCCCATAACTTCTTTATGCATTTTCCCTCATTTGGGGGCATGTGTGATTTATTTGATTTTTTTTTTACTTCACATTTCTTTACTCTATTGGCCTACCACCTAAAATTTGCATTCACATACCATAATTTCCCTCACCCTCTATTTGTCCCATCATTAATATCCAATTTGAGACAAATTTCAATGGGATCCATTAAAAAATGCCATGCTTTATGTAATATGTCTTGTCCCTATGATTGGCCCTAAAACTAGCCTTCCTATTAAAAAATCAAGTTTAGGTGGATTTTGTGGATTAGTTTCAATGTTTTTATTGTAGGGTAGAGTTGGAATTTAGGTTTAAATTTTAAATTTTACATATCTAATATTGCATTACACTCTTGCATCCCTAGAAAATTTATATGGTTGGTAGGCTATGGGCTTTGGGTTGCATTTTTTATTTTTCATCTATTGTAGAATGTAAAGTGCATCCTAACTCCCATATAATATAACACTTATTACATGAAAACTCCTCACCTCACTTGAACATGTGCAAGTTGTCACTTGTATTTTTCATCCTCGTTCCCTAGTAAATCCTTTCATCACAAAACCTTTCCCTCATTAGCATCCCAAATTATAATAAGAAAATCTAGAGGGATAAGGAGGTTCATAACTAAGGCATGTAGTAGATAGATAGGCTCTAGATATACTATGATTCTTTGTTCCATACTTCCCTATAGCATTGTAAATTATCACCCTTGACAATTTCACACTAGGTTTTTCTCCCCCTATGTGTTTGGATCTAATTGTGCACCTAATTTCCTAAATTATGCATTCCATGGCCCATTTTAACATTTATCAGAAAATCAAATGTGAAAGATCAAAGCATACATTTAATATTTCACCCATTACACTTTGGATCTCCAAAAGGAGGGATTTGGTCTAGGGCACAAGGAAGTTGGTCCCAAATTTAAATATGTCAGCATTGGTAATTTATTATTTGAAATTCAAATCCTGATTGTTGGCTATCAAGAATTAATTTTTGGGAAATTAGATTAATTGCAGATAAGTACATAGTATTTCCACAATTTTAATTAACATGATATAAATGGAAATATTGAGAAAAACTATTGAAGAAAATATTTTAAAAATTAGTAGAAGAATAGTCAAGAGCATAGTTTTTAGAATCATTGCAACATTTTTTCATCCAAGCATTATGTTAAGTTTTATGTGAGTTTTGTTCATGTTTTGCATACATTTTGTTTTGAAGCACTAACACTTGTAGGTCTTCAAATCAAATCAAGTCAAGCAATAAGGAATCCTTGAAGGTGATGAGCATGACTTTAGTCCATCAAGGAGGCTACATCTAAGTGGTGAGTTGCAACAAAGTGTAAATTCATCATTTTCTTATCATTTAGCCTATATCCCTCAAAAGGATAAGCTATCTTTTATCATCAATTTTTCCATTGTGGAGGTAGAAATAACTACATGGGGTTTGACTAAGACAAGCCCCTATATGGGACAACTCTTCCCCTCCTTTTATGTGTGTAGGTTACAGATCTAAAGAGGATTAAAAGAAGATTCAATTTGCTCATTCATGCATCAAAAACCTACAAGTTGACAAGTCACATAATCTACATTATCTCAGTAACAAATGAAGATTCGACAACCAAATCTGGAAGAGAAAGACCATAGACTAGGGACCTCAGACCTAGGAAAGTAGATTAAGCTTTCAAGTCCCTAGTCTAGGGTCTCCTTACACCCTAGACCACTTGGAGATCTAGCTCAAGCTTTAATCACAAGTGCATTAGCGTTTTCTCTTTACTTTTTTGAAGCTCAAATTTTTTTGTGGGTAAACCCACAAAAGTGGTTTACAATTCGAATGAGGAAGGAAAACTTGCAAAAAATGACCCCATGCCAAAAATTTTAGTTCTTGGAGTTTGAATGAACTCATTGGTTTGAACGAATTAAAAGAGGACCTTTGCTCGAACCTAGGTTCAAGTGAACCCATTTAATGCAAGTATAGACCATCCCTCCAAAAAAACAAATAAAAACCCCTTTTTGGAAGGAGGTTCGCTCGAACCCCCCTGGTTCGAGTGAACCCCCCTTATCCCTGATTCTTGCTCTCTATCACAAAAGAATCAAAATTTTTGCACTTCAGAGCTCAGGTTGAAGATGAAAATGGCAAAGACTTCATAGACCCAACTGGAATCAGGTAGTCCTCAGAACGAGCTATCCAACGACTATAATTTTAATATGTTTTGGTTTTATTATGTATTTGTTTTTTTAGTTTTATTAAACATAGGTTTTTCACCAAAAATCAAGCTCTCTGTTTTGCACATGTGGAAAATAGTAGATTATAAAAAAAAATTGAAAAATATGAGTGCACCAAATATTGAAGTTCTTAATCCAACAAAAAAAATTGAATTTCGATACATACAAAAAAAGTTATGTGTTATATGGTTCGCCTATGTTTGAATTGTAATTGGTTTGACTTTGAAACTTGATTAAAGAAAAAATATTCAATAAAAATCTATCTAACCAAGTGGAAGCACTAGATATTAGAGTTACAAATCTAAATTTGAAAGAATTAGAGTTTTATCCTTAATGGAAAAAAGTTATGCATTATACAGTGAGTGTCACTAATTAAAAATGTTGTTTTATGAAAAAAATTAGTTTTCAAAGGAGATAGAAAAAGAAGAAGTGCAATCTGATTCCAAAAATTTTGAAAAAAATATATTTAGAATCTACAGACAAAATGTCATGAAACTCTAGTTTGCATCATCTTCAAATTCCTCACAGTTTAGCTGCTATAGGTGCCCGAAAGTAAAGATTTAGTTAGAAAAAATTATTTCAGTGTCCAGTTTGCCCAAAAATTGTAAACTAGTATTGTGGGATTACCCCTGTTTGTTTTCAGTTTGTCATAATTTATCTTAGAATGTTTCCTTTTCATAGTTTACTCAATTACATTATTGCATTAGCTTTTCATTCCATCAAGCCTGCCACCTCCAAAAAGAGAATCTAGATCGAGGGTTGGTTGATTCACCTTTTAGATTGTTAGTCAATCTCACATCCTTGTTGGTCTAGATTCTTCCACACATGTTTTTGGAAAATTTTGATTTTAGTCATCTATCTATTAGATTTGGGATCTCCTTTTCCAAAAAATAATCCCAAGCCACTTCTTCTATATCCATGTTTAGATAGAATTTCCTTTATATGTCCTATCACATGAAATTTAGTGGTGGAAGAGGGAAGGAGAGGGAGAGATAGAGAGAGAGAGAGAGTGGTGAATTTTGCAATAGAGCTATGGTAGGAGTTTTAGAGGGTAGACATCAAGCAGATCGTGTATGGAAATTGTATTTTGATGGGTCCTACACTCACCATGGATCTAGAGTAGGAATTCTTATTGTCATGCCACAAGGAGACACAATCTCCAAGTCCTACAAAATAACATTTCCTTGTACAAATAACATTGTAGAATATGAAGCTTTGATTATGAGACTTACGAAAACCATCAAATTGAAGATCAGGAACCTTCATGTAGGTACATGTTGATTCTCAGTTGATCATCCAATAAATCAATGATGACTATGAAATAAAATATGAAAAACTCATGCCTTACAAAAGGAAGCTTGACAGTTTCAAACAATACTTTTATGACATAATGTTTGAGAAAATTGCAAGGATACAAAATAAAGTAGTTGATTCCATGGCTACCATTGGATATTTGCTTAACATACCTCATAACATACATTGGTGCAAGTTCTTGGTGGAAAAACTGTTGAACACCCAGAATACTAAGAGGGGGGGTGAATTAGTATTCATTGAAATTCATTAACCTCTTTAGCTTAAACATTAATTTCATGCATCACATTATTTACTTACAGTAATGGGAAGGAACATAGAAAGAATGCATCACATAAAATAACACAAGAACATCGTATTTATGTGGAAAAGAAAAAAAGGGAAAACCACAGTGAGGATTAGCTCATAATATATATTATAACAGATTACAATGTTTGATACAGAATGGTAGACTCACTATCCAAAAGAAGAAAGGATCATTATCGGTGGCTCATTGCCAAAAGGATCACTTCCCAAAATAGAAAGAGATAGAGGAAAGGGTGGCTAATTTCCAAATATGAACTACTAATAATGCATCTAACATATGCTGAAGATACAGTTCCACTAAAGCTCAAAAAACTGACTTAACACACTTCATACTTTACCTCAACTAAAATTCACACTTCTTTGCACCAAATCTCACACACACACTTGATCACATCATATACATCCTCATCACTCATACTCCACACAAGGAATTAATTTTGTATATATATTGCAACCAACCAAAAAATCAATTAGGTTGGCCTAATATATGTATTGTGAATCCTCATAACCTGTCGACCCAAAATAATAACACACATGCCTTATGGAAGGAACCAAAGAGTATAACACATTAAGATAGGTCTACATGACCTATAATTACTCCTATGATTTTTCTCCATACATTATTCAACTTTGCACAACCTCAAAACTTTAGGTCAGCACCACTAGTGAAGCAAAAATAGAATGAACCAACTATTCACTCACAAATCAACACATGAACCACCAAAACACTTGCCACTTGGAGAATACACACTAAAAACATCCTCAAACACTTCATTAGAACTGCACAAGAAAATATTCATCCGCAGTGGAATGTGGAGCATTCCAACTTACACTATGTCACTTCCACTTCTACCATTTCTAAATTGATATTTTGTCATCATTATCTTCAACTACTGCCTTGGAAATCAAGTCATGAAACTTTGGATTTAGACTCTTCCAACATGTACCGACATTACTTCAAAACAAAATAAATAGATTCTTCATAGTGGAGCAGTGCGAACCTCAGAACTGGTTCATTGAACACTAAAATTGCACTCCAAAACTTAGGTAATTATCCAAATTGTTTGGTCTTCACCAAGCGAACACTTTTACATCTCTACCATGGGTTTCCATCAACCAACACTATTGTATCTCTACCATGGGTTTCCATCAATGACAACACCATATACTATCATCATGGTCATCAATTTTCATCAACCTCTCCACTCAATAATCTCTTCACAATCATCATGCTCATGTTGCCAACCAACAATCTTCTCAATGACAAAAAACTTCCAAAAATCTCCCCCTTTGTCAATGATGGAAACACACTCTCAATATAACTCTTAAACTACTCAAACTTATCCCCCTTTGACACCAAGGACATAGGGATAACAGTATCATACTTTTCAAATTATTTCAATTGTTCCCCCTTTATAGATATATATGTATATAAATGAGAATAGCTCCCCCTTACTATTTCACTCATATACTCAATACTTCTTCAACAATTTACATTAGAGAGGTTCCCCCTAATAATGTTATCCAAAAAAATTGACCAAAATTGTATTGCAATACTCTCTAATACTTCTGCATGTGTACATTGCAATCAAGAAAGCTACATAAATAAAATAGAAATATACAAAATCAACTAGAAAAGGGTAAAATACCCTTGTAGGAAACCTTAAATTTTGCAAGGTGTGCCTCCCAATCCTTCTTTCCAATCTCCCAATCCTTCTTGGTGAAGGCAAGCAAACTACACTGGCTCTCAATCTAAATAAGGAGATCTTCTCCTTCATTCGTTGAATTGGGTGTTGGATTCTTTTATGCCATCTTCTTTGCACATGCTATCACACCGATCAAGGTTGTAATCCTTGCATTTACTAGATCTCTAAGCTAATAGTACTACATTGTTATCTTTTCTTTTTGTTCTTGCAATTGGGAAAACCATCCATATAGATTCTCAATAGCTATCCTTTTTGCACCATCTGCATCATTTATCATATCATAGACACCAGAGGCTTGAGTGATCTGTGACTCTATTGAGTTCATTTGGTTCTTAATGCTCTTTGTTGAATTAAGCCATTTTAAACAAAATTGAAACAAAATCTTTGCTTCATCCAAGCACTTATGCGCATCTCTCAAGTTTCATTGTTGTTTACCATGTGTAACACTACATTTATTAGATATTTTGGTCAATATCCTATCATTGACCCTCTTATCGATTTATTTTTCCAATCTCTCTTCTATTCTAATAGAGTAGTTCTTGAAAGAATCTAACAACTTCAACTTTTGCACACCAATCAAGAAGTCATCAATTGTTGTACCAAGAATACCTTCTTGTACAACACCTTGATTGCTTCCTCAATCAACATTGCACTCTTTTGGTGAGTTTGCAATATCTCCTTTCTTATGGAGGCATGAAACAAATCACCAAGTTGTAGTTTACGCAAGGGAGAAATTTTATCCATATCAACTTTCCCTTGCTGCTAGGTATCTGCAGGAGTTGTGCAGACACCACTAGTTCAAATTGTAGTTGCATATCTAAAATATCTTTTAAAGAATCCCTAGAAGCTTTGGAGGATTCATCAACAACTTTTTTACCTTCTTTATGTTTCTCCTTCTCTCCGCTCTCAGAACATTCTTCTGTAATCTCTTCTTCCTCAATAGCCTTTTCACCATCCAAAAATTTTTCATCCTTTTATGCCTTAGACAAACTCTAAGTTTCCTTCTTCTTCCTACTTTTCATCCTTCTCCATGTTCGAAGGGGGAAGATATTTCTTTTCTTGTTCTTCTTTGTTCTCCAGGGCAACCTGCACATCATCATTCTTTTCTTCACCAACAACATTATCCTCTACTAGAGGGGAATTATCTGTAACCATTCATTCTTAATCACCCTCAGGTTAAGAAACATGCTCATATTCTTCATTTTCAAGCTCATTAGTATCCAGGATAGATTCATCATTCTGCATTTTTAGTTTTTTCATGAAGAGACATTCCTAATTCCTTTGCCAGGTCTGCAAATTTTTGCAGTGTTTCACTAGATTCAATCTTTCTATTTCTTCCTCGTCCCTGCTCATTAAAGTGATGAATCTCTTCTTTGTCTTGAATTCCTTGTTATATACTTAAGCCAATTTAGCTCTGTCTTCATATGTGAGAGAAGAACCAATCTTCTATAAGGAAAAATTTCTTATTTTTGCATCTTCATCAAATTCTTCTTATCTTCTTGCACTCAGAACACCTTTGAGGTCATTAGGAATTTGACCCTCCATTTCACTCAAAATAGTACTAAATGTAACCATATACTTTACAATGGCTTCTTCTATGGTGGCCTTATTTTCATCACTCTCTTTTGGATATGTTTGTGCAGTCTCTTGTAAAAACCAAACTCTGCAATACTATTAAATAAAGCATCAAATTTTAAGGAGCTATGTTCCCTTACCAAAGGGGATTTTTCCTTCTTCTTACCCTTTCCTTTAGGAGACTTTTTTCCTTCACTTGACTTCTTTTCTCTCTTCTTAGTGATAAAGGGTTTCTTTTCTTTTTACACTTCTTCCTCGCTTTTTGTATCTATAATATCAAATTTTTCTTTCTTTGCACTTGTCTCTTCTCAAGAGGCTTAAGACATCTTCTTCTTATGGACCAATTAAGGTCCTTCCTCTTCTATGTCATCTTCATCCTCACAACTGATATACTTCTCTTGTGGCCTTTTTCTTTACTCTTCTCCACTTAGGATTTTGTTGTGTTATAGGGGCACTAGAAGTAGTTTTCTTCTTTGTGCTTGTTGTAGGCATAGTTCTAGAGGACTTCATAATAGAGGGAGAGGGGGAAAAGGTCCTAATGGAACTTCTAGTGTTAGGATTTCCTTGTGGAGCCACAAATGGGGCTATGATTTTGTCTACAAAACCATTGGATGGGTTCACCATCTCTTCCAAGTCCGCTTTCATCTTTTCAACATTTTTCTTTATCTCTTTTTCTTTTTGTTTCAAGTGCACTTTACCAGGTTTTTCTTCATAGGTTCCAAACCTATCTATATTTGGGTCTCTGGGATTTCCCAACACATTTGTAAGATTGATAATTTCTTCTGCAGTAACCTCATAGCCTAGCTACAAAACCAAAATTATTATGGGTTCAACTACTTCTTGTACCATAGAAAAAAGGAAACTTGCTTGATTTGGGGAATAATTGATGATAAATTGGACTTAATAAGGCCTTGATTTGGTGTTGTGAGGTGTTTTTCACATCCACACTAGGTCTTGGACCCTTTCAAATGTATTTAACGATGTCTTGTAAAGGTGTTGTAAAGTGTTGTAAAAGACTTTCACACCTCTATAGACTTAATGGACCTATCTTTCCCCGAATTCAACATTATAAAATGTATTCAATTGCATCTTCACATCAATCTAGAAGGCTTGTGAATTAAACTTAACCTTATTCTAGTGTTGTAATGTGTCCTACACATTCACATTGGATGTTGTGCCTTCCTAGGTTGTGTGGACCTTATTTTAGTGTTGTAAAGTGTATTTAATCACACTTTCACATTGAATTTTGTGTCCCAAGCCCTAATTGACCTTTACGTCACCATTAATAGGCCCCTATTACCCCATATTGTGAATCTCGAGGCAATATTTGATGAAATAACCAACAAAGTTGCTATATAAACCTGGTTTTCTTATCTCCCAACAACCCAGCTGGAAAATGGGCCCCATTGGGACTAATTCACCATTTGTGGTGAATGAGTCCCTGCTAGGTAAAACTAATTCACCCAAGGTGGCAAATTAGTCCCATTTGGGTCATTTTTGACTTTTGAGTGGGAAAAATTAGGTTTTAAGTTTAATTTTTCTTCATGTTGGCCTTAGGGATCAAATTTATGAGAAAATTAGGATATTTTCCTATAAAATCAAGTCTCTAAACCCTAATTTACATCTCTTAACTCATTCACACATCTCTTATCATTCATTCATAATCTATCTTCTCTATCAAGTCAAGCAAGTTAGGGTTTTCATATTCTAAGTCACCAAGATAGCTTCCAAAGACATTCAAGGACTGAATCTTTATCTTTTGCCGCAAAAAATGAGGTCAATCATCATGGAAAGGTATTAATCCCTTCATTTCATGTCCATTCTTCATATTATCCCTTCATTTGGTTTAATTACCCAAAAAAGGGGTTTGACCAAGGCAAACCCCCATGCCCTAACATTTAACATTTCTCTTTCTCTTCTTGTGTGTTTGTAGATTTATGCATCTTAGAAGTTTGGAAATCATTAAGAATCAAGTTGCAAAGTTGTTTAAGTCTTATCTTCATTGTCTAAGGAAAAATATCAACAAAAAGTCACTTTCAGGTTCAAAAATTAGACTTTTGGAGGTAGACACTTGTCAGGAGCCAAAGTGCAGACTGGGGACTTTAGTTTCCACCTTTGGATTTTCAAAAATTCAAAAGTGGACTGATTCACCATGGGTGGAAAATGAATCCCACTTCCAGGCCTAAATAGGTTTTTTTGTAGTTTTGGATACCCATTTTTCTGAAACGGGCTTTAGAACAATTTCCCATAATTGGGATTGATTCGCCTAGAATGGCGAATGAGTCTCACCAGGCCTAAAAATCAAGATCAGTAGCATCCCAAATGTCATTTCCAGTCTCCATCAATATGTCAGGTGCACACTTTTAGTTTCATCCATTTCTGTTACAATTTGCATTCATTTCTAGATGTTTTCTGCATATCACAATGTGTTTTCCAACAAGTTGCATTTCAATAGCTTTCACTTAATGATCAATAGCTATTATCAATTATTTTCATTTAGTTTACCTCATCTAGGCACATTTCATTCATATTTCCATTATACTTAAGTTAATTTGAGTGAACTACCTAGTTTTTTGGTCTATCTCTCTCCTTTTAGGTGAAAAACCCTACGAGTGTAAGAGAGCCATAGCACCCAAAAACCTATGGTTCACTTCCATAATGTAGTTATTTCTAGTAACCATAAAGGTTATTTCCTTGTATTTTTTAATAATCTTTGTTGGCATCCTCTTTCTTGCGTTTTTCCTTGAAAGGTCTTGAAGAAACCCCATAGCATAGTATTCTTAGTATCTAGGTCTCTAAAACTTCTTAAATGATCTTTGATCTGATTTGAAACAAGAATGTTGTCTAACCACACAATATTCTTCACACCGGGAAATTCTTTAAGAAATTAAAACAATGAAAATATAATTAGGGTACCATACCAGAAGGGGTACCAAGATTCTTTGGTCTTTTGTAGGTTCTCCATCAATTGTTGTCTCAACAACTCACATAAATCAATGTCCAAACCTTCTTTAACCATCTAGTGAGTAGCATGTATAGATGTGGTTGACACAAAATTCTCTCTATTAGTATGTAGACATCCAAATTTGGACACTTAATTTATCCAAATTTATCACTTTTCATCTAAACATCCTCTTATCCTAGTTAATTAAATAATATTACTATTATTTAATTAATATCTTTAATTCTGCCAAATCCCTAAGGTATTTAATTAATAATTAAATACATTACCCTCTTTTAATCCTCCTTTCATCAAAAAAATTAAATAAATATTACATTTATTTAATTCCTCACGTGTCATTTTCATCTAATCCTAATCCATTTCCTAATCTCTTCATTAAAGGATGTGCACATGCCCAATCCTTGATTAGGATGTGTCACATCCTCCAACTTTTGCAAGTTGGCTTTTAATCCTAATTAGCCCCTAATTATCCTCTAATTACTAATTAATTAAGCCTAATCATTCTCCAAGGAATTTTTAATTCCTTTTTATTCTTCCTAGATTCCCCTCTTTTATATGTGAATTTTTAATTCACATTCCATCCTTCCAAGGCTTCTAGAACCTTGGACTTGTCACAATCTCCACATGTGATCAAGTCCCACCTTTTTGGAGCCCACCTTTTACCCTCTAGATCATCCTAGGAATGTGAATTTTTAATTCACATTTATCCCCCCAACCACCTTTCCTTTTCCCATGTAGATTTTTGAGGAATTCTAAAATTCCTCAAATGTCCCTTTCACTCCCACTTGGGGACAAGAAATCCCTTTTTGTGGAAATCCTCTCATCCCCAAGGTGCATGTCCTTTTCCACCTCATGTACCTTTTTTGACACCTCATCTCCACCTCATATCCTCTTGTCCACTTCACCCTCCACATGTCAAGATGTGAGGGCTTGTGGGTTCTCAACCCACCATAGCCCTTCATCTTGGCCTTGTTGGAGCAATCTTGACCGTTGAATTCTCTAGAGAATTCAAATTCTCCTATAAATCCCCCCTCCTCAAGGGCATTTAGAACACTTCTTCATTTGAGCAACTACATGCTGTCCATTTGCTTTCCAACACTTTGCACTCTCATAACTACATGCTGTCCATTTGAATTCTCAAGCCTTCTTCAATCATTCAACCATTTTCGTTCATCATTTTGCATATTGAAGCTTGCATTATAGTCATTCAAACAATCATCTAAGGAGCACACAACCAATCCAAGCAAGGGCCAATCAAAGAGGTATCAACAACAAGGGAGGTAAAAATATTTGTGTTTCATTTTATTTGCATTCCTTTTCGTTGAACCACTCTTTTGGCTAATCTTGAGGTGTCCTTGGTATTTTGTTATTCATGTTTCTTAGTTGTTTTGCACATTTAGAGCAGTAGGAATTCCAAGGTATACAAGTATTCTTATAACATGATCATCATCAAAGCATATTTTACTACTGGATCATCGATGTCCTTGACCATAGGGAACACTTGTCGAATTTCACACCTATGAGCTTTATTACCATCTCATTATTCATAGCCTTCATTGTCAGAATTAGTCCTTTAGAACATATATTGGTAACCACATTAATATATTTCCTGTTGATAAAATATGGAATATCCCACCACATAAACTTTTCATGAATTCAGCTTAGCACATACTTAACCCATTCATTCTCATAATAGAAATTTGCAAATTTATTCCACACATCCAGCTTCTTCTCTATCAAGCTCTCATATTAGGTTTCAATTCAAATTCATCTCCTATTAGCTCATTAACCCAATACTCTTCCATCTTTGTGTGATCATATTCTTCCATTTTTGTGTTGATGTAGATTCACACATCCTTAGTATACATTACACCATAAGGAACCCTCAAAAAGGTTCTTTACAGATCCATCTCCATAGATTTATAAGGGTGTTTATTAAACTTAGGTCTTGGTCATTCCAAGACATCAATCACTTGTGGAGTATACATCATGAATCACTTGAAACTAGTGTTTAGCAAGAAATGATAAATAGATTTTAATTTCTTTGCTAGTAGGGTTTCACACAACAACTCGGGATCACTTGAAATTGCCTCTACTCTACTCTTCACTCTTCAAATGCTCAATAAAAAATGACTTAACCATATGTGAAATTACATATACAAACTTTTCTAAGGACCTAAAATGCATTGATTGCAGTGAATAAAGTTAGGTCGAAAAGATGGAAAACCCTCACTATGTTGACATAGTCACCTTCAATTACTCCATAAGTCTCCATAATACTAGGAAATTTCATACCAAAAATTCCATCAGCCGATAAACCATGTTAATCTACACATGTACCAGTGTGTTGAAGGCATCAACACCACTTCTTTAGCAGGGTTTTGAATATTTTTTGCTAAAACTCCCCTTGAGCCAAAGCTCTTCATCTAGTTTTTGGAGGAAACATCTACACAAAGGGTTAGCACAGATTCATTCTTCACTTGTCTCTCATCCTTTTTCTTCCAGATCTTGTTCATTTTTTTCTTCATCTCCATCAGATCCAATTTCTTTACTAGATTAGCCTTCTTCTATGAAACAAATGGTTTCATATTCTTACTTCTACAAAACTTTGCTACGTGACTTGGTTTATTGCATTTATGACATGTGAAACCTTTTTGAACAATATTACTTCTTGCCATTCTGGATCTACATTCAAAATCCTTATTCCCAAATCCATTGCATGTATAATAGTATTCATTGAACAATTGAAACATCATGCCATTATTGTAACCATTCATCATCTAATTTCTACACTCACTAGCTTTATGTACAAATTCTATTGTATGTAAAGCAGTGACTAGGAAAGGATTGAAAATTCTAATTCATTATGATTCTACACTCTACAACTCTATGTCCAAAATTATTGTTGGAATAATGTTCAATAACCATTAAAAGATAAATGCCTTTGTGCAAAAGGTTGTCGAATAGGAGGTCTTTTGAATCCTTTCTTCTGGTTCTAGACTTGTTTGACATTTCTCTTCTTGTCATTCTTCTTTTTAGCATTGTTTGGAGTTTGATTTTCCTATGAAATTTCTCCTTTCTCAAACCCTAATTCTTCTTTATCCTTAGAAGCCTTCTGATTTGCATTCATCTCATCAAGCATTGTGGAGCTCTTCTTGAATTTATCTTCTTGAATCTTTATTTTCTCCAAATTTGATCTTAAGGTTATAATCTCTTGTTCAAGCTTTGAACATTATTCAGATTTATCTTTTAGTTTGGCATTTAGGAAGTCTTCAAATCTTTTTCCTTCTATAACTTACACTTTTAGATTGGTGACAGTCTCATTTGATTGACTAAGCTGCTCATTTGTTTCTTTGACTCTTTTTGTAGCCTTCTTGAGTTTCTCTCTCAACTTCTTAATACACTGATTTGCATCATTAAGATCCTTTTTTTAGATCTTTGTTCTTAGCTTCTACTTTATCCAAATGATCAAGGGATGATTTGAGTTCTCCTTCCATGTCAACTACACAATCTTATTCAATAAACCCTTCAGAGATTATTTCTTCTAGAGGAATAGGATACTTCCTTGTAGCCATGTGTTCAAACTCCAAGATCTACCTTAGCGATCAAGAAAATTGAAGGAACCAAGCTCTAATACCAATTGTTGAACACCCGAAATACTGAGAGGGGGTGAATCAATATTCTCTGAAATTCATAAACTTCTTCAACTTAAAAATTCATTCAATACATCACATTAAACTTGCAATAATAGAAAGGAACATAGAAAGCATGAATCACATCAAAGAACACAAGAACACTTGATTTATGTGGAAAACCAAAAAAGGGAAAAAACATAGTGGGGATTATATCACAATATATATTATAACTAGTTACAATGTTTGATACAAATGGTGGACTCATTGTCCAAAAAATGGCTCACTACAAAAGGGATCACTATGCAAAATAGAAAGAGATGGAAGAAATGGTAGCTCACTACCAAATATGAACTACTAATGATGCATTTGACATATGCTACAGATACAACTCCACTGAAGCTTGGAAAATTGACTTAACACACTTCATACTTCATCTCAACTACAATTCACACTTCTCTGCACCAAATCTCGCACATACACTTGATCATATCATAGAAATCCTAATCAATTATACTCCAAACAAGGAATTAACCTTGTAAATATATCGTAACTAACCAAAACATCAATTAGGTTGGCCTAATAGATGTATGGTGAATCCTCATAACTTGTCGGCCCAAAATACCAACACACACACCTTGCAGAAGGAACCAAAGAATATAACACATTAAGCTAGGTTGGAATGACCTATAATTACTCCTATGATTCTGTTCCATACACTATTCAACTCTACACAACCTGAAAGCATTAGGTTGACACCACTAGTGAATTAAAAACAAAATGAAGCAACGGTTCACTCATAACTCGACATGTGGACCACCAAAACACTTGCCACTTGGATCGTACACACTATAGACATCCTTAAACACTTCTTCAGAACCACACAACAAAATATAAATCCACAACATCTGGAACAAAGAGCATTCCAACATACACTCTGTCATTGCTACTTCTGCCATTTCCAGATCGATACTCTATCATCATTATCTTTGTCTGAAGAAGACATAAAGTCATGAAACTTTGGATTTAGAATCTTGCAACACACACCAACATTACTTCAAAATTGCATAACCGAATTCTTCATAGCAAAGCAGTGCTAACCTCAGAACTGGTTCACTTAACACTGAAACTGCACTCTAGTACAGGGAATTATCCAAACCATTTGGTCTTCACCAAACCAACACTTCTGCATCTCTTCCATGTATTACCATCAATCAACACTACTATATCTCTACCATGAGTTTCCATCAATGACAACACCATATACTATCATGCTCATCAATTTATGGGTTCATTGCAATCCTCTTCATTTAACTTATCAATCCAAGGTGATGTCCATGGTTGTATGCAAAAAAGAATGGAGAAAACTTGCTTGACAGTATATTCTACAATCAAACTTGTAAAAATCAAACCTATTCTAGAGCACACTTGCATAAAATAAAATTTGCATGGAAGGAAATTAATAAAAGGTACACTTGCATGAATTGAAAATGCTAAACTACTTCACACTTTGTTGGAATGAAAAGCTTTCTTGAATTCAAATTTACTCTAAAAATTCTGGAGATACATTGCTTGAAATGAAACTAGAAACTATCCTATTTCCTTAGGCCAAAACAAGCCTTCCTAATCCCCCATTGATTCCTTGATTACAATGCATTTATAGATTTAAAAGATGAGCCTCATAGTTGTACAATAACTTGCTAGAAAATAGGAACATGTGTGGAGAAAGAAAGGATAAGTCTTCACTCCATTTTGCTGAGTCAATCTCTTTTGGTTGTCCAAAACAATAATCCCTTCTTTTCATCCCTTTAAACTACTCCAAAACGGTGTTAGAGTGTTGAAGAAGCCTTCCTTTGACCTCTTCTATTGTTAAAAATCTTAAATATGCTCCTATATGCTCTCAATTTCTCATAAATTGGGTTGAACAACTCCCTAGATATTTGCATCTGCCCCTATATTCTCTCAACTTCTGTCCAAGTCACTCCAATTTCCTTTAATGCTTGAAACTATTTTCCCTTAACTACTCAACCTATTTATAAATACTATCATACTTAGTTTTGAAAATTTTGGAGCATGGAAGCAAACAAATGAACAAATTTCAAAAAATTTAGAGCATGGAAGCAAAGTTTTGGAGCATCGAACTGGTGAAGTTTTCTCTCAAACCACAAATTGGGTTTTTGTGAAATTTAATGGGTTTTTCACCTTCTTGTCTCCTAATTTCTATCCAAATATGTCAAGAACCCAAATCATAATTTTCAAGATATTATGAAATCTTGACTGCTCCAACTAAAAATATATTACTTTCCTCATCATGCCCAGTCTTGATAAACTTCATAATTAAGAAAAATGCATGCTTTTATTTGTCTAATAGATGAGACATTTTTTTTGTCTCATCATCAATCTTCATCAATCTCTCCACTCAACAATATCTTCACATCATCATGCTCATGTTGCTAACCAACAATATTCTGAATGAAAAATAAACTTCCAAAAACAACTTTTAATTCTCGCTTCTTATAATCTCGAGTCTGATGTTGTGTGTGAAATTATTGGTTCTGACTCACCTTGGTATAAAGACATTTATAATTACCTTCATCCCTTGACTTGTCTAGTAAGCAACATAGGAAAAATCCATCCTTCCTTTATAAATGGCTATAAATTCATCCTTACCGCCACTGAATATTCTACAAAGTGGATTAAAGCCATTCTCATGACCTATATCACCAACAAGCAAATGAAATTATTTATCCTTAATTACACCATATGTTGGTATGGTGTTCCCCTCTCCATCATCACTGATGACAATCACCCTTTTGAGAACTAGGATGTTCATTCAATCTATGCAACAAATTTCATAACTAACATCAATTTTCTATTCCTTACTATCCACAAGCAAATGGCCAAGCTGAGGCATTAAACAAAACCAGAACTAGGATTTTCATGATCTATGCAAAAAATTTCATAACTAACATCAATTTTCTATTCCTTACTATCCACAAGCAAATGGCCAAGCTGAGGCATTAAACAAAACCATACTTAAAATCCTAAAGAAGACTAGATCAATGATGTTGGTCATGATTGGTACCTTTTGTTGAACCCAACATTATGGGATTATCGTAGAAGCATTTATAGTCCTACAAGTGCCACCCCATATTCACTTGTCTATGGTTCTAAAGCCATCTTTCCTATCGAGGTTGAGTTACTATCCTTGAGGGTACCCACACAACATTTTATTGATGATGAATCCTACAGAATATCCAACCTGCATGAGTTAGAATTACTAGATGAGAGACGTTAGACGACCCTAGTTAATCTTCAAGCATATCAAAATCATTTATGTCATAGTTATAACAAGACAGTCTAAGTGAAACACTTTGACATTAGTGATCTCATCTTGAAATAAAATCAAATGAATCAACTAGATAAAGAGAAGTCGGGAAAGCTTGAGCCTAATTAGTTGGGTCCTTACATTATTACTACTACATATGGATCTAACGTATACCAAATTGCCACTCCTAAAGATGAACCACTTCCTGAGCCCATAAATAGCATGCACCTTCCAAATTTTTACACATGACTCTTAGGGAATCCCTCTCAAAAATTCACAAAAAGTACTTGTAAAAAAAGTGAAAAATTAAAAAAATACAAAAAAAACAAAAAGATTGAAAAAAAAAAGAAAAAAGTAAAGAGAAATAAATTTTCACCCTATAGTGAAAACCACTTTGGTGGTGCTTTGGGTAAGTACCATGGTGAAAACCTGGAAAATAGGTACCATGTGTAGTAGGGCATTGCTCTACTCTCTACCATAATTCTATCTAGTTTCTCATACTATCCACAGTAATAAAAGCATATGCTCCATAAAAAAACCCTACTTTCGCTCATACACCCGTAATAAAGCTTATCACACCTCTCATGGCCTGATATCTAAGGAGAATAATCAATAGGTTGAATGAACCCGACATGATCTAGGAGTTTTTAAAACTCGGCCTTAACTAGTAAGGTTATCTTAGGATTCATATTTCATATCTTTTATCATACCGATTTAGCATTTTCCACTAGAACTATGTTGGGTGTCACTATCTTACCATCAATTCCCGACATATCTGAATAAGTCCAAGAAAAAAGTTTAGGAAAGTCATGGAGTAAAGTTGCATGATCTTCTTGTTCATCTTCATCAAGGAACTTTACTATCTTAATCACTTTCTCTTTATTGTTTATATCCATTGATATGTCATTTGTATCTCCTAAAGGGAGTGCACCTTGTTTTGGAAATGTAGGGTTGCATTCTTCATTGTCCTTATCAATTTTATTATTTTCCTTTTCTGCATCTTTTTTCTTAGCACTAATCATAGCACATGTAACCCGTTTCTTTTTAGGAGGATATGGTTTGTCATAAAGTCCTAACATTTCTTTCAAGGCTTCATCATCTTTGAAGTATTCCTATGATGGTTCACAATTCATATCAAGTAATTCAAGATGCTTCAAGGTGAGGGTTGTTTTAGGATTGCATGTGATATAGTTGATGTTCAATGAGGGTCTTTTGTTTGCTTGTGTTATCTTAGAAGGAAAATATCCCAAACTACTTTTTGTGTCTTACATGTTAGGCTCTATAGGAACACAGATGCCTTACTCTTTCTTTCCACATCTTTTTCCACTATAGCCAAGTTGTTTCATAAGTTCATAACCTCTTCTATAGAGTCTCTCCATTTCCTTCAAGTTTGGTGGTTGTTCATAATATATCTCATCGAAGTTTGTTGTATAGCTTGTATCTTCTTCTAGAGTGGATCAGGTAGATGCTTATGAGTTTTCTTCTGAATTCTGCATTGACATCACCATTGATTGCTTTTTTTTTTCATCTTTTGTTCTTGTGAAACTATGTATTCTCCCATAAACGATGGCATGAACTCTAAGGAACCCCAATCATCATCCAATAACTTCGACACTGTTTACATCTCTTGTTTTTCTTCTTCCATAGGTTCTATGTTCAAGGCTGAAATTAATGTGTTTGGAGGACATTTTGTTCCTTTTTCAACTTGTAAGCAACGTTCAAGCTTAGGGTCTATTTCAACTTGGTATACCTTATTGTTATAGACATACTTCATTAAACGATGAAGAGTTGAAGGCACTGCATGCATTTCATGAATCTAAGGTCACCCTAAAATAAGGTTATATGAAGGATTATCAACATAACATGAATGAGGGTTTGCAATGTAGCCTTTCCAACTGTAATAGGTAAAGTAATTACACCAAGTGGTTGCTTTCCTACATTGTCAAATCCTTAAATCAACAATGAGTTAGGTTTAATTCTTGATTTATCCACGCCAATTCTATCCAAAAGGGTCACACTACACACATTAAGGGTGGAGCCATTTCCTTCAAGGGTTCTTTTTATTCCCCATCCATCATAGATAGCTATTATCATAAATTCATCATTTTTCTTTCTCATTTCCAAAGGAGGTAGCTCATGTTGGTGAAAAGTAATGTCTATATTAACCACATGAACATTCCTTGGATTAGAACTGCCACATCATTAGCATTTGTACTAGAAGAGATCACAACTTGTTGCAAGGCAGTTTGAAGCACAGTGTGATATGTGAATTTTGAATTAGGTCCCATAGGGATATCTTTGCAAGAGTATTCTTAAGTTGTTCAACAAGATCATACTCCTTCCCACTATGCAAAGGCAGACGAGGAGCACTAGGAAAGATGGGGTTAGGTAAGGGTACTGGGATGTTGTAGTTGGTTGTTTTAGTTGAAAATTATTTCTAGTGTTATATGTGTGAGCAATGGTATTATAAATTGATTGTTGTAAAGCATTTTTCTTAGGCGGTTCAAGGGTGAAAATGGGTTTTTTTTGAGTTTGAGATTTGTGTGAAGGTGGAAAAATGATAAGTTGAAGTTGAATCATGTTAACTTCTCTTGATTTCATTTTTTTGTAACAAGCCTTAGTGGATGAACCTTGTGAGATGAAGTCCTCAAGGGCTTCATCTAACATGTCAAATTCATCACTACTAAAAGGCTTAAGTTTTAGGTTAACTTAGAGAAAGAGATTTGAAATACTCAAATAACTATGCTTTCTCCAAGTGGTTCATTGGTTTATAGGTGTTTTTGGTTTTGTTTTCTAGTGGATGGAAAATGTAGTCTAAGATAATTGAACTATGAATTAATGTCAAAAATGAAAAGTATGGTAATCTAATTCTATCCACAATTGCATTTTATCTAGATTAAGCTAGATCTAATGAAATGTGTGAAATAGAAACTCAATAAATTGAAATAGAAAGCTAATGACAACAAACAAGAATACAGTAATAGAGCTTAAATGATGTTGTAAAATACAATCTAAAATTTGAAACATGACTAAATCACCCAAAGGGGCGTATGAGTCCCAATTAGGGTTTTTAGGGGTTTGCACAGTGAATAACAGTGAGCACAAGATACCTAGGAATCATGAAAAATCTCCTATACTGGGACTAAATTGCCCAGAACAACGTATGAGTCCCAATTTAGGGTTTTTGCACCATTTTAAGTTAATTTTGTGTGAATGTTATGTTTTCTATTTTGGGTGATGTCTAAGCTAAGTGAAAATATAGATTTGAGATGAAATTCAATGATGCAAGATGCAAAAAGGCAACCTATATGCACTTAAACTAATGCAAGATTTAGAAACCCTAGAATGCCAATTAACTAATGCAAACCCTAATGCAATGTTAATGTAAGGTAAATCTAGGATGAAACAGAAGAAATAGGGGACTCTTTTCTTTTTGAGAGATGGAGCACAAGGATATGGTCCCTATTCCACTTAGTTTCACTCAAGGAAACCCTAGAGATCTCAATCCAAATGTAGAAATGGGAAATAGATCTTGCAATAGGGTATCCTAGGGTATGATTAGAGACCAAAGAGGGGTTCACCACCAAGCTAGGGCTTGGAAATATTATTGAAATGTAAGACCTAATTTTTAAACTTAATGATATTCAAGGCTTCACTAAATGACTTAGAAAAGAGTGTAAATCTTCAAACATCAAATTGGGAAAACATAGAAGTGCACCTAGAAACCTAAAGGATCTCATAATCAACTTTGAAATGCTAAAAATGTTGCTTTAAGGAACACTAGGACTCATATGCCACTTCTGGTGTATTAGTCCTAGTTGAGGGTTTCTATATTGGAAGAGATTTTTGATAGTGCAGACTCATGATCTTTAAAAATCTAGAAATTTTCCTATAGTGGGTCTCATATGCCACTTCTAGTGTATTAGTCTTGTTCTACTTTTTTGGGAATTCAAAGTCCAGATATGTGCTCCAATCTTTGCTCTTTCTTCCCAAACTGATTTCTAGGTCTGAACCTGTAAAAAGACTTGTAAAGTAGAATATAGTGTTGATTTGCTTATGGGGGGTTTCCCTCAGTCAAACCCCTAGTTCAGTAATTAAACCTTGATAGAAACAATGGATCATGAATGTGAATGTGAATGTAAACCCTACCCTTAAGTGTATCTAAGATTAGGAAATCTGAAATACAATGCAACCCTATTCTAATGTGCTAGAATGAGATACATGAATGAAGTATGGAAATGAATGACTCACTTTAGGAGATCCTCAATCACCCTAATAAGCCTCAATGAATGCACAAACCTTCCTTAGGTTGAGAGTAGAGTGATAATAGAATATGGAATCACTTAGGAAATAAGTCTTTAGGCTTGGCTTGATGGTTAGATGCATCTCCCCAACCTAGAATCCATCATGATTCACCATAGGCAACCATAATCAATCCTTAACAATGCTAGATCTTGAATGCCATTGAGCTTGAAGACCTTTAAAAACACTATAATGTTGCTCCAAGACTTCAACTTTTCTTGTCGCTTGCTCTTGAATGCTCTTGTGAAAGAATGCTTGAGTGCTTGTAAAATTCTTACACATTGAAATTACTCTTCTGGATTGAAAATAATGACTTAAAAGCTTGTTTATATAGGCATTACACCTAATTTACCATTGTTTAGATCTCAAAAGCTGACATCAACCAAAATTTTGAATTTAAAACTTGAATTTCCTGTTCAAACCCTAAAAATAGGCCACATAGAACTCATACACCACTTGTGGCATATGGGTCCCACCTAGGGGGACTCATATGCCCAAGGTGGAATATGAGTCCTACCCTAGATTTTTGGGGTGGGCCAATGATGGGTTGTTAGAAAAATTGACGCTTTTGTTGATTTTTTTGGGATTTTAGTTGAAATAAGCCTTGAGATCTAAAATAAAGGGTCTTAGGGGCCTATTAATGATGATTTCAAGCGTATTTAATGTAAGGGTACCAAAATAGGTGTAAATTAGGCAAGGAATTGTACTATCTCCAAGAAGGGAGTACAATTTTTGTTGCCATAATGACATGGAATTTTTTTTTAGTTTTTTTTTTTTCTAGATTTAGGTGTGAATCCTTGAGTGATCTATTCTCATTGGTCTTTTGACTCTTTTGGGGGTTTAAGCCTTCATTTTTTTCCTTAGTTCTTTTTTAGGCTTCTCTTCTCTTGCTTCTGATTTTTGTTGGTCTTTTATTCTCCTCTATACTTAGCTTGATTGGCTTGTTGTTCCTTTCATTTTTATGATTCAATAAAGGGAGTGGGCCCTCACACACAACTTGCAAATTAAAAAAATGATAATTAATTTTATCCAAATTATACTCCTACGTATTTATACTATGTTGGGTATGTGCAGGATCATCATGGAAAAAATAGGTCCTTAAGTGGCAAAAAATTTAGAAAAATTAGAGTTAGGCAACTTGACGTAAAAATTTGAATAAGTTATCTATATTATTTCAAAAATATGTAAGAATAGAATTTGTAGCTTATTGAATGTAGTTTATAAACTACTAGGTTTGTTTAAAGAAAAAATATATATATTTGGTGAAAATTTGAAATTTCAATGCAGTGGTACTTAAATTTCAGGGAAAAAATAAGTAGGTGTTTGTCTGACCACCCTAACCACAATAAAATGATAATATTTTTTTTTATAAGATTTTAGATATAAGTAGAGGACTCATGCCCCAATGTGATGCATATTTTTTTGTAATTTTTTTCCATGTAAATAATTAATTATGATTTTTTTATTACAACTTTTAAAAAAATATAAAAACTCGTATGCCTGACCACCTTAATTTGGTCAATACCTCATGAAATTCAATTTTCTTTTTTTAATCCTATATTATGCGAAGCATAGAATGTGGCGCATGTTTTGGATTCAAAAAATGTGATATCGTTTGAAAGCTATAGATGTTTTTCAATCAGCCTATCAATCAGGACTTTAGTCATAATTTGAATAGAAAATAAATAATAATTACGTATTAAATTCAAATTAAAGCGTAATTTATACCGATGGAAAGCTGAGAATGTCCTTTAAAAACCTTTTTCGTTTCATCGATTTTGGGTAAAAAAATAGTCGTCAGCCACATACCCATCATATTGCCACTTTTTGGCCCATCATGATCCTGCACATACCCTGCTATCTAAATGAGAATATAGATATGGTAAATAGAATATTTGAAATAATTGGGTTGGGGCCCTAGCTCGGTTGGCTAAACCTTTCCTATTGTAGGAGATTGGTCACGAGGTCTAGTCTCCCCCACCCCTGTGGTACCAGAGGGCGTGTTGCGCCAATGCCACCGGTCACGTTAAAAAGTTTACTAGGTGCACTGTAGTTTATAGGGTGTCATGCTACCCAATTCCTGTAGTGTAAAAAAAATAAAAAATTTGAAATAATTAGAACTATAAAAATTAAATCTACAAACTAGTGAAAACAAAGCAACAAAGAACCTATAAAGTTGAATTAGAATCTCTCAAGTAAAAATGTGAGCTTTCCTACACTATTGTCTTGAATTTGTGATGTCATCCAACTTCTATGTTGTCATTCTAGGTTGGAAAATGAAAACCATTTAATTTTTTTCATCTAAACACAAAAGCATGAAAACAAGGGATACAAAGCACTAGAAATATACTAAAAATATATATAAAAGAAATAAAATGATCTAGTTTGACTTAAATAACAAAATTTGAAGAATATGGAAGACCAAATCAAATCTCAATATGATTGTGAAGAAATAAAGTTCATGTTTATGGACAAAGAAGAATATTATGACTACTTGGGAGCTTGCCAAGAGGGGTCAAGCCCCAATTTCAGTCTTTTAACCCCCATGTGTAATCAATAGAATGCTAAAAAAAATACTTCACATGTGTGCTCTTCTAGTCCTAGGTGCATCTAGAGTAAGAACACCCAAAATAACCAATCTATAAGTGTTTAATATTAGATCCATAAAGGTCTAACTCCCTAGAGTGTGTAAGGTAAAATAATAGGAGGTTATAGTCAATAATAAATTTTCTCACTGATAATATGGATAAAACAAGAAATAGTGAGAGAGGGAGGGAGGGAGGGAGGGAGGGAGGGAGAGAGAGAGAGAGAGAGATTTTATTGTATAGTATTTTTAACACCTATAGATATATTTTGCAAGAAAATCTCATCTTGGCTCTAACAAAGCTAATGTAGCCATAAAATTCATGTCTACTAAATTTAGTTCATTATATTTTGAGCTAATTAAAACCAAGAAATATAATAAGGGATTTTAATGATTAATAAAACATGAATGGACATGATATTCATAAGTTTAAATAAAAATAAATATTAGCAACCACTCTTAACCAATCATGTCACTAATGTGCTAATCCAAGTTTATCCTAAATTTATCCTCTTGGAACTAACCCAAGAGCTATTATATCATCATTTCAAATATAAATTATGTACTTGTGTGTGGATTTTCCTTATTTATTAATTTTTTCTTCTATATTTTAAACTTTAAAATACCTTAGATCATCAACAAATCCTTCGTCACATATGGCTCAAATCCTCAAGCAGGGGTTACAGGATATGAAGGATGTTGAAATGGAGGCTAAGGAGTTGCTGAACACCTAGGAGTAGTGCGGTCGTTGTTGTTTCTGGTTTTTTTTGGGTGGTCCTTTTTTGGACCCTGCTGTCTTTTTTGCTGTCATTTCCTTTGTGGGACAACTATCTGTTCGTTTGGACTTATTTTGTTATCTTTTGTTGTTTGAACTCTACGGTTTCAGGTCCCTGTAAAACCTATTTTTTCCTTTTCAAAAACAACAAATCCAAATTGGTTATATACTAGATATGATAAGAGCATATAGATTGAAAATGACTTTGGACTTTAAAAAAAATAAAAATAGATGCAAGTAAATAAAAAAAATTGGGATTATAAACATATTGGGTCCAACAAAATAACCTTTTGTTCTTCAAACTTCATAATAAAATGTGAATCTCTTTCATATACCTTTGGAAAAGGATTTTAGGGTTTGAAAATTCTATGACAAGTAAAAAGTTACAATTTGGATGTGAGAGAGAAAATAGATTTGAACTTATACACAATCTTGGGTCTAAAATATGTTTCTTAGTAATTTATAACATAGTTTTACAAGAGATGAGTTTGAGTTACGAAATTGGTTACACTAGAGAAGGTCTCTTAGATGTAAGAATGTTTTGAATTTGAAAAATTAATATTTTGGACATGAGAATTCTATGAATTTTAATTTATCACAAACTTGAGTCTAATATATTTTCAAGAAAATACTTAGAGTTACACTTGACTTTACTTGGTTAAGATTTGAAAACCTAGGTAAACAATATTATAATTGACATGATGGGTTTAGAATTCATTTGGAGAATATAAATGTTGAAATATTAATGTGATTTTTTAAAAATCATTATACAATAAACCCCCAGTGTTAGTCATGTTGGTACTCAAATATGCTATTAACTTGAATCCTAAAGGGCTACCAAGCCTTATGGTTAGATTCAAGGAGAGATTTTTCCAATGAATGGGAGATTGAATTAAAACCCCTTCTCTCCCCTGCACTTCAGGCTCTGTTAAACCTGGGAGGTTGACCCCAACAATGTGCTTTCAAATACTTGTGTTCCAAAGTATCAAACACAAAGTAAATACATAATTCTCCTTCAAATGCTTAACAGACACAATACTATAAAAGGTTTTGCTAACCTTCATAGCAATGTTTGAATTAAACATGAGAAATATGATTCATTAAATTCCTCACACCCATAACAAGATTGATAAGTAAATTTTGATTTAAAATATAGCTGCTCACAAACAATCTTAGGAAACTATAACATTAAAAACCAATGCCTAATCCCAAGGTGGAGTCACCTAAACCATGAAGTTTAAAACTCATTACAGCATTCACTCTGTCATAATTATGCACCTATTATATGATGCATTACACCATTGATATTAGAAACCAAACCAGTCATACTTTATCCATCCAAGCATATAGTTACACAAACCTCTATTTATGTTCATACAATTTAATTAATTCTTTGAATGAAAGTAACTACACAAAACATACATTCATGGAAAAAGTAGAAGAAAATAACATAAACTCTTGATTTCTTTTATTCATAATCTGTGTAATGTGTACAATGGAGACAACTAGCTCAGAATATATAATCACTTACATGCAACTATAACATTGATGTGAATAAGTTCTTCATTAAATGACTTAAACAACTTCAGAAACCTAAAACCAAACACTATACATTTCAGACCTTGTTACAATATATGCTTTCCCATGAGACAAAAATGAATGAGCAACCTCCATTCTGAAACAAAAAAATATGCACTTAAGGAAAATGAAAAACCCTAAATGGAATCTAGTGTCTAGACAGCTGGCAACATTCAACTCCATAGATCAATAATTGCCTCCAATTGTGGAATCCGAATCTTCCCTTTGATTCTCGCTTCATTCTTGAATTTCCCTATAACATAAAATATTCTCCTACCAGGAAGACTTCACTCTTCATCATTTTCCTAGCCTTGCAGTTGAAAGAATATTCTATTTGTAAGAGATTAGAAGCCCTTCGTGAAAATATTTCACTCTCCTTCATCTGGAACTGTAAGAGCTTCTTTACTTGTGTATTTTCCATTTACTGTATTTGCAACTCAAAGCCTTTTATATTTGTGCACTCTCATTTTCCTTTCAACACTTTAAAGTTTCACTTCAATTCCGTGAAGGCCCTACATTCCCATGAAATATTTTATCTCATTGCCCCATTCAAAGTTTTTATTTTAAAAAATTTATGAAGACTTTAAAAATTACAATGGCTGTAGAAAATCATTCACCTGTGAGTTTATAATTTAAATGCCCAACATTTAAATATTACTTAAATATTTACTCATGGACTTTGATTTTTTAAAATACTAGGCAATAAAATAATTTAACCTTATTTCATATTTCACCTCTAGCAAAGAAAGATATTGTTTTAATTTGAGAAGGCTTTGATATATTTCACTCGGGCAATAAAATTTTATTAGGTACCCATGTGCACCTTACCTATAATTTACCCTCTAATTTATTTCCAACAACATTCCCTTTCTCTGTCAAAATTTTCATATTAAAATAATTCCACAAAGCCATCTTTGGGCCCACCAACTTATTTACTTAAACTTTGTAAGCACTTACAACTCACAATCACACATCTCCAATTTGATGTTAGAAATGGAAACTTATCAGTGATGGGTGATATTTTATTTCATCGGGAAATAAAATAGTATACCCGAGCCTCTTCATTTTGTTTTTCTAGTAAATAATTTTTTTATTTATATTATGAAGGCTTTTATTTATTTTAATTAGAAATTTCACCTTATATTTTACCTCCAACAAACAATAATACTTGAAATTAAATATTGGGCCCCACACTTTATCCCATCATTAAACATCTCTGATGTATTTGGGAAATGGAGACACAAATAGCGATGGGCAATATGAAAAACATCAACAATTTACATTTTTATCTTTACTATGTGAGGGCCCTCAATTATTTTATTGGGCTATGAAGACATCATTCCCATGTATATTTTATATTTATCTCCCCACCATTTGATTTTTCATCAAATATTACCATATAACTATAATCCACAGGCCCACCATAATCCCTCACACATTTTAGGCTAGGATACATTCATGCATCGCTAATACATTGAGAAAATAAAATAATAATTAATGATACACGATGTAGAGAAAGTAGTATCGCCAGTCACTAATTAAAAATGGAGATGGCATCTATTAGCGATGGAAATAAGGCAACTTCTCCTCATCACTGATAGGAAATGAAGAAACATAATAGTGACGCACGATGTTCACTCTCTCCACTTGAATCCTTCATTATTCATCAACCCTTTCCATGAACAATGGTGGCATTGATCAAATGCTTATAGTAGTCAACATGCACCTCTATCTTCTCCTTGATGCCGCAGGATTGTTGGCTTTCCACAACCGACCCTTGACTAAACACATAGATACCCTAATTTATTCCACCATAGCTCACTAATTCTCCTCAGCAATGTGCTCCTACTCCCTTTGTATTAATATTGAAAGCTCCCTTTGTATTAATGTTGAAAGCTCCTCATACTAAAATGCAAACACCAAAGCACACATATAATTTTAAGGCACCAAATGTTTTGTTCATAATGCATTCTTTACAACCTGCTACTACTTTGATAGGCATATCGCCCATCACAAATGCAAAGAGAAAATGGAAAAACATAACAGCGATGGTCGATGAGAGAACATGGTATCGCTCCATTGTGAATTTGATGAGTAAAAGAGACTGTAAATCAGCGATGGCGATGAAGTTGGCTTGGTGAAGAGTGAAAGGCATGAAAGTCGTGTCTAAGCCAATCAGAGGCAAGAATTAAACTTGCTTTTCCTCCAAAAAATTTGAAATTGTATTTAATGTTTTCCCTAAATGCTTCTTTTACATTTACACAATATTTAAAATAGTCACAATATTTTAAATATTAACATTTGAAACATTAGAAAAATTGTGACTTTTAATTACGCCTGCAAGCCAAATGGAGAAATTTATTGCAGACAAACGATGATCCCTAGAGTCAATATTTTTTTCGTAGGGACATAATCAATTATTTAGAGAAAACCCATTTCCTCAAAAATTGTATTGTCGAAATATTTCTAGGACCTCCTTTGTAAACTAGTCCCTGGGACGTGTTCGCCACACCTGCAATGCATTAAAATAACACATCATATGACCTCCATTTTTGATAAAAATGGAGCTATAGAGGTTTCAAACCAAAGTAATAAATGGGTTGTCCTTAGATTTTTAAATTTTGAAACATTTGAGAACACCAATTTTGGTCATGTTGCAATCAACAACACATTAATTAACTCATCAAAACTCATCCAAGAGCCATGAAACTGAATAGGCATGTAGACATTTGAACCAAAAATCTAGTGCAACAAATGGTTTTGAAAAATTCATCCCGAGGTGCAAGATATTAAATTCCAAAGTAGCTTACTCAGACATTTCTGCAATTTCACCTGTCAAAAACCAATTCGAGCACACCAAGTTACCTCCCTAAAAATTTATCAAATCAACTTTTGGGTAGCTTCCATTGGAGACAATAGGTCATTTAGGTTCATTGATCATGTGTGCAAGACGACTTTCCTTCAATCAACATTCATCACAAGATACTGAGGGTCAAAGTTGACCTTGAAATATTCTAAAAATGTAGATGCGAAAAGTGAACAAATTGCATTTGCTTTTGACCTAGTAAAAATATCAAAATTGATCATAAGATTTTGAACCCAGACCAAGGAGCATATGAATTTTGGAGGAATGCAAGGAATCAATCCGTTTGTCATGAAAATCATCCAGTTGTGAAATATTAGTCTGAACAGGAGGTCACTTCGTAGGTTTGAGAATTTGCAAACAACAAAATAGTCTCAAAACCCTATAGCTTTTCTTTTCAAAACTCTATCAAAACTCATCATGGGAAGTGGAAATCAGATACACATCATGTTCACATATGTCACATGAGTACGCTCGCTAAGGGATTTGGCATGAAAATCAACTGGATCTGATTTATGACCCTCCAAAGTAGGTCACTGAGGAAGATTTTTTAGGTGCGTTTCAAAGTGTGCAAATCAACATTTCACATCATGGGCACTCAAAATATTGAAAATTTTGAAGGTTCCATTAGTGGCTACGACTGGGGATGCATGCCCTTTGCGGGCATGGCACTGAGATTCTAGATCTTTGGGAGAGAAAACCAAGTGCTAGAACATTGGGTGACAGAGTCCTAATCAATTTTTTAAACCATATTTGATGACCCCTTGCACCAAATGAAAATAAAATCCCATTTTTTCCTCTGTCAAACACCACCCTGTTGAAGGAACTGATTTCCCTCAACCCACATTTACCTCTGCCATACCACTACAACAAGTATAGCCCTCTTCTTACAAGCATAAAAATGTGATTACCACTGAGATCTGCCTGATTACAAACATTGCCACTAGCATCTTCCACAACTTTTCTGAGCATACCATTGCTAATGTAATCTCTATCATTTTGTATTATATAACTAGGCATAAATTGCAAATTTTCATCATCACATGACACATATTCATATTGAAAATAATATTCCTTGCTCTTCATCTTACTGTCATGCTCCATTAGAATACCTCCCAACTGAACTGGAAACTGAAAACTTATTCATACTCCAAGTAATTGGCATCATGACACTCAACCTTGTCAGCAACATCTATTTCAAGTGTAAAACATTCATAGGAAATTCCCTTGAGGAGCTCATCAATGTGTTGCTTTATGTACTTAAGGCCATATTTTGACCCTGTATCAAATGCATCATCATAATCCTCAACAAAAAGTGGATTATCTCTGCACCAATAAGGATCATCATTTCTCATCTCTAGTGAAGATGGAGGCTCATCAAATAAGGGGTTTTCAATCACATTCATTGCTATCATAAAAGCCTCAACCTCCTCCACATGGAGTTCCAAATCTTCACTAGTATCACTATATTATGAAGCTCTCACCACAGTCATTGTCCTCTTCATAGGCATAATCACAATCAGCCCTGAACTCACAACAACCAATACTGTCTTCCCTTTCTTCCTCTGATTCTTCAATGCACATATCTAAAATTTCTGACATATCCACATAATCTAAGATATCATGGTCAGAAAGCTCTTCAAGCTCCATAGCAATATCACTAAAAAATGGTGGCATCCTATTACTCAAATCCTCATCACAATGCATAACCTGATCATCTAAGAGTGAACTCATGTCATCAACATCTTGCATGCTAATGCCATCCTCATATGATGTAAAAATTTCCAACTCTACTTCATACAAGTTGCTATAGCCAACAAAATAACAATTAGCATGATAAACCTCATGAGTTGAATGTGCATGAACATGCCCAATGATACCAAGCTCACTATTTACAAAGCTTTCAACCCTGGCAATATTGCAATCAAGACTACATGGTTCTTGCATGCTGAATGATGAATACATTATTTCATTATCACTCTTATCATCAAACAAGTCACTAGATTCATCTGAACGATAAGACTACAGATGGACCCTCTCTATGATCGCATCACTGGAACAACTAGTAGTTCCATTACATGGTGTGATATGCCAAATATATGAAATTGTTTCCCTTTGTTTATCAGTTGTATCATGTAGTGCATTTGAAACTTCATGAATGGAATCCACAGACCTGCATACACCACATTATTTGGATGCTCACTAAACCTTTTTCTATCAACATGGGGAATAATCACAGCTTGGGACAAGTCTTCCTCACTCCTATTATTGTTTGAATCATAGCCCATAACAGGGCTAGTGTGAACAACACTATGGAATGATGTGTAAGCTAGAATAATAGGGGTGTAAGTACTTTGATATTCATTTTTAATTTCTGACTTACACCTTTCATCGACATTTGGTGTCCTAGGGCAACAAACACTTGTAGAAAGATAACTCCTTTGCATTCCATATTTCATATTGTTTTCAATGTTCATGACCATCTGATATACCTGATGTAAGGTTTTAGGATCCTCATCTCATTATCAAAGGCTCCCAAATAAACAACTAAACATACTGCATCACTTAGTCTCAAAAAATTAGGAATATCCCTTAATGTTTTAGCAAATCTTCAATTAAACACTAGGACCAACTCATCCTCTTCTTTCTCAATGTTCATAAAATTATTGAGCACAAAACTAGCATTGATTATTTCACCAAATTGCTCCATGAACACTGCTTTGAACTCCTCCCAAGAATAAATAGAGCATGTTGGTAAATAAGAGAACCAATCTCTTGCATTACCCTTCAAAGACTGAACAAACAACCTCATGATCACATCCTCATGGTCGACTTCGTAATCATCCATTAGATTATTGGATTCTTGCAAATGCTTGTTAGCTGATTCAAAATTCTCACCACTAAATTTTGGAAAGTGCTCACTAACTTTACTATGAATAACATAAATGGAAACCCCAAAATACCACTGAAATTTATGGCTCTATGTCTTTCAGTGCTGAAATTTCTTTTATTACATGACAGGAGCTACACACTATGCAATGTTACTTTTGGGTCCATACAGGGATGCATAGGTTGATGATACGTTTCTTATGCCCTTACAAGCCTTTTCATATTAACTTTGCAGTTACAAAAGGCATCAAACTTGTTTTACAACATATGTAAAATATTTTACAATACAAATTTATATCTCAACTTGCTTAAGATCTTCTAATGAGTTTCTTAAAAAAATATTGCATACTTCACTTCATAATAGATACTACAATTTAGCAATACATAAGTATGAAAACCTATCACTACTATTTCCCTTCCTCAGTGCTTAGTTTCAATCAATAAGGAATCAAATTTTTACAAGACTTACAACTATGGTTTCCATATACAAATTTATCTTCTTGAAAACCAAAAAATGAGGAATACCTGGATATGTTGCAACTGCTACAAATCTTCTTCCTGACTGGAAATCTTTGTAGATCTGAAAATTTCTTCACATCTTTAGCAAGTTCTTTAATAGATTCGCCACCTCTCTTCACAGAGGACTGAACTTCAAGTAGTATGAAACTCTTTCAAAGATGAATTTTCTTATGGGTCTTCTCCCACAACAGAGTCACACATAAATTCTTTGAAAGTTGTTGAAACAAAACCTCTTCCAAGTTTGAAAACTTTTAAATCTAAACTATATGTTTAGATTCACCAAACAATATGACTCTTGTAAAATATCAGTCTGCAACTAGAGATTCAAATTTCTCCCCAATGGAGTTGCCAATTTGTTGGTACTCAAATCTGCTATCAACTTGAATCCTAAAGGGCTGCTAGGCCTTATGGTCAGATTCAAGGACAAATTTGGCTAACAAATAGGAGATTGAATTAAAACCCCTTCTCTCCCTTGCACTTCAGGCTCTGTTAAACCTAGGAGGTTGATCCCAACAATGTGCTTTCATATACTTGTGTTCCAAAGAATCAAACACAAATTAAATAGATAATTCTCCTTCAAATGCTTAACAAAAACTTGATACTGTAAAATGTTTGGCTAACCTTCATAACAATGTTTGAATTAAACATGAGAGATATGATTCATTAAATTCCACACACCCATAACAAGATTGATAAGTAAATTTTGATTTAAAATATCTAGTTGCTCACAAACAATCTTAGGAAGCTGTAACATTAAAAACCAATGCCTAATCCTAGGGTGGAGTCACCTAAATCATGAAGTTTAAAGCTCATTACAACATTCACTCTATCATAATTATGCCTATCATATGATGCATTACACCATCGATACTAGAAACCAAACCAATCATACTTTATCCATCCAAGCATACAGTTACACAAACCTTTGTTTATGTTCATACAATTTAATTCATTCTTTGAATGAGAGTAACAACACAAAACAAACATTCATGGAAAAAATAGAAGACAAATAACATAAACTCTTGATTTCTTTTATTCGTAATATGTGCAATGTGTACAATGGAGACAACTAGCTCAGAATATATGATCACTTACATGCAAGTATAACATTGACATGTGAATAAGTTATTCATTACATGACTCAAACAACTTCAAAAACCTAAAACCAAACACTATACATTTCAAACCCTGTTACAAAATATGCTTTCTCGTGAGATAGAAAAGAATGAGAAACCTCCTTTCTAAAACAAAAAATATGCACTTAAGGAAAATGAAAAAAGCTAAATGGAGATCCACTGTCTAGACACCTGGCAACATTTAGCTCCATAGATCAACAACTACCTCCACTTGTAGAATCCCAATCTTCCCTTTGATTCCTACTTCATGTTTGAATTGCCCTATAACAAAAAATATTCTCCTACTGGGAATACTTCACTCTTCATCATTTGCCTAGCCTTGCAACTAAGAGAATATTCTGTTTGTAAAAGATTAGAAGCCCTTTGTGAAAATATTTCACTCTCCTTCATCTGGTTGTAAAAAATTCTTTACCTGTGTATTTGTCATTTACTGTATCTACAACTCAAAGCCTTTTACATTTGTGCACTCTCATTTTCCTTTCAGCACTTTAAAGTTTCACTTCAATTCTGTGAAGGCCCTACATTCTCGTGAAATATTTTATCTCATTGCCCCATTCAAACTTTTTATTTTAAAAACTTTATGAAGACTTTAAAAATTACAATGGCTATAGAAAACCATTCACCCGTGAGTTTATAATTTAAATGCCCAACATTTAAATATTACTTTATTTACTCATGGGCTTTAATTTTTTCAAATACTAGGCAATAAAATAATTTACCCTTATTTCATATTTCTCCTCCAACAAAGAAATATATTATTTTATTTTGAGAAGGCTTTGATATATTTCACTTGGGTAGTAAAATTTTATTACCCATGCACCTTACCTATAATTTACCTCTCTCATTTATGTCCAACAACATTCCCTTTCTCCATCAAAAGTTTCATATTAAAATAATTCCATAAAATCATCTCTGGGCCCATGAACTTATTTACTTAAACTTTGCAAGCACTTACTGCTCACCATCACACATCTTTAATTTGATGTGAGAAATGATTACTTATCAACAATGGGCAATATTTTATTTCATCGGGAAATAAAATAATATACTTGGGCCTCTTCATTTTGTTTTTCCAATAAAGAAACTTTTGATTTATATTATGAAGGCTTCTATTTATTTTAATCGGACATTTCACCTTATATTTTACCTCTAGCAAACAATAATACTTGAAATTAAATCTCCGGCCCCACACTTTACCCCATCATTGCACATCTCTAATGTCTTTGGGAAATGGAGACACAAATAGCAATGGGAAATATGAAAAACCTCAACAATTTACATTTTTATCTTTACTACGTGAGGGCCCTCAATTATTTTATCGGGCTATGAAGGAATCATTCCTGTGTATATTTTATATTTATCTCCCCACCGTTTGATTTTTCATCAAATATTACCATATAACTATAATCCACAGGCCCACCTCAATCCCTCACATTTTATCGGGATACATTCACACATCATTAATACATTGAGAAAATGAAATAATAATTAACGATATGTGATGCAGAGAAAGTAGTATCACGAGTTGCTAATTCAAATTGGAGGAGATGACATCTATTAGTGATGGAAACAAGGAAACTTCTCCTCATCACTGATAGGAAGTGGAAAAGAAGAAACAAAACAGCGACGCATGATGTTCACTCTCTCCACTTGAATCCTTCATTATTCATCAACCCTTTCTATGAACAATGGTAGCATTGATCAAATGCTTACAGTAGTCAACATGCACCACTATCTTCTCTTTGATGTTGCAGGACTGCTGACTTGCCACAACCGACCCCTGATTGAACACACATAATTCCCTAATTTATTCTGCCATAACTCAATAATTATCCCCAGCAATGCACTCCTGCTCCCTTTGTATTAATGTTGAAAGCCCCCCATACTCAACGCCAACACCAAAGTGCACATATAATTTGAAGGTGCCAAATGTTCTGTTCATAATGCATTCTTTACAACCCGCCACTGCTCTAATAGGCATATCCCCATCGCGAATGCAAAGAGAAAGGGTAAAAAAATAACAATGATGGGCGATGAGAGAACACGGTATTGCTCCATCGCAAATTTAATGAGTAAAAGAGACTGTAAATCAACGATGGCCATGAGTTTTGCCGTGAAGAGTGAAAGTCGTGTCTAAGCCAATCAGAGGCAAGAATTAAACTTGCTTTTCCTCAAGAATATTTGAAATTGTATTTTATGTTTTCCCTAAATGCTCCTTTTACATTTGCACAATATTTAAAATAGACACAATATTTTAAATATTAATATTTGAAACATTAGAAAAATTGTGTCTTCTAATTATGCTTGCAAGCCAAATGGAGAGATTTATTGTGGAAAAATGGTGATCCTTGGAACCAAGATTTTTTGTGTAGGGACCTAATCAATCATTTAGAGAAAACCCATTTCCTCAAAAATTGCATTTCCAAAAGATTTCTAGGACATCCTTTGTAAACTGGTCCCCGGGATATGTTTGTCACACCTGAAATGCATTAAAATAATGCATCATATGACCTCTATTTTTAATGAAAATGGAGTTGTAGATGTTTCAAACCAAAAGAAGAATTGGGTTGTCCTTAGATTTTCAAAATTTGAAACTTTTTAGAACACCAATTTCGGCCATGTTACAATCAACAACACATTAATTAACTCATCAAAACTCATCTAGGAGCCACGAAATTGAACAGGAATGTAGAAATTTGAACCAAAAGTTTAGTGCAAAAAATGGCTTGGGAAAATTCATCTTGACGTGCAAGATATTAAATTCCAAAGTGTCTAAGTACTTAGACATTTCTGTAATTTCACTTGTCAGAAACCAATTCAAGCACACCAAGTCACCTCTTTGAAAAATTATCAAATCACCTTCTGGGTAGCTGCCACTGGAGACACTAGGTCAATTAGGTCCATTGAGCATGTGTGCAAGAGGTATTTCCTTCAATCAACATTCATCACAAGATACTAAGGGTCAAAGTTGACCTCCTTGAAATATTCTAAAAATGTAGATGTAAAAAGAACAAATTGCATTTGCTTTTGACCTGGTAAAAATATGAAATTTGATCATAAGACTTTGAAACCAGACCAGGGGGAATATGAATGTGCGAGGAATGCAGGGAATCAATTTTTTTGTCATAACAATCGCCCAACTGTGAAATATTAGTTTGAATAGGAGGTCACTTTGCAGGTTTGAGAATTTGCAAACAACAAAACAGTCTTAGAACCCTCCATCTTTTCTTTTCAAAACTCTATCAAAACTCATCATGGGAAGCTGAAATCAAACAAACATGTTCACATATGTCACATGAATATGCTCGTCAAGGGATTTGGCATGAAAATCAACTGTCTCCAATTTATGACCCTCCAAAGTAGGTCACTTGGACATATTTTTTAGGTGCATTTTAGAGTGTGCAAATCAACATTTCACATCATGGGCACTCAAAATTTTGTAAATTTTGAAGGTGCCATCAAGTCCAACTTGTTTAATTTTTCAATAATCTATGGATGTGAGCTAGTTATAGACTAGAATAGTTAAGGTTGAAAAAGTGCAACATTTACTTAGACAAAACCTTAAGATACTAGAAATTATGAACCAAGCTTTAAATTTTGATTTATACTTAACTTGGGTCTAATTTATTTTATTTTGATTTCATCAAAATATCAAGTTATTAATGTCTTAAATTTTTTATGGACTCGAAGACATGAGTTGAAAAGATTATAAAGTGAAGATTGACAGATAACAACTCTAAAAAATGATATTTTTGATGTGAGTTTCCTCTCTAAATTTAATTTATGTGAAGCTAAATTAATTAAAGGTGAATGAGTAGGATTTAACATAAAGCACATGATAAACCACCAATATATATATATGCTCAAGCTACAAGTCACAACTAGAATGAAAAATGTTAAACAAAAAATATGATGTAACCTGTGATATAAACCAATTCAAAACCATTTCTCAATAAACAATTATAATACAGAGGGATTCCCTAGGTTAAATTGGGGTTTGTGCTTGCAAAGATAAGAATTATATATTAAGGAGTCTAAAGCCTATACATTTTATGATCAACATAAAGACATAATTCTTGTCAAAAGAGAAGTATTATTTGATGAATATTCTAGAATATCTTATCATGTTAAATTATTTCACATTCCTATAGTTTATGATGATTAATATTTTGAAACAAAGCATAATTCATATATAGGAAATGCTATAACTTAAGAATTAGATGTAGTTGACATTAGAAACAACAAGTATTCAAGAAAATTATTAGCAAGATACTAAGCATCATCTAGTGTTAACTATCATGTCTAAAATCATGTACGTTGAAGATCCACAATCATATTAAGAAGCTAAAGGGAAACCACAATGAGAAGCAATAATGCAAGAAGATAATAATTTCTTGATGATGAGTGCTACTTCAAGGAGTTAACTACACTTGTAGAAGTCAAAAATTTGGTTTATTGAAAATGGATTTATAAAATATTTTTTAATCAAATGGATATTTTGAATGATACAAGGAAATATTTGTGAGAGAACTAGAGGAATTTAACAAAAGGAAACTATTGATTATACTAAAAAATTTAGCAAGTTATAAAATTAAAATTTGAACTATTATTTCCTTAGTAGCTACATTTGGTTGGAAAATTCATCAAAGGGTTACAAAAAGTGCCTTATTGAATGAGAAAATTTGTATGCATCAACCACTTAGATTTAAAAATATGGTGAAGAACATATATTTTGCAAGCTAAAAAAACCCATATATAGTTTAAAATAGGTTCTAAGAGCTTAGTATTAAATAATTGATGAATATTTTTTAAAGAATAAATGGAAAAGAAATAATTTAGATCATGATCTCTATGTATTAAATTATAATCACCATATATGAGAAGAAAGGTAAATAATTAATAGTTATTTGATGAACAAAGAAATCATTCCCTTGAAACCTCAAATTTCACCTTGCCAAGAGACCCATCCTTAACGTTTGCCTAACACAAATAGAACATATAACAAAACATGATGATTACATTAAAAATACATATTATTGAGAATGTTTTTTATTTTGAAGAAACAAATCTTGCATTAGGAGGAAATCCATAAAGCTGATTTACAACCCTTGGAAGAGTGTATCTCCCAAGATAAATTCCTAAGTTCTCGAATTACCACCTCCCTGAGCTCCCAAACCATAGATCCACCAATTATCGAACAACATTATATTGATCCATTAAGTTGTCTCATGACCCTCAAAATGATATAATTCCCTACATCACAACTCCTAAACTATATATGAAATAATTCATATTGAGTTCACCAAAGCCTACTTCCTATTATCAAAAGAAAACATCACAATATATGAATTCTTTAATTTTGTTGACATAAAAAAGAAATAAAAAATAACATATGCTTCTCATAAAAATCACTATCTCAAAGCAAGAAGCTAGCTTTAGATGATAGAGATCCTCCATCCTTTGATGTCTCTTGCCTCCAATTATGAATGTGTGATGGGAAAAAAGAGGATCTAGAGTCTAAATCATACCATTTCCCGTCTAAAATTTAGAGACACAAAAATGATTATAAAAGACCACATGGATACTATCCTCAATGGAAGAGACCAAATGGTTGATCAAGGTTTTGGTCCCTTTTTGTGGTAGTAGGGTTGGAACTAATTTAGAAGTGATGTGTGTGATGTAATAGTGAACTAGGCTAATGACGTACATATAAAATTGATGGAATTATAAAAAAATTATAGAATTGACACACATAAATAAATTGCAAAGAAACAAAGTACAGAGATAGAATAACTTATCATTCAAATATGGGCTAAATCTAGTTGGTCAGGGGCATGGGTACCCTACACTAGAAATGTTGATTTTCAAGAACTCTAAATAGGTCTCAATAAGTTACAATATGTAGGTCTTTCCTTTAGGGTTTTAACTTCAAAATTTCTTCTATTGATAAATAATTCACTTTGCCCTAATTTGTTGAAATAGGATGTTGGAATGTTTAATCTTGCAATTGGGTCTTGAATCTTCTTCCAAATTTGCTTCAGATTTGTTACTTGCACACAAGAAACAAGAGAAAGGGTTGTGCCATATAGGGTCTTGCCTAATTCAAACCCCATTTTGGTGTTTTCACCTCCACAACACTTATGATGATATAAAGAGTGTGTACCCTCAGTCAAGCAGAGGAAAAATAGATAAAAACAAGTGATAAATTAACAAGTGTGCAACTTACCACGTAGATTTTCTTTCCTTGATGGATTGAAGTCATTGTACTCATATCATATAAAGAAAATCATATGCTTGATTGAAATTCATGCAAGTGTTATTGTCACAAAACAAATGAACATAAAACATGAATAAACTCACATATAAACTTGATACATTGCTAGCATGATGTTTGACTAAAATTATTTGGCTTACTTTGCTCTTAACTACTTTTTAGGATACTCAATTGATATTCAAATTGCCTAGGTCTATAAATGGTGAAAAATACTTGTATTTATATATGCATATTTATTTACTTCTTGCAAAATTAATTATAAAAGGCCAATAAATGAATTCAAATTTGTAAATACTAAAATGTCAACAATAAAATATTCAAATTTGAGCCAAAATAGGTTGGTCAAGGGCATGAGCGCCCTAGACCAAAGCTATTTTAGGGCATTTGATATATTTAAATGAATAATTAATGTTAATTTTTAATTTTATTTTAATTTCCCATAAACAACATTTAAAATGGGAAAATTATGAGCATAATTAGGTCCAAAAACATAAGGAGCTAAATCTAGTGAGAAATTATTAGGGGTGACAATTTATGATGTTACAAAAGGATTAAAGTAAAAATCCATTTTTATTATCTTCAAAACAATAATCATCAAAAAAGCATCATCTGGTGATTCCTCATCCTCAACATAGGCTAATTTAACTTGATTTGATTTATCTTTGAGTTTTCCTTTAAGAACATCTCTAGTTTTAGTTCTACAAGACCAAGTTGTGTGACCCTTTTTCTTATAGTAAAAACATTCAATTTTCCCTTTATTTATACCTAACCTTTTATTATTACTTCACAAAGATAATGCATTCTTCTATTGAGAATCAGATTTTGTATCTTATGCATTTGTTCTCTTTTATTCTACTAAAAGGGATTATATCATATCTTCTAAGGTTTTATAAGTTATTTTACTAAGTGTAAAAATAACATTATTGTATTTTGAAGGAAAAATAATTAACAAAATAGCTTTTTCATCATCATCATCTACTCGAGCCTTGACTTTTGCTAGTTTCCTAATGAGAGACCTCAAATTACCTATGTGATTTGACATAGTGATTCTATTTTCCATTTTAAATCTGAATAGTTGAAGTTTTACGGAAAACCTTGCATTAATTTCTTTTTTGCTAAACATTTTATTTAGATTATCTCAAATTTCCATTGATGATTTGTCTAAATCTATATGGATGGTGTAATTCTCATTTACTAAATTCCCCATAAAATTTTATCATTAGTTGCACAATTGAATTTTCATTTTCCAAGTATGAAAATTAAGTCCAAATTATTTGTCTAAGGTAATCTCAATTTCAAAAAGTACTTTGAAAAGAAACAATCTCCCTATAATTTTAACTATAAATTCTTGACAAATAACCATAAAATCTCTCTCCAATCATACACAATTTGAACTTTTATATATATACTGTCTTAATATAAGAAGTGACACCTCTTTAATGTTAAACCTTAAAATTTAATCACCAATTTCTTACCTCTTACGCAATATTTGTTTCCTTCTTACACAGTATGAATAGATCTACGGGTATGTGCAAGATCATCATGGAAAAAATAGGACCTTAAATGGCAAACATTTTAAAAAAATCAGAGTTAGGAAACTTGACATAAAAATTTGAATAAGTTATCTATATTATTTCAAAAATATGTAAGAATAGAATCTGTAGAAAATTCAATTTAGTTTCTAAACTACTAGGCTTATTGAAAAAGAAAAAAATCTATTTGGTGAAAATTTGAAATTTCAATGCAGTAGTACTTAAATTTCAGGGAAAAATAAGAAGTAGGTGTCTATTTGACCACCCTAACCACAATAAAATGATGATATTTTTTTATAATATTTTATATATAAGTAGAGGACTCATGTCTTGATGTGATGCATATTTTTTTGTAATTTTTCTCCAAGTAAATAATTAATTATGAATTTTTTATTACAAATTTTAAAAAATTTAAAAACTCGTATGTTTGACCACCTTAACTTGGTCAAAACTTCATGAATTTCAATTTTTCTTTTTTTTAATCCTATAGTATACAAAGCAGAGAATGTGATGTATGTTTCAGACTCAAAAAATGTGATACCATTTGAAAGCTATAGATGTTTTTCAATCAGCCTATCGATAAGGACTTTAGTCATAATTTAAATAGAAAATTAATAATAGTTATTTATTAAATTCAAAGTAAAGCATAATTTATATTGGTGGAAAGCTAAGAATCTCCTTTAAAAACCCTTTTCGTTTCATCAATTTTAGGTACAAAAAAAGTCGCCAGCCACATACCCGACACGTACCCATCATATTGCCACTTTTTGGCCCTTCATGATCCTGCACATACCCCTACAATGACCAGTCTTAGTTTATTGATTGGAATATTCGGCACACACATGCTTAACATGTAAACAACTTCTTCATCATACATACATAGAACTCTTTTATTCTTCTCATGTCATCATACAAACTTCAATGCTTGGAAATGAGCAAAATTCAATGCCATGTTTCTTCAACAAAATTTAATGCCATTTTTCTTCAAATGAACTTTCATATCACCTATTTCACAAGAATAATATCAGATCACTCTGATACTAGTATGAGGAGAATGGTAAATACTTGATAATTATTTAGTGAACAAAGAAATAATTTGTACTTGAGAATATAATTTTGTAACCACGCCATAATTGGCAACATAACCAATAGTAGTTTATATGGTTTATTAAACAATGTAATATAACTGCTACACTAACAATCTACTAATTGTAGTATTATGTATTTGATGATTCAATTATTACTAGTAGGAATTTTAAAACCATTCTACTTGCTAGGGAAATATTGAAGCAAATAGTTTAAATATGCATTAGGTGTCTTTAAAAAATGCTTGATTATAAACTAGTAAAGCCATTTGAAGTTGGAATCAAACATAGTGTTATATATGATCTTGAGGAAGTTGTCAATACTTTATAATGATAATTAATTGGTATTTTTGTATCTTGCAATAAATATACTAGACATTATAAATGCAAAGTGGGTGTTTCTTCAAGTACATGGTGGCTCCTTGTGTTCAACATTGAAAGGTGGGAAATAAAATTTAAGATATGTTTAAGGAAAAAAATGACTTGGAATTAAAGATAAATATGTGGAATATACTCTTTAGTAAGATATATAAATACGAATATTATGATTCATACTAATGAAAGAAATCTAAACCAAGATATATTTGTCATATTAGTTTAGAACTAATTTCTTAGAGTAGTAAAAACTAGTCTATTATGACCTTAACTAGTACTAAAGGTGCGTTTATTATATCATCAAAAGCATCTTGAGAAGCTACATGACTCATAAATCAATTGAAGATCTACATCAACCATATGTAGAAACAATCAAGATTGATATTTTTTAAGAACCAAAGGATAATGCAATTGGAAAAAGATTATATATATCATGCTACATAAATCATATTGAAATCCATTGTTTAGTTCAAAAGCATTATTTAAAAAAATATGATAGAGATGAAATATTGTAGAATCAAAAAATAAGTTGCAAACATATTAACCAAAGCTCTATCTTTCGAAAAGAAAATTGAAATATGTATGTTATAGATGGAATTGAACATTAGGGAGGATGTTGAAAATAATGATCCATATTGCCACCCATACCACCAATCATATCAACATCTTGTTGCTTACACCAACCCATTGATCACCACAAATGAATGTGTTAAATATGTATATTTGGATGTATGTAGTTTTTCTTATAACATTTCCCTATGCACGGTTGATTCAATTCATACATCATTGTTGTTGCAATCAATCACTCAAAAAAACCTAGTAGCAAACCTTTTTACATAGGGTCTAGTTGATGTTTAGCTTGATAGATACATTTCCTTCATGGTTTCTTCCAATTTTGTATAGTAATTAAATTGGGTTATTAAGATCTAACATTTCAGATTTAGTCTTTGTGACTATCATGTGATATTTTGTTAAAATAAATCTCTTATATTATTTTTGCTTTCAATATAACTATGATGGCAATAGACCAATCCTAACTAACCCTCATTATACAAATTATGAAATTCATGTTTGAAACCTCAATTTAATCTAAATATAAAATTTGAACTTATTTATAAAATATGTATAAACAAATAATAACAATGTAGTATGTTATTGCCCATGACTATAAACATCTATAACTTCATAATTATTTATGATATAATAAATTCACTTTCAAACACCAAATATACATAACATTTAATTTAAAGTTGGTCGGTCAAAAAATAACAAACAATCCATGAGCATTGGGTTTTAAGCTACAAGATACAATGTGATAGAATGATTTCATTATGGCATACATTGCACTAAATCCTATTTTTTATTCTTGACTTTCACAAAAATTGCATTTCCTTGGCACATACTCAAATCTAAAACAAACTAGACTACCTTTCTGTTAAAGGACAGATTAAAACAAAAAGTTTTGTAATATGGTCTTGCATCTCCTGTGCAGACACCCTGAAACCATCTTTGTTCTTGTAAAACAATTGGACTACCCTAGCTGTGTCAAAAAGAAGCTTTCTATAGCATTTTGGCACCATCCCGGGCTTCATAAACTCCCATATAATTTAAAAGAGGTTTTCTCTAATGAAGGACTTGTAACCAGATGGGAGCCTATAAAGGGTAAAATTGGTGATATTGTGTCATCCTACTAAGAAGAAGTTTTTGATGTCTACCATTTATTTAATTATTGCATGTCACTTTCCACCCATATATTATGGGATGGGACCATAACATTTATTGGCTAGGAGTTCTCACTGTGGACAATCTTTGTAAACGGGGATTTCAAATACCCAACAGATGCTACCTCTGCAAGAGTGAGGCGGAGTCAGTCAACCACTTATTTCTCCACTGTCCTTTTTTTTCCTTAATCTGGGAAAAATTATTAGCTATCTGGAATATCTCTTGGGTGTTCCCCCATACCATTGAAGAGTTATTTTTACAATGGAAAGCCCCTACTTAGAATCCCTATATTTCAAGGTTATGGGCCTTCTTATTCCCTTTTGTTGCTTGGGGAGTGTGGAAGGAACGTAATAATAGACTTTTTCAGGGACAAGGAGATGTCAGAGAATAATGTCTTTGAGAAAACTTTAAGGTTTATAAAGGAAAACTTTAATGTGATTCCTCAAAAAGCTCATAACCTGGAAGCTGTGGTGTGCACTCCCTATGATTTAAGGATAGAAAAAGATTGGAATATTAAAGTGGACATTTCATCTGTGTCCAAGCCAAATAAGAAAAGTAGGGAGGGTGTTCGCTGGACCTTTCCCCCAAACGACTGGTATAAGGCCAACTTTGATGGAGCTGCGAAGGGCAACCCGGGTATGGCTGGAAGTGGAGGTTTGCTAAGGGATTCAAATGGAAATTTCTTGGCGGTCATGGCTATATCCCTTGGCCACCAAACCAACCATGTGGCGAAGGCTATAGGAGTTGTTCAAGTTTTAGAGTTAGCTTGTAATCTGAATATAAAAAGCTTATGGCTTGAATGAGATTCTAAAAATATTATTGATTGTCTTTTAGGAAGGACCCCACCCTCATAGACGATAAAGAATTGGATAGATGAAGAAAAGTATATTCTAGAAAAAATTGAAAAAGTAAAAGTTTCACATGTCTACAGGGAAGCTAACAGCGTGGCATATTACTTTGCGAATGAAGGGGTTAGGAAGCAAGGACTGAACACATAGCAGAATTATAGGGACTTGAGAACTGAGGTTAGAGCATTACTAGATTATGATGTTACGCATAGGAAAGAGGAAAATACAATCAATGATTAAAGAGAAAGGGGCCAGGTACATTGAAACCAAGAGATTTTATGGGGCCACGTCATGTTACTTAGAAGGGAAGAAAAAGCGACACGATTTGTGGGTGCATTGGAATAGCTGCATAATTCTGCAATAGCTTCTCGACGCTGGTAGAGTCTATAGAAAGGAGCAAACGAAAATTGGGGGGACAGGAAAAGAGTTGAGCCTAAAAGCTATGAGGTGCACACTAGGAATTACAAGGTTTGGGAGCAGATTGAAAGAGGTGGGTTGGTTCCATATCTGGAAAAACTTCATGGGCCCAATTATGTGGCTATGGACTACTTCGAGAAGAATTGGAACAACGGCGCAATTATTCTCTTTGGAAGGAAGGTGAAGCTGGATGAGAAGATTATAGGGGAGATTACTAGAATGTCCACTAAGGGCGTGAAGTTTTATCACGACAGAAGGTTCTCCAACGAGGCGATCATCAGATTTCCTAAGAAGGACAAGGAGAAATTAAAACTGGTTAAAATCTCTAATAGCTATTTCAAAATTGATACCATCAAGGCACTGTGGAGAAAGGTTCTTCGTGTTATAATGGAGTATATCACCCTGGAAAGGAGATTTACCATAGTGTATGGGCATCATTTCGCCATTCTTAACCACCTCCGCCATAAGGTACAAATTTATTTGCCACATTACTTATTATGTTCATTGAGTAATAGCCTTGAGGACCATAGGAAAAATCCAGGAGATATCCTATTCTTCATCCTGGTCTTATTAGGTTAATTTATGAACACTATCAAAGCATGCCGACTTTATCTAAACCTGTGGCCTCTTCAGAGTTTGAGGACTATGATACTGATAGTGGGGGTTTGAAGATTCAACCATACCAGGAGAGAATTGTTGAAACCCAACTGTCCTCTGAGATGTTTGGTAAGAAAACCCAATCTAAAAAACTCCAGCTCACTAAAGCTAACCCTGAGTCCTTACCTGACTGCTCTGCCCCCTTAAAGAATCTTGTTCTTAAGGGCTCCCCTGCCAACAAGCTGATTTCCTACTCTATGGACTCCTTGGAAGATAAAGCCGAGAACCTGGAAGCCAGTAGAAATTTTGTGCCCTCCCCTCCCGCCTCTTTCAAATTCGAAGGCACTAGATTTCCTAGCTCCCCCAACCCGGGTGATGTCAATCTCATATTAGATTGGCTTGAGTCTGGTGATATTTTGGCCTCTGCTAGAAACAACATCAGTGACATTTTCAGGGTTTTAAAGTGGGCCTATCAAGAAATTAATGAGCTCAATCAAAGAAATAGGTTTCATCATAGTAAGTCAGAGGAGTTGGAGCTGAAGCTGGCCACTCTCAGCAACGAAGAAGGGAAACGAAATAAGAACAGTATTGGTAAGAAAGGAGGTGACATTGAGGAAAAATACAAGTCTCTGGAAGAGGAAATGGTTAAAATTAAGAATAACTTGAAAACAGTCGTGGAACAAAACCATAAAATGGCTAGGAACAATGCCATTATTATCAATGCTATGTCTAAAAAGCTGGAAAAAACACAAGGTTTGCTGGTTGTAGATTTGGAAGAGAACAAGGAAAGCAAGAATGAGGACCAAGGTATTTCTAAAAGGACTCGGGCCAATCTTAAAAGGAAAGCACCTTCCACTACACAGATGGTTCAGATCTTAAAGAGGGGAGTCCAGGATATGAACGAGTTGGAAGCTGAGACTGTTGATCTTTTAAAAACGCAAATTTAATCGTTGCTGGATTTTTGTCTGGTTTTTTAGTTTTGTGGCCTTCGCTGGCCTTTTGATGGCTGTGGGTGTTTACTATTGTTATTTTCACAGCCTTTTTGACTATTATGTCTCTTTTTACTCTTTCTTTTTCTTGTAACTTTGTGGTTTCGGGTCCCTATAAAACCCATTTTTTCCTCTTTCAAAAAAATTTATTGGCTGGGAAAGATATCTTCAATGAATGGAATATGATGGTGTTTGGATTTTACAAAAATGAAGCAAATCAGAAAAAAATTGTCCTCTTAATCATACCCCTCGAGGAAAAAGATTGTCACATTATCATCCAAATCCTTTCAAATTTTGGGAAAGAGATGTTTTTTATGGAAAGGAAGCACATCCAAATAGGTAACATGAGTTTTAAGTCCTTCTTGACTACCTCAAGGATAATTATAATGTATGATCTCTCTTTCAAGTGTAGTACTTGTCACATGTGGATTGTTTTGCAAGAAAAAATCATTATTAGCCAAATACGCTTGCCACAAGCCACATTTTCTCCTCATTAAAGAATAACGTTTTTAACAAAAGTTTCATATGCAATTTTAACATCTTCTCTCCTACTTTGTGCTTAGTGATTATCATTTTTTGCAAGTTTCTTTATCTTTAGGAGGTGATAGATGTTGCCTCCTTTGGCCTAGGTATACCTAGGTCCCACAACTTGGAGTGTCTTTTGGTTTTGGGTGAGGAAGTAACCTTCTTCCCCTTCTTATTGGATATCAAAGGTGAGGTGACGTGTGCACACAAATAGTGGGCGGAGGTGGCAGTGAAATTCCTGAGGAAAATGTTGCATGTGGAGTTGATACAAGAATTTGAATGGGTGAGAAATTTTATTGATTATATTCATGAAGTTAGTAATGTATAACCCAGTCTTATCTACGATATTTTCATTTTGTCCCTTTGTCCATATATGTAATTTTTTTGATATAGATGGTTTTCTAGTTGATAATATGTTTTAGAAGAGCCTTTTGGTCGAATATAGGTTCTATTTTAAATCTGGATAGACATATGAGCATCATAAACTTTGAGTAGTTGTTTCAATTTATTTGTTGGGAGGAGGGGGGAGGCGGAGGTATCTTATACATACTTTCTTTTTCTTGCACTCAATGGTCTGTAACAATAATCATTTTTTGTTAATTTTGAGATAAATTCACCAGCATGTACTTCAATTTTTTATGATTAATATAATTTGTTTAGGCCTATGGCCTTTTATCAAAAAAAAGTTTCTTTATCTTCTAAGCAATAATTTGGCTAGAAATATGAGAGGGTCGAAGAAAAGATCTGAAACCCTCGAATGCATTCCTCTAAAACAAAATGTGGAGCTTTGGAAAATCTGCGAGGAGGGTGCCTAACTCCCTTTTTCTATGTCATGCAGGGGTATGATGATGTTCTCACTTCAAAATTTTGCAACTCCTAGGAAGAAGGCATGGTTTTAGCTAGGGGCATCTATTTTGAAGTGATTGCTTGCCTTATTGTAGAAGCTACATAGTTACAATTTAAAAAAATCAAAGTGGCCAAAATCAACAATAGAAAGTACCAAAATTTCATGGACAAATTAATTGAAAAAGGGAAAAAATTGATGAGGCTTCAAAATGGCTTTGATAGGGAGAAGTTTCCTATGCCCTACGGTCTGGTAAGTATGCACATTATGTGTTATTTTACCCTAGAAGAAAGGTTTAAGATAATTCATGATTATCATTTTCTTCTCCTAAATCACATTCGACCCAAAGAATGGGTTAATATCCCTTTTTAAGTATTGTCCTCATTGATGGCATGAATTACTAAAGAGGCTTCTCTGCCTCTCCATCAAGGATTTTTTTTTGGCTCTGTATAAATTTATTCTCAATACTACCCCTAGACTGAACTCTACCTCTACTATTAATCCCCTAGTTATCAAGCCCATAGAAAAAAAAAACTATTCACGTCCCCACACACCCACCTTCATGCTCAAAATCCAATCCCATTAAGGAAGCCCCAATTTCTTCAATGTTTCCTCCAATCCCTCATCTATCATTATTCCAAACAACTCTACCCCTCAAAAAAGGAAAGCCCTTTCGTCCCATCTCAACCCCAAAAAGAACAAGATGGGAACCTTTGGTTCTATCACTATAGAAATTGGTGATGAGTTGGAACCATGCCATAAGAGTGTTTCAAGTGGTGGGTCTGGTGAAAGGAGGTTTGCCAAGCTAGCTAGTGCTAGTAAAAAAAAAACAAGGGTAACAAAGGAAAGAAGCTAGCTCTAGAGGAAGTGGGTTTGGGCTCTTTTGATGAAGAGTTTCTCCCTGACTATGAAGAGGAATTCCTGGACGATAGTGAACAGGAAGAGGAAGGTGAAGAAGTTAGCGTGGAGGAGGAAGAAGAGCAGAATGAGGAGGAGGAAATCTTTGAGAGAAATAAAGAAGAGGAAAAAAAAGTTCTAGATGTGGAGAGGGAGGAAGATAAGGATAACATACATGAGAATATGGAGGTCTATGAAAGAGAGGAAGAGACTCACTTAAAGCCTTTACAAAGTTTACAAGAGAAAACAAAGGAACTACATTTTGGTATTATGAGAGTTAAATTAGATGTAGATCATGCTAACATGAAGGACATGGTTGTTGCTCTATAAGAGGCTATAAGTAAAATCACCACAATTGTTGTGGGGATTATGAATAGGGCTATCTTCAACACAGTTTCTAAAAAATCTAAGATTAGGAAAATCAAGAAAAAAAAGAAGAGAAAACCAAGAGGATGTTGGTCCGACCACTACCATTACTAACAACATGGAGGAGAAAGATTGGCAAGAAGCATTGGACACACTGAGGGCTGATTGGGACATTATTTGTACTCCCAAAGATTAGTGGTCTTTTGTTGTGTTTATTTGTTCTTAGTTTTGTTGTTCTTGTCCTAGGCTCGCTTCCCTCTGTTTTTATGCTTTCTTAACTTATGCTTTGTCTCTATGAGGTCTACATACCTCCATTTTGATGTCTGGTTGGTTGAGGCGTGTAGACCTTTATTTTGTTGTTTGTTGTTTTATTGAACTCATGAGATCAAGAGCCCTTCCCTTCCTTTAATATAAAAAACAATGTAGTATTTTATTGCCAATGACTATAAACATCTATAATTTCATATTTATTTATGATATAATAAATTCGTTTTCAAACACCAAAGATACATAACATTTAATTAATGCTCGCCGCTCAAAAAATAACAAACAATCCATGAGCATTGGATTTTAAGCTACAAGATACAATGTGATGGAACGATTTCTTCATGGCATACACTGGACTAAATCCTATTTTCTATTCTCGACCTTTGCAAACATTGCATTTCCTTGGCACATACTCAAATCCAAAACAGACTAGATTGCCTTTCTATTAAAGGACCGGTTCAAACAGAAATTTTGTAATATGGTCTTGCATCTCCTGGGCAGACATCCCGAAACCATCTTTGTTCTTGTAAAACAACTGGGCTGCCCTAGCCGTGTCAAAAAGAAGCTTTCTGTAGCATTTTGGCACCATCCCAGGCTTCAAAAACTCGTAATTCAGTTCAATCAAACTGTCTTGGTAGAAATCAGAGAGACAACTAAGAGCTTCTTCCTCTGTGCATTCAGGATGCTCTCCCCTGTAGCACTGTATGCACAATGCCAGTTCACCACGATCTGTCCCATCCTGTATAATATTAATTACAAAGGGAAAAGCTTGTTAGGCTTAACAAGAAGTAAATTTTTCTATGAAGTACAATAGCCATGGCACTGCGTTCGACTTCAGTCCCTACCTTCAAAGTTCTAGCGTCATTCATTAAACGCGCTGTTAAACATACGAGATGGAGAAAGGGAGCTCGAAAATCAAGCTGACGGAGGAGGTCATCAGGAAGAGGCTCTCCCGTGAAAAATATGGAGCTGAGGATGAGTGTTGCCAGCCCAACTGATGCTTTCCCATTCTCTAGATACTCCTTTAATGGCGGCACATACTTTGCGTCAGCCCATTCGGCTTCTTTTGCTGTAGCTGAGAGCAGCTCCTCCCACTAAAGCGCATAGCTTAAAAATTACTCTCAAGATAGATAATAAATAGCGTCCACTGAATCTCAAAAGAAGTCGTAGCATTAACTGTCTACTTACAACTGAGAGAAGGTAGGGATGCACGTCACGTCCCTGAGCCTCCAGTGCTTGTTGCCCTAATTCGTTTACAGTTTTATACAAACCCAAATAGCAGATTTTCATGTGGGCTGGAAGGCACTGCAAAAGAGATAAATCCCATCTGCAGCAACAGGAGAAACTATGTTAAATTCGGCATGAGATAATCTAACGTGTAGTCGATATATATATGTGGATACATCATGACCTACCTTTTGACGACTTCAGTAAATAGCTTTACTTGGTCAAGCGATGAATGAGAATTATAGAGGTCATCCAGAATAACTGCAATGCAGGCAGCTTTTGTGTAAGCAATTCTACAAGCAGAGTATTCTGGTTCAAACATCACCACTGCAGCGGTGAAGTATATTTCCACTAGTCTATGACAAGTGAAAGTGAGCTGGTTGAAACCGCAGTCCCCATACCATCTTTGCCATTCACAGATAGACAGACAGACAGACCAACGTCAGTTATTGAACACTTAAACTTAAAAGACTACAGTGTTGTTCTTTGTACAACAAATTCTACAGCACCTGGTAATTTCTATAATTTCCATTTGGTGTAAAGCCTGCACTTTATTGTAGTCCAGTTTGGCCAGTTGTAAGAATCTCTCGTCGCTCACATTGGGCAGTCTGAATTAAAGTCAATAACATTTAGCGCACTGAATACTCAAATCTAAAATTCTGAATTAAGATTATGCAACGATTCTTACTGATATATTGTCTTCTCCATCCACGAGTGATTGGACGCAAACTGATCGATGTAATTTCTGGCCATCAATCTTGGAAGATTTGTGTGCCAGGGATAATCTAAAGCATGCTCAATCTGAGTGCATGAACGAATAAATAAACAAACATTGTAAGCTGTACATGTTACTAATTGATGTTTCTAAGGTTCGTATTGCGATAGTTAGCACCTCTCCGCGAAGGTCTTTCGTGATAGCCAGCTCGTGAGAAAAGCGGTTGCTTCGAATGCATTGGGATAGGTAAGCCTTGGCCACGGCACTCGCCTCTCTCATTAATGTTTCTTCTGGGAAGTTGATCTGTGAGCACCTGTACAGGCTTAACATATCCGAAGGTCCCCCACCATAAAGCTGGTCAGCGCTTATATTTTCCAGAACGTCTGCCACATGGAAAGCTTAGCGATTAAACTATGAAGACAAAAGAAAAGGTGTTTCTGGAGATAGATATTCCATTCTTCTTCTTACAGTTGACGTTTAATATTTGAAAACAACCTTAGATTCCATATGACCAACCTGAAGAGACGTTGTACCCATGAAGTCTTAAGATTCTGAGACCTGTGGCGGTACAATCAATGTCTGGAACCAGGCTCTCCCTTCCAAACCCGACGCCTCTTTCCTCCCAGTACCTGAGCACTCATGTTTGCTTTTAACATAAATTTCTGATAAAAGCAGTTGGGCTAGAATAACGGATCCAAGACTCACCTGAACACATAGTCCAGGGCTTGTTTGATCTCCGTTTGGAAATAACGATCGATCCCTAAACGTTCAACATTATCAACGGCTCTCAGACGTTCACAGATGTCCACTGGATACATGCATGGCGCTGCAAAATCGAAGTTGAAATCGTATTATTATTTTATATGGCGACTCCGTACTCATATTAACTTCTACATGCGATAAGCCATAAGACAACTCGGGAAAGTAAATTAGACAAATTCTTATTCTATTGTACAATGCTTTATATATTTGAAACTTTACCATGGTCTCGGAACTTAGAAAGAAGGCTGGTCAAGAATTCTAGACATTTCTTGTCTCCAGTGTGCAGGAAGACACAGGCTGTAGATGCTGGCGAGCCTAGAAAAGAGCCATCCTTGGATTGCAAGTTAAGGATCATTTTCCAATCTACTACATCTTGCACGCCCTCTAAATAGTACAGTACACCAGTGGGAACGCTATGGAGGCGTTCCACGGAAATCCTGAGTCGCAACAATTTTTTTCCTTAAATAGACGCTTTAGTTTTAAAATCCGTTCGATAGAATATATAAAAAGGAGCAGCAAAAATATATATAGAATTCTACCGTTTCATGTTCACGTCCCTCCTTTCACTGATTTCTTTAAAAAGAGTTGCGTCAACATTCAGGCCGAGAGTTTTAGCTTCATTAAGCATTGGAGGAAAAACCATCTCAAATACTTTGGACGTTCCGTTGGCCACTATTTCCTCCATCATTTGTTCTGCGTGTCTTCTGATGAAATCGAGACCTGCAAATACAAAGCCAATTCATGTCCATTATGTCAGACAAAAATATGAGATTTTGCACTTCGCATCTTGCCACAAGGCCATTTGTAAACTATCACTGACATAATGTCTACGAGAAAACGAGTATGGCGTGTCTCACCACTTGTTAATAACAGAAAACAGATTTATTTACAGTAACAAGTATATATATAGTGAGCATTAAACCTCTCTGCACATGAGTCTTGCTAGTGTTCCAAATAGTGAGTGAGATGACGCAGGCGAGAGTGTTGAGAATTCTATCACTTGCAAGGAAGACGCTTTCCTCTCCCCACGAACCATCTGATAACTGGTTATCAGTTATCCATTTGAGAGTCTCGGTAAAGTGCGGTTGGTGAGAGCCATCAATGGCGGGCACTCTTGCCACCCATGCAGTATCATACGAGCTCGGACTTATCTCACCGTCCTCCATAGAACTAAACTTGTCCTTAATCTCACGGATCAACTTCTCTACGCGTTTCTCATTGTCATCCATGGTTTCCTGAGAAATCGAATATTAATCATTAATGTACCTTGATTAAAATCAAGGCAGGCTCTTAAATCATGCGCTTATTTCAATCTTAACTGTTCAAGTAGGAAAGAAAACACAAAAAAAACCTCACCTGGTTTCTCGTCGTGAGGGAAAAGATAAAGTCATCGCCCCACATATTTGGGGGGTATGTCTTTCGCTCGTACATCTGTGGGCTCGATGAAGCTGGCATAGTATTCACTGAAGCTGGCATATTATTCACTAAATATGACGTTAAATTGCTCAAATGAAACTAAACAGTCAAAATTGACACATTATTCCAAGCGTCACATACATACCAACTGTTTTGCGATCAACATCTTCGGAACGAATTCGTAGTTTGTCTCCGAAGTCTGCACCACAAAAAGAAATTACTCTAGTTTCAAAAATGTTTACCATAGCCCTCTAACTCAACATCAGACTCACATACTTATTTTAGACCTGACATAGAGCAATCTCCTTTTGTGGGAAAGAGGCAAGAGTGTTTTTGTATCATAAAATGTTCGCCATCTAAAAATTTCAGTAATGTTGAACAAACAGAACGAAGAATAGGCAACATGAGCCATTTTAACAGGCTAGAGATAAGCGCGAAAGAAGCTTATTTTAGAGTAGCAACAGCTGAAATATCTAACTCACTCGCCATATCCTTGGCTATAAATAAGGTAAGCCACTTGACATTTCCAAAATTATGACATCACCCAAAAAGGGCGCGCTGAAATTATCTCCACTCAAAAGCGTGTAGAATTCGAAAAATCCATTAAATTTATGCAGTGAAGTTTGGTGCGGATTCTGCGGAGTTTACTGGTCGAATGTGCTCGTCACTTTCCCTTAACTTTTAGTAGTGTTGAACAGACAGAAGCAAGAAAAGTCAGAAGAAGCGACGTAGTGCGCAGGTAAACCACGGCTCTCTTACAGCACCTACTTTTCTTGTGGCGGTGTGAATGTTGAATTTGTGGATATCGAGATTGCGGCTGGAACTCCAACGCCGTCATGTACCTCCATGAGTTGATTAATATTATTGTAGTCGGTGAGGTGGGCTCCCTCTAGGAAATTCATTTTGGCTTTTGTGCCACTGAATCTTAAAGCGCCCTAGTAATACGCTTCGGCTGCGTCCTCGGCAGTCTGGAAAGTACCCAGCCATTGTCACTAAAAGAAAAGAAAAATGTACCGAGCCATGCTCAAGCCACTTTTTCCGGATCACGAATTTTGGCCACTCATTTGCCTCACGGCCATTGTCACGGATATTACAGGAAGTTATTTAGTTAGATTGTTCCACAACAGTACCATAAAAAATATTGGAGGTGAAGAAGCGGGGAAAAAGATTTGGAGCCGTTCCAGTACATATGCCAAGTGAAATATAGATGAAAATTTGATGTGGTCAGTATTTCTCATAGTGTCAAGAAAATAAAATTGGATATAAATTAGGTAATAGGATATAGTCTCCAGATGTTTCTAATATAAGATGGAAAGTCATAGGTATTTTGTGTAAATTATCATTAATTAGTACTGTAGAGACACTTTCACATATGATAAAATCTATTTTAGAACAGATTTTGGATTGGAGGATAGAAAAGAGAGCCAATCATTTACCAATGCACTAATAAGCGGTGAGTTAAGTTTAGTTAATAAATTAAAATGTACTTAATTATGGTAGGGACAATGTCTCATGATAAGACATTTCCTGAAATAAAATTCCTGTGGACCTGCCACTTAGAAACAGTTATATTTAATAGTATAAAGTTTCCACAGTCCATGATAATCAAGAGCAAGTTATTTAATCTGAATTGAATCTGTGTAAGTTTTTTTGTGTCAACGTTTCAGATCATACTCCGTGATCCATCATTCTTTTCTCTTGTTACTTGCTTGGTATCCTGATGATGGATCATCGAGTATGATCTGAAACATTGATACAAAAAAACTTACACAGATTCAATCCAAAAATAACTTGCTCTTGATTAACAATTATATTTTATATTTGTAAATTCATAATGTATGTCACCATGTCTTTGTTTCAAGAAATGAAATGATACAACACAAGAAATAAAGACGGAGTGAAGACCTAACTTCAGAGGTTTTAATGTGCAAGATTCTACGAGGTTTATATTTATTAGCCATAGAAGAAGGGGCTCCTGTGTTGCCATTGGACTTCACTTTGGTACCACATTTATTTTATAATCAGTCTACTTTAGAGGCTTAAATTTGTTAGGAAGACTTGACAAATGCTTGATTGACTAAAATTTTCAGTTTTGTTCCTTTTCTTGAATACTTGTTTTATTAAATTTTACATTGTCATAGCTTTCAATTCATGTGTAGAGGTATTATCCATTTTGATAGATTATATTTTTTATTTTTAATTAGATAACACATTTGAAGTTGACTGGGTCGATTGGCCTTTGCTATTTTTTTCTTGGTGTCAGTCAGTCAGTTTTGGTGTGTCTGTTTCTTTGGTGCTGAACTGTTGGCCATGTGACTGAATTTTGATCTTTTGTTTGGATTCAAATGCCTTTTCCCCTACTTTTTTTAATCAAAAACACACTTGAAATTGAAAAGGGGTGAGGGTTTCTCTTCATATATGATATATTTGCATGCAACATAAGTGATAAATTTATCCTTAATTATGCGTTCAAAACATATATGGTTGGTTTTACTTTATAAAATATTACTTATATGAAGTACCTCTCTAATATTTATTATTATATTATATATTATCAAATAAAATAAAATAAAATTATAATATATTTATTAACATATATTATTATTTGAATTAATTTAAAAAAAATAATAATTTAATTGATTTAGATAAATGTATTGTATCATCTGCTAAAGTTCAAATTAAATTTTTCAACTCAAATTATTATTTAAATTAAATATATTTATTTATTATTATATACACTATTTTAATTTAACATAATATAAACTATTAACTATATTTTTAAAATACTATTATATAATAAAATTATATATTTATATTAACTATGTTATATATTTAAAATTTATATGTTTGTTACTTAGGTTATAAATAAAATCTATATTATATTTATATTTGATTATATATATTAGATATATAATATGTAAAAGGGAAGACATATATAAATAAAAAATATAGAGATTAAGAAAGAAATAGAGAGGAGGCTAAAGAAAGAAAAAGGAAGAAAAAGAACATGAGAGACGAGGGATGGGAGACAGATACAGTGAAACAAATAGAGAGAAAGAGAGAATGAGAGAGAGAGAGAGAGAGAGAGATAAAGATAGAGAGGGAGACAAAGTAATCCTATCTCTCTCTCTCCCTTTATGTCCCTCTCTCGCTTCATCCCTATCTCGACTCTCTCTCTTTCTCTCTCTATACATAAAAAATATATTATCATCATTGTTGGCAATAAAATATAAGATTATGCATACACTTGATTGATAATGGTATCTCTTAGTTTCTTGTATTTGTCATTAGCATTCTACTTGTGTCAAGGGCTACACCAAAAATTGTCATAACTTGGACTATCTCCACTGAATTACTAGGAAGACTTATTGGACAATGTGATAATTTATAGCCTTTGTCTTACTCACAAATTGCAAGGAGTATTGATGAACTTGTTGCATTGGCTAATCAATTAAATGGTTGCTATTTCCTTTCATTTTTATGTTTTTCATTGATAATTATAGGTTGGGTTTGTTATTTTCGTATCAGTATTTAATGGTCTTGCAATTTTGATATAGAAAAAATCATAAAAGTAGGTGGTACATCAAGTGTTTCCCAAAATCATTGTGTATAGTTCATTTGACCCTTCATTGGCCCCTTCACTTGTCATGGTGTGTCATTGTCAAGTAATTATCAGATTTTGTATACCATGAGAGAGAGAGAGGAAGATGGACAAGGAGAGAGGAAGATAGAGGGAGAGGAAGAGAGAGAAATAGATAGAGAGGGATAGAGAAGGAGATACAGATAGAGAGATATAGGAATAGATAGAGGAAGAGGGAGAAGGAGAGATAGAGAAAGATATAGATCCAATGAGATAGAGAGATAGAGATATAAGGACATATAAAGAGAGGGGGAGAGGGAAACAAAGACAAAGAGACAAATAGAGATAAGTAGAGATACAAATAGAAATGGAGAAAGGGAGAGAGAAATAGGAGATAGAGAGAGATAAAGATATATGGGAAGAGAAAGAGAGAGGTAGGGATAAAGAGATAGATAGAAGGAATAGGGAGGGAGAGATAGAGATGGAGAGAGAGAAAGGGAGAGAGATATAAAGAGGAGGGACAAACAAAGACAAAAGAGAGGGAGAGAGAGAATAAGAGGTGGGAGAGGGAGAGATAACCCTCCCTCTCTCTCTCTATATATATATATCTCCCTCTCTATCTCTCTATCCCTCTATCTCTATCTCTCTATATCTCTCTCTAACTGCATATACACATGTACACTCCCTATTTCTCCCTCCTTATCTCTATCTTTCCCTCTCTATTTTTCTCTCCCTCTCTCTCTATGCTTCTCTTTCTATTACTTGTCTGTGTCACCATATCTATCTATATCTCCCTCTCTCCCCTATCTCTCTCCCTCTCTCCCCCCTCTTCTATCTCTCCCTCCTCTACCTATCACTTCTCCATTAAGACATTTGTTGCACAAAAAAATCATTTTCTAAATAGTCTACCATTTGACCTCATATATTTCACAAATGTAAGTAAAATATAGACCAAAAATTTCCTTGATTGACCTTCCACAACTCTTCAACGTACCCATTACACACCAAGGTGTGATTGCTAGTTCTAGTCACTCTGAACAATTTGAGACCCTTAAGTTAATCAATTGAATATTGTAATGAAGTTGATCCTGCTGGTTGTCTTCTAAATGTTTCCTGATTCATTTTGACATTCAAATATGCAAAATTTAAACCTCATAACTATAATTTTTTTTACTCCCTTCCAATCTAATTGAGCTGCACTCAATTTGGTAAGGAAGACCCCCTTTGTCAAGGGAAAAAAGGCAAGACTATTAGGTGTCATCCCTCAGCATCATTGGAATCACTTGGCTTATGGAAATTGGTTCATACCTCCATGTTGGAGAATCTGTAGCCAAACTTTGAACCTGGGCATACTAATAAGTATGGTTTATAAATTGAGATTAGAACCACACAAGACCAATATAAAAAAATAGAGACCTTATGCATTTTTCCTCTTTTGTTGAGGTTATTATGGAGTATGGGTTTGGTCTATTTGTGGTCATCTTTTGCTCATAGTGAAATTAAACTTTCCCCTTTCTCATATTTCATATTTGGGTATGTGCAGGATCCTGATGGGCCAAAAAGTGGCAATATGATGGGTATGTGGCTGACGACTTTTCTTTTACCCAAAATTGATGAAGTGAAAAGGGTTTTTAAAGGAGATTCTCAGCTTTCCACAAATATAAATTATACTTTAATTTGAATTTAATAAGTAATTATTATTCATTTTCTATTTGAATTACGATTAAAGTCCTGATTGATAGGCTGATTGAAAAACATCTATAGCTTTCAATCGGTATCACATTTTTTGAATCCAAAACATCTGTCACATTCTATGTTTCACATACTATAGGATTAAAAATAAAAATTGAATTTCATGAAGTTTTGACCAAGTTAAGGTGGTCGCATACGAGTTTTTATATTTTTTAAATGTTGTAATAAAAATTCATAATTAATTATTTACTTGGAAAAATTAAAAAATATGCATCACATCGGGACATGAGTCCTCTACTTATATCTAAATTCTTATAAATAAAATTATCATTTTATTGTGGTTAGGGTGGTCAAACAGACACCTACTTATTTTTTCTTTGAAATTTAAAATACTACTGCATTGAAATTTCAAATTTTCACCAAATAGATTTAAAAAAAAAAAACCCTATTAGTTTCGAAACTACATTCAATTTGCTATAGATTCTATTCTTACATATTATTGAAATAATATAGATAAATTATTCAAATTTTTACGTCAAGTTGCCTAACTCTCATTTTTCTAAATTTTTTGCCACTTAAGGGCCTGTTTTTTCCATGATGATCCTGCACATACCCATTTGAATGCATGTTTTCCCTTTAGATTCATCTAGAAAGGTTGGAGCTTCCTCCTTTGACTTTTGAACTTTTCATGATAAAGTATAGTTTTGTACTAAAATCAAATAGAGACCTTTTAAAAATTGGTTCAAACATGCATCTCCTTATGCATTTACTATTATTAATTTTTCTTCTTTTGTTGAGGTAATTATGGAGTTTGGGTTTGGTCTATTTGTGGTCATCTTTTTCTCATAGTGAAATGAAACTTTCCCCTTTCTCATATTTCAGATTTGAATGCACGTTTTCCATTTAGATTCCTCTAGAAAGTGTTGGAAATAATCTCAACTACCCCTTCATTTATTTCTCCACCGTAGAATTTTTCATTTGACCTACCCCGACATATCTTCAAATCTACTCATACATGTGAAGTCTCACTTCTACAACTATGTCCAGCTAAAGAATATTTTGCAATTTTAAGATGCAAGACAGATTTAAATGTCAGTCAAATGCAAAATCTTCTTTGGCAAGATTTCACACATAGAAATATTAAATGCAATCAAATTTATTTGATTTTCCCTCCTTGTTGGGCCTCATGCAGCTTCGAGATAGTCTTATTTTTGTTAATAGATGAAGGTAGTCATTTTTTGTAGAGTGAAAATAATGTGATGAAAAGGTAAAAGTAGCCAACATTTCTATAGTAGTAGTTAGAAGAAATAGTCAAAATTTTGTTGTAGCAACAACCATAATTGCTATAATAGGGAGTTCAGTTTGTTTTATTTTTTGAGTAAAAAAAGGAGAGCATCAACTCTGTATTTCGTTCTATGGTAACAAATATTGTAAGTATTTAATATTATGAAATATAAATCAATATTTAGATCATCTGTGTTTCATTTTTTGCATTTTATATTTTTTCCTTTGTGCTCTATTTTTCTTTGTTCTATTTTATTTTATGTCCTCTGCCTCTTCCTTCACATGGTATTAGAGTTGAAGGTTCTTAGAGCTAAAGGTTTTTAAGAAATATTTTCAAGGAGTTCACAAAGATCAGCACAAAGATTCATAGTCAACAATGGCATCTCCAAGTACAAGCTTGAAAAATCCACAAATTCCTTAGTTCAATTGGAAAAATTATGATTATTGGTTAATCACAATGAAGGAATTATTCTATTCTCAAGACATTTGGGAGCTTGTTGAAAATGGTTACCCATAACTAGCAAATGCAACAACATACAATGCACTAACACAAGTAGAGAAATATTTACTAAGAGATGACAAAAAGAAGGATTCTAAAGCTCTCTTCTATATTTTCCAAGCAATGCATGAGAGTATCTTTCCAAGAGTTGTAGAAAAAAAAAATCTAAACAAGCCTAGGATATTTTGCAAACAACATACCAAGGAACGGCCAAGGTGAAGACAACAAAATTGCAAATGCTGAGAAGAGACTTTGAGACAATATTCATGAAGGAGACTGAATCAATAGACTCATTTTTTACACAAATTATTGGACTGGTTAATCAAACTAGGCCTCATGGTGAGACACTTGAAGAAAGAAGAGTGGTTGAAAATATTTTGAGAAGTCTACATGTACTTGGTTTGAGTCCATTGTTGTGGCCATAGAAGAGACAAAGAATCTCTCTCAATTTTTAGTGGATGAATTATATGCATCTCTCATTTTGAACACATGAGCATAGGCTAAGTAGAACAAAAAATTCATCATTGGAGCATGCTTTCAAGACACAAGCTTCAACCATGCATTGTAGAGGTAGAGGAAGATCAAACTCAAGAGGAAGAGGAAGAAATTCACATAGAGGTGGAAGAACCAGCCCATTAAACCCAAGTGGAAGATGCAACAACCAAAGTTCAAATCAAAATTAGGCCCAAGGTCAAAGGTACATGATAAATCACAAGTCCAATTATTGAAAATAATATGGGCATTATTCAAATGAGCGTAGAAAGAAACAATATGATTCTAATTTTGTAGAATGTTTCCTATCCTAACTACTAGATTTTTTCAAGGACACCTTTGAGAATCTGAGCTAGAACATTGAACTTTCGAGTGACAATTTGAACCAGCTTAGGAATGGCCAAATGGATACTCTCCCTTGGGAGTAAAGAAGAATGTATGATAAGGAATGGAATCTAGCAGAGAGTTGGAGAGTCAATAAGATATTGATTGGGAAGAAGTCATCTCTCATTCGAAGAAAAAGGAGAGAAGTAAACATCAGAATACTCCGAGTGGATTTTTTACCAGAATGAGAGCAAAGGCAGATTGTGGTGCTACTAAGTTAAGCCAAGGCAGAAGGTCAGGTAAATGGCAGAGAGAGCATGAAAGCTTTCAGGACATAGCAGATGGTGTTCAAAAGACCATTCTGGAGATTCTCCAATCCCCTGGTAAGATATGAAGATTATGTCTTGGAATATTAGAGGGCATAATAGCCTTCATAAGAGGGATGTTTTGCACTATTTTGTTAGGGATCATAAACCTGATATTCTTCTCATTCAAGAAACTACAATGTCCAAAGAGAAGGTGGAGAAGATTAAAATGTTTCAGAACTGTGGAATCAAAGGAAATAGTTCAGATGGTGCGTTAGGAGGAATTGCAAATTTTTGGAACCAAAACCTTATTAAAGAGGAACCTTTGTTGGAGAGCACTAATCATGTGGCTACTAAATTCACACATATCAGAGACAATTTTAATTGGATTCAGTCAAATATCTATGCTCATAATGGGAAAGGAGCTAGAAAATATTTATGGAATGAGCTCTTTGCTTTCCGTAGGATCTTTGATAATGACCACTGGGTTGTTATGGGCGGCTTTAACACACCCCTTTTAAATGAAGAGAAATTTGGAGGATCTCAAGTGAATTGGGAGAGTAAATTTGATCTTTTGGACTTCATCAACAATAAGGCATTGATTGATCTGGATTTGCAAGGAGCCCAATATACCTGGCCGGATAGAAGAATTGGTAAGGAATTGATTCAAGTAAGGTTAGATAGAACTTTAATTTCTCATCAGTGGCTTATAAACTACTTATGTTCTCTTAAAGCTCTTTCTAGAGTGGAGTCAGATCACTTTCCTATAAGTTTTGTGGTGGACCCTATAAAGGCGAAGAAGAACTCTCCTTTTAGATTTGAAAGAATGTGGCTGTCCCACCCCCATATTTTTGATGAAATCAGGAAATGGTGGAATATTGGTGTTTTGGGTATTGCTATGTTCATAATTGCTAAAAAACTTAGAGAAGTTAAACACAAATTAAGAAGCTAGAAAAAAGAGTCCTTTGGAAACATCTTTGGCATTAAATCTAAACTTAAAATGGAGCTTGCGGAGATCTAGGATAAAATTCAGAGGAAAGGATACATTGAAAATAATAAGGCTAAAGAAAATGAGCTACTGGTGAAATTGCATGATATAATAGCTAAAGAGGAGGAGTTTTGGAGGTAGAGATCTAGGGTGTTGTGGCTCTCAGCTGGAGATAGAAACACTAGGTATTTTCATCTATCTACCTCAAAACATAGGGCTTCCAATAGAATTTCTAACATAGAAGTTAATGGCATGAGATATGAGGAAGAGGAAAACATCAAAAAGCAAGTTGTCCTCTTCTTTAACAACCTTCTTTCGACAAATGGGGAAATCAATCATAATGACCAAGATTTTCTATTAGAGGCTATCCCTAAGGTTGTTGGGAGGGAAGACAATGATATGCTTGTTGCCATTCCCTCTAAGGAGGAAATCATGAAAGCTGTCTTTTCTTTTGAAGGAAACAAGGCCCGTAGCCCTGATGGGTTTCCTATGTTCTTTTTTCAATGGTTTTGGGAAATTGTTGAAAAGGATGTTGTGAATGTTGTTAAGGAATTCTTTGGGTCCAAAAGTCTTCTTAAGGAATTAAATGCTACTTTTGTGGTCCTTGTTCCCAAGAAACCTGGGGCTATGGAGTTTGAGGCGTTTAGACCCATTAGTCTTTGCAACTCTTTCTATAAAATCATATCAAAGGTTTTGACTTCAAGGATCCTTACTATCCTTCCATCGTTGATTTCCCCTCAACAGAATGGTTTTGTACCTGGAAGGAAAATCTTAGACTCTATAGTTATTGTCCATGAGAATATCCATTCACTTGTGGAATCTAAAACTTAAGGGTTTCTTCTTAAGCTGGATATATCCAAAGCTTATGACCATGTTGACTAGGATTTTTTATTTAAAATTCTTAGGGTGTTTGGTTTTAGTAGCAGATTCATTAAGTTGGTGAATCAATTGGTTACTACAGTCTCCACCTCTATTATTGTGAATGGGTCTCCTTCTAGATTCTTTCAAAATTCAAGAGGCCTAAGACATGGTGATCCCATCTCTCCTATTCTATTCACAATTATGGTTGAGAGCTTGGGAAGGAATCTTAAAAGTTTGATTGAACAGAGGTCTCTTGTTGGTCTTATTCCTTCATCTACTAATTTGATTTGTTCTCACCAACACTTTGTTGATGACACTATGCTAATGGAAAGATCTACGGTGACTGAGGCTAAGACTTTGAAAAAAAATTTGGACGTGTATGAGAAGGTGACTGAGCAGATGGTCAACAGACATAAGAGCTCCCTTTTTTCATTTAATACCCCTGAGCATAGATAGGTCAAGATTGCAAGAATCCTTGGTTGCAGAGTGGAATCCTTACCCTCTACTTATCTTGCACTACCGCTATGTCTTAAACCTCTGGATTCCTTTTGGTGTTCGCTGGTTGACAGGTTCAGAAAGAAGTTGGCAGGATGGAAAGGAGCTCTTTTGAGCCAAGCTGGAAAAATTCAACTTCTCAAAGCTTCTCTTCAGAATCTCCCAGTTTATGCTTTAAGCCTTTTCAAAATTCCTGCTAAATATGCAGAGGCCATTGAAAAGATCCAAAAAATATTCCTTTGGTCTGGTGTGGAGGAGAGAAAGAGGATGCCTCTTATAGGGTGGGATTTGGTTTGTAGACCGAAAACCTTGGGGGGTTTAGGTCTTAGAGAAATCAAAATGATTAATAAGACTCTTCTAGCCAAACAAATATGAAGATCCTTCTCGTTTGTTGGAGAATGGAAAGACATTTTAAGAAGTAAATATATGACCAATTGTGTGTCCCTTAAAGCGTTGTTGGATTCTCCTATTCTGCCTCATGGTTCAACTTGTTGGAATGATATGATTGCTGGTAGAAAGATCTTGGAGTCGAGGATAGGATGACACATTAGAAGTGGCAATCAAGCCAGATTTTGGGAGGACAGATGGCTTTTTAAGGATCCCCTAATTAAAATTGAAACATTGAACAGATGGGCTGAGTTATGCAAAGCAGCTTTTGGGGAGTTTGTCAAATATTATTGGTATGAAGGAGACTGGGTGGATTTGTGTGTGGTTAGTCAAGAGTTGTCTTAGCTTCAATCTTCCTTAAGGGTTGTTAGTTTGGGACAGATTCAGCTGGATGATAATCTTGTCTGGATGGACAGCCCTTCGGGTAACTACTTTGTTTCTTCGGTTGTTTCTTTGTTGTCCCTTTCTCAAGCTCCCCCTCCTTTCTGGTCTAAAGCATGGATTAAACACTTGACTCCTAAATTCAACATCTTCTTCTTGATTCTACTTCAAAATAAGGTGCTTACTGTGGATAATCTTTGTAAATAGGCATTTCAAATTACCAATAGATGTTACCTTTGCAAGTGTGAGGTGGAGTCAGCTAACCACTTGTTTCTCCACTGCCCATTTGTTTCTATAATCTAGGGAAAATTATTAGCTCTCTAGAATATCTCTTGGGTGTTTCCCTTGTCCATTGAAGATTTTTTTTCACAATGGAAAGCTCCATCTCAAAATCCCTTCATTCAAAGGTTATGGGATTTTATTTTCCCTTTTGTTGTTTGGGGAGTGTGGAAAGAACGTAATAATAGAGGATAGCTAAGGTGTGTTGAAAAAAAAATTAGGCTTATAAAGGAAAACTTCAATGTTATTCCCCAAAAAGCTCTTAACCTTTAAGCTATGGTGTGTTCTCCCTATGATCTAATGATAGCTAAGGATTGGAATATTAAAATGGATGTTTCTATGGCATCCAAGCCAACTAAGAAAAGCAAGGGGGGTGTGTGTTGGACCTTTCCTCCAAATGGCTAGTCTAAGGCCAACTTTGATGGCACTGCGAAGGGAAATCCAGGGATGGCCGGAAGTGGAGGTGTGTTAAGGGACTCAAATGGTAACTTTATGGTGGTTGTGGCCATTTCCCTAGTCCATCAAACCAACCATGTGGCGGAGGCTATAGGAGCTTTCCAAGTTTTAAAGTTAGCTCATAATTTGAATATAAAATATTTATGGCTTGAAGGGGACTCCAAAAACATCATTGACAGTCTCCTAGGTAGGACTCCCCCTGCTAGTCTATAAAGAATTGGATTGATGAAGAAAAATCTATTCTAGACAAGTTTGATAAAGTTAAAGTTTCACACGTCTATAGGGAAGCTAACAGCGTGGCAAACTACTTTGTGAATGAGGGGGTTAAGAGGCAAGAATTGAACATGTGGCAGAATTTTAGGGATTTGGGAGCTGAAGTCAAGGCCTTATTAGATTATGATGTTACACATGGGAAATAGGAAAATATATTGAATGATGAAAGGGAAAAGGGCTAATTACATCAAAATCAAGATATTTGATGGGGTCGTGTCATATTACTTAGTTGGTAAGGAAAAGCAACAACTTTGTGGGTTCATTGGAATCGCTGTGTAAAATTGCAACAGGTTTTTGGTGTTAGTAGAGTCTACAATGAGGTGCATATGACAATGGGGGGGATAGGAAAAGAGTCGAGCCAAAAAGTTACGAAGTGCACACAAGGAATGCTAAGGTCTGGAAACAGGTTGTGAGAGATGGTTTGGTTCCATTCCTGGAAAAAATTCATGGCCCTAATATTATGGCTACGGACTATTTTATGAAGAACTGGAACAATGGAGAAATAATCCTCTTTGGGAGAAAGGTGAAATTGGATGAGAAAATTATAGGAGAGGTGACTGGAATGTCCACTGAGGGTGTGAAGTTTTATCACGACAGAAGGTTTTCAGACCAGGCAGTAATCAAATTCCCTAAGAAAGAAAAGGAGAAAATGAAACTGGTCAAAATTTCCAACAGCTATTTTGAAATTGACACCATCAAGGTGCTTTGGAGAAAGGTGCTTCGTGTATATTACCTTGGACGAGAGATTCAATAGAGTTTATGGTCATTATTTTGCTATCCTTAACCACTTCCGCCATAAGGTACGGATTTATCTGCCCCATTATCTGTTTTGTTCTTCATTGAGCAATAGCCTTGAGGACCACAAGAAAAAATCCTAGGAGATACCCTATTCTTCATCCTGGTCTTATTAGGTTAATATATGAACACTATCAAAGCCTGTCGGCTTTATCCAAACTAGTTGCTACCACGACATCTGAGGACTATGAAACAAACAATGGTGGTTTAGAGAATTAGCCTAACCAGGAGAGAATTGTTGAAGCCAACCCATCCCCTGTTCTGTCTAGTAAGAAAACCTAGCTTAGTAAACCCTAGCTTGCTAAAGCTAACCTTGAGATCTACCCCGATTGCCTGGTTCCCTTAAAGAATCCCGCTCTCAAGGGTTCCCCTGCCAATAAGTTGGTTTCCTACTTTGTGGACTCTCTGGAGGACAAAACTGAGAACCTTGAAGCTAGCAGAAACTTTGTGTCTACCCCTCCTACCTCTTTCAGAGATGATGGTACCAGATTTCCCAGCTCCCCTAATTCAGATGATTTTAACCTCATTTTAGACCGGGATCAATCTGGAGATATTCTTGCCTCTGCTAGAAGTGGCGTTGGTCACATTTTTAGGGTTATGAAATGGGCCTATCAAGAAATTAATGATCTTAATCTCAGAAATAGGGTTCTTAATAGCAAGTTGGAGGAACTGGAACTGAATTTGTCCGCTCTTAGCAATGAAGAAGGAAAACAAAAAAAGAAGAATACTGGAATGGGAGAAAATGACATTGAGGACAAGTATAAGACTCTGGAAGCTGAAATTGTTAAAATAAAAAATAACATGAAAATTTTTGTGGAACTAAAACCATAAAATGGCCAGGAATAATGACATTATCATCAATGCAATGTCTAAAAAGTTGGAAAAGTCGCAACAGGGCTTGTTGGTTATTGATCTAGAAGAGGACAAGGATAAAAAGGAAGAACGAGGACCAAGGTATATCAAAAAGGACATGTGCCAACCTTAAGAGGAAAGTGCCTCCTACTACCTAGATGGTCCAGATCTTAAAGAGGGGGGTTCAGGAAATGAACGACTTGGAAGCTGAGACTACAAAAACGTTAAAGTCCCAAGTTTAGTCATTGCTGGTGTTTTGTCTAGTTTTTTTGGGTCTTTTCTGTGGCCCTTGCTGGCTTTTCTGGTGGTTGTGGCTTTGTCATTTTGTTGTTTTCTTTACAACCTCTCTGTTAATGGGGTCTTTGATGATCTTATCTTTTGTTTGTAAACTTTGTGGTTTCGGGTCCCTGTAAAACCCAATTTTTCCTCTTTCAAAAATAATATGATTCTAGGTAGCAAAATGAAAATTGTACAAAAGAAAATAAAAACTAGGGTGACCGGTATGTTTTTAGTCTATAATGTTGCACAAGAATAGAAAAATGGTTTTTAGATTCTAGATGCAACAATCACATGATAGGGAACATAGAACTATTTTCTAGTTTAGATGAAAATGAAAAATTCGATGTCACATTAGGGAATGATAACAAAGTTTGAGTAATAAGGAAAGGAAATTTTGGAATTCTAACCAAGAAGGGTGAGAGAAAGTTTATTTCTAATGTTTATTTTATCCCTGGCTTAAAACACAATTCAATGAGCATTAGGCAGCTCATTCAAGTGTTTTTCAAAAATAGAGAATTCACAATCTTAGATAAAAATCTAAGTAATTAGCTTATTACAAAAGTTCAAATGACAAACAATAGAATGTTCCCCCTAAGGATACAACCAAATTTTAAAATAGAATTTTCTAAAACATAACAACTTGTAAATAAAGGAAAAGTTGTAGTAGTCACACAAACAATATTTCAAGTAGAAATTAAGGATGAAAATTGGTTATGGCATCTACATTTTGGGCATCTAAACTTTGGAGGTTTAAACCTATTGCATAGGAAAAACAAGGTAAAGGGATTTCCACTCATAGAGAAATTGGCAAGGGTGTGTGAAGGATGTATTTTAGGCAAACAACATAGAGAATCATTTCCAGTAGGAAAGTCAATGAGGGTAACAACACCATTAGAGATTGTCCATTTAGGTTTATGTGGTCCTATGGAAACACCCTCAATTGGAGGAAGATATTATTTCATGACATTCATTGATGATTAAACAAGTAAAAAATGGGTCTACTTCCAAAGGCATAAGGATGAAGCATTTGATTTCTTTTTCCAATTCAAGGCTATTGTGGAGAAGCATTTAGTTGACACTCTCTCAAAGCATTGAGGATGGATAGAGGTGGTGAGTACATATCAAATGACTTCCTAAGATTTTGCAAAGATCATGGCATTTACAAATAATTCACTACTAGATACACACCTCAACAAAATGGTATAGTTGAAAGTAAAAATAGAACAATTATGGAAATGGAAAGGAGCATGTTAAAGGAAAAAAATTTGTCAAATGAGTATTGGGATGAATTTGTTTCATGTGCACAGTCTATACAATGAATAGATGTCCAACCAAGAGTCTAAAGAATATGATTCCAGAAGAAGCATGGAGTGGAAAGAAACATAATGTTTCTCACATGAGAGTATTTGGATGTGTGGCATATGCATATGTCCCAGATGAATTGAGAAATAAATTGTACTGCAAAGGAGAAAGATGCATATTTATGGGACATATTGAAGAATCAAAGGAAAATAAGCTATACAATCCAATAACCAAAAAGGTAATAATCAACAAAGATGTGTAGTTCATAGAAGAGGAAGTATGGGATGGAAACTTGGAGAAAATAGTCGATGTAACAATAAGCATATACCAAATGAGGATAGTGAAGAAATAATACCAACAAGTATACCTTCAAATGTAACTCCTCCCATTCCAATTCAAGCTCAACAAAGTGGTCCTCAATTGAAACCTTCAACAAGTGTAAGGACAACCTCACGAATTCAAGCAAACACACCCTCAAGTGGACAAAAAACACCAGCAACAATAGGAACTCATAGTGCGGGCCCATCAAGTCCACATTCTACAAGTTCAACCTCAGGTGACACATCAAATCCAACCTTGGAAAGCTTGAGAAGACAAGAAATAAGAAGTATAAGAGATATTTATGAGCAAAATGAAGGTGAGAATAGTGTAGGTCTTAATTCTCTTTTTGCATTTGAAATGAAGAAAAATAGGTTGGGGTAAAATATGAATGATGGACCTATTTCTCTCTATTTCATTAGGAAATGAGATCCACACAATGAAAGGACTATCAACCTTGAGGTGAGTCAAGTCAAAGTGTGAACCTACTAATTTCCCTTTTTTGCAAGGATGAGGGTCTAGGAAAAACAACAGTTTGGGGAGAAAGATTAAAAATAGAAAATCAACTCCAAAGTGCAATCTACAACTTGGATCTAATAGATTAAGCTCAATACCGCTAGAACCAAAAATCAAATCATAGAGCAAAGAGAGGTAAGATGATGTGTACTAGTCACCAAAAGTGCTCTGTTGGATTTGACCTACAACTCATTCACCCAGGGGTGAATGGGTCTTGAGTTAGGGTTTGTTTGCAACTTTCTTGAGCCTCTATAATAGATCTAAATCTCTCAATTTTCCCAGATTTCAAGTTTGAAAAGCCAAAAATAAATTTTTTGGTTGAGTTTTCGTGAGATGACAACTTTGTGACAACTTTTGCAACTTTGGCAAGTTCTTCAATTTTTCTCTTCAAGAGATCTTCCACCTAAATCTGCAAACACAAATCAAGAGAGAAAATATTTTTTTGTTGGTGAATGTGGATTTTCCTTGGTCAAACCCCATGTTGGTAATTAAACCTTGGAATGAAACAAAATAGCATGAAAGGAATGATGAATGAACAATTCTATGTCACAACTCACCAAACTCTTGAATGAACCTTGGAATGTAGATATGCAACTTGCATGAAATGGCTTCAATAAATGTGGATCTTGATCTTGAAACTTGATTTGAAACAATGCCTTGAATGCTTGATAGGATCTTGAAACCTACATCATTATATTAGCTCCAAAAACATGCATGATGCAAGAAGACTTTGACATGACATTTTCTTTCTAGAAAAGGTCTTCAACTCTTTTAGAGTGAGTTCTTTCATTCCTCTTTCTACCTCATGTAAAAGAGATGTATTATAACTAATTTTGAGATTATAGAGCAGAAAATTTATGTATTCTCATTTAGTTTTCAGATTTGTATCAGCTGAAGCACCTTATTATCAATAAAATTTTAGTTATTTTACTTTCTCAATATCTGTTCTATTATGTGTGCATAGGTGATTGATGCATATTTTTTATGATTAATGATTAGTCCTCAAATATGTTGTCTCATTCCAACACCTTTAAGTAGGAATGTATGTTTATGTAGGTCAAAATATTTTTTCATAAAAGCTAGGATTTTGGTTGTGAGAACACTTAGTTTTCCTTCTAAAGTTATGAGCATTTGACCTTCTTATGAAATACTGATGCGTGAGAATGTATAGCATTGAATTGTGTGAACTAGCTAACTAATTGAGAGTTCATGTGTTAAAAAAACACTTGTATAAGTCTCATTTTTTGGTGCATCACCTCCTAGAGTTAAGAAATATTTCCATTTTAGTTCTTCTATCCCTTTTCTTGATCAATGTAGTAGTTTTTAGGAGGTTCATAAGGGGAACCAACCTACTCTAGAGGTTCATCTTCACCAAAGATAATCTACAGTCTAAAGATGATCCAATATTTCATAGGATAGCTGAGTTTCACACTTATCATAAGGGTGTTATCCTCATGAAAGCACTAGTATAGAAAGATACTCAAATAGATCATGTGATATGAATAGTTTGAATCAAGTATCTAGCTATTTGAAGATGAATACACACCTTGTGCAGAAAGAGCTTACCCATTTCCTATGGAGTATGACTTGGAGTTAAAATATTGTGTAGTTTCGTGGCATCCTTCAATACATATAACCTCTAAAATTAATGAGCTTCATCATAACCAAGCATGGCAACAAAGGTGCAAGTGTCACTTGTCTTCGTCTTCATCTTGGAATTAGACTCACTAGACTTTAAAGAAGAGGAAGGAATGGATTTTGGGATGTTCTACTTTAGTTTGGAGGGAGACTCACCACCTAAATGAGATTTTATTTTAGATTTTCTCTTATTTTTACCTCTACCCTTAGAATATTGAGTCATCAAATCTTGGCTCTTGGATCTAGGAAGTACATCCCTCTAAATTAACTTGGTCAATTCCTAGTAGGACCACTCAAAAAATAATTTAAAGCTGGGCATCTAAAATTCTTTCCCCAAGGCACCAATAGTAGATTAAAACACTTAAATTGGACTCTTTAATTTTGATAAAATTAAGAAGATACATTTCTTATCATTTTTATCATGTTTACATCCTTTCAATTGCGATCAAACTAATTTGAAATTTGCAAGAAAATCTTGAAGAACAAAAAAATCATTTAAAGAGAATGATGTAAAATCTACATCTAGTTGGAAGATTCATAACTCATTAAATGTACCATACAACTCATCATGTTTGTCTTATACATTCTCCAGTCTTGTGTACTTCATTATATGAAATGATAAATTATTAGATACATGCAATCACATGAGCTCCATTTCATCATCTAATTTTTTTGTATAACTTAAAAAATGTTTTATTGAATTCAAGTGTTTTTTCATTTAGTGTTTTCCAAAGTCCATTAGATTGTAATAGTTGTCTCGTTTTTAATTTTTATGAGTTAAAGTAGTGTGTAGTGAGGAGCTCAATAGTCTTCAGTTTTTCAATGAAAAGTATAAGAACACCAAGAGAGAAAAGAAAAAGGGTCAATTAAATCATGTCTTACACTCCCAAGTGTATTAATTATGTAACTATAACCCCCAATAGATTAAAATGATCATTTTTTATAATTTAAACAATTAACAAGCTTAAATCAACTATTTATAGCACACACTAATTTTATAATTAAAAAAATATTATCGAAAGGGAAAATAAAGGTTACAATGATATTCCTTATGATCTTCTGAGAAATTAAAAAAATTGTTAAAATTTGGTTGTATATGCAAAATCATGTCTATTGCAAGATTAAAAAAAGACACCTAGATAAAAATATAGAAAAATCACCCATACCATTATGAAGTATGGAGAACCAACTTTCTAATTCTTATTTAAGTGAAATTTATGCTGCATAAAAATGATTACTCTTTATAGGGCTATAAGAAACACCTATGCATTGTTGAGGCGGTTTGTGGGTGGTGACACCTAGTTGAGTGGCACATAGAGGAGGTAGGGTGGTGAAGACACTACATATAGTGGAGTATCTCAATCGATGTTGTGGTGGTGGTGAATGTTAGGCGATCGTGGCCAGGTTGACTGATGCCACCAATTTATGCATTGTGAGTGCTTTAAGTGCATAAGTGCTAGCATTACATGTAAGGTCTAGCACCTAGTGCCAAATGAAAAACCCATGGGTAAATTTTTTACACCTAATTTATTGGGTTAACGCATATAAAATTGATTTCTACAACATGGTCGTATGCATTCATTTTCTTGGCTTTCAGTTTTTCTCTGTGGTTCTTGTTTGAAATGCTAGTTTTCTTTGCTAGGGTTTATTGTAAATGGCCACCTCTTAATGCTAAAACCCTAGAAAAACCCTAGGTCTAGGCATGTATGTAACACTTTTTTTCTATTCTTCATTTGACCACTTGCTTTAGTTTTTTTTCGTTCAAGTGACAACTTATGGGTCCTTATCCCATGTTTTAACTAGCCCTTACTGCTAAGCATACCGTTCAGACCTATGACTTCTTATGCCTTTTCCAAAATTATTGAAATTTTCTTGTCTAAGTCCACATTTGTAACCTTCCACCCCCTTTTCCCTAAGAGCATCCTTAAGAACAACTTTTATGCATGTGTCTAAATGTATCACTTTTGCACTAAGAGTATGTCCCCACTTAGGGCATGTGCCAAACCCTTAGTGTATTACAAATCTTCTTCACAACACATTTCTTTGCCTCTAGTGCATAGCAAGAATGCACTGAACAATGTTTATAGAATGGGGACACATGACATTATTAAATTTCAACATTGTACTTATTTAGAGCACATTTTCATTTCATGAAGGAAGCACATCATGAAAATCCATTTGGCCAGGATAAATAACATGAAGACAAGTGATGGCCCCTAATTGTAGTGTGATGTTTCTTAAGAGTGCAATTTCTTAAGTTGAGTGCATTGCAAAACTGCACTAGGTGGGGTTCATAAAATTAGAACACGTGTCACAATCTTATCACAACGGCGCACTTCCCTTTCAAAGTGCATTTTTTATCATAGATCACATAGTGAAAATATGCTAGGTTTGCTTTATTATGGTGAAGACAGTGTCATAATGTTATTGTTGTCCATGCTTCCTTTGCATCACATTTTTGGATCTTCAGCGCAAAGGAAAATTACATTGAGAAGAAACCATTAAGAATTTAGCACTTGTCATTTAAGTTGATTTCAAAAATTCAATTATTTGAAGCACATTTTCATGGAGGGAGCACATAGTGAAAATGCACCAAGTCGAGTTAAATAAGGAGACAAATGTCAAATCTTGGTTCTGGCTCAAAGTTTTTTCAGAGCATAATTTCATACTCTTAGCGCTAAATGATAATGCATTGATTGGTGATTAGCAAAAAGAGGACACATTCTCATTCATAAATGCAATGCCTAATTCCTTCGCAGTGCATTTCTCTCCTATAAACGTGTATGTAAAAGGAACTAAGAAGATGATTTCATCAATTGACACTTGGCATTTTTTCATTTCAACGCATGGTTCTTATGGAGCACGGTTTCCGACCATCAATGCATAAATAAATTATGCTCGATGATAGTTACAGATATGTTGACAAATGTTTGTCCTAGATTTCAACATAGAGCTTCTATGTGGCACAATTTCATGAGTTGAGTGCAAAACTGAAACATGTTCAAGGTGACAAGAAATAAGCGGGACACGTGTCAATTCTAAGGTTTAGTACAAAAAGTCCTTCATGACACATTTTGTAAAAGGTGGTTCAAATGGATTGAAGCACCCAGATCAATAGTTGAAATTCAAATAGGAATGACTATTTGATTGATGATCAATTTCATACATGCAAGCCATCACTCAGTAATTAAAGCTCAGCTACTACTTTTTTAGGGTAATAAAACATATAATTGTTTTATTTCTTGTCATAATTGTAAGTGCACTCAATATTTATGAAGGACTTAGATCTTTGAAGGAAAATAGTGAGCAAGAAATGCTAAGGTTTCAGGTTGTAGTGTAGAAAAATGTATATCATTACATTTTCACACTTGTTTGGGCCCTTGTGAACTAAATGGACATAATTGTGCCTTATTTAGGGTGTTGTGAAGTTTTTTCATGCACTTTCACACTAATCTATGGTTTTGTTAATAAATTGGGCTTATTTATGCTTTAATTGGCCTTATTTTTTATCCACAAGCTTTAATTAATGCATCTTTCCGAGATTAATCACAACATATACATCAATTGACCAATCAAAAATTAATGTTTTTGGATTGTATGCCCCATATTTAGTTTTTTTTTACTCATATGCCACCTTGGGTGTATGGGTCCCATCTAAGTTTTGGGGCCTTGATTTGAATTTCACATTAATCTAAGAATTTCTTGAAAAATGTGTCCCAAAGCTTAGCCTAATGGGACTCATATGCCACTTGTGGCATATGAGTCTTGCTTAGCTTAGAGCTAAAGTCAAATTCAATTATTGGTGGGATTTTATTCTCCTAGATCTGATGTTGACTTGTAGTGTTGTAATTTTGAGAAATTTGGCATAAACATGTATAAATACAAGGTTGTTTCACTCATTTTTACCTAAGACTTTCATGAGAGCATTCCTTATAGCATATTTGAGTTCACAAGAGCATTCAAGAGTTTACAAGAGCATTCAAGAGCTGATTATCAAGTGATTTAGAGCATTATTCAAGTATCAAGCATCATGTTAAAGTCATCATGCATCGTGCTTATTTTTGAGCTAACATTTGTGATGTAGGGTTTTGTGATTCAAGCAAGAATGCAAGTCAATATCCATATCATTCAAGCAAGAATAAAGATTCACATGAACAAGTTATTCATTTCATACATGTTTGCAACACTTTATTCCTATGGTTTGGTGAGTTGCAACATTTTTTTTGTTCATTCATCATTCCTCCTTCCTATTTCATTTCATTTCAAGGTTTGACCATGGAAAACCCCTTTCCACTAACAAAAAAACATTTTCCCCTCTCTTTAGTGTGTGATTTGTAGATCTAGGTTGAAGATACATTGAAGAGAAAGATTGGAAAGAAGTTGTCAAGGTTGCAAAGTTGTCCAAGTTATCACCTTGTTTATAGGATCACTAAAAGGCACCTACAGAGCAAAATTCAACATTTTAAATCTAGAAATTAGGTTGAGAAGAAAGAGCAGAGATTGAAGAGTAGATTGAGGTCTTGATCCTCTAAAAAAGATAAGCAAGACTGATACACCACTTCTGGCATATGAGTCCTAGTATAGTGATTTTTCTAGTTTTTAGGAGTTCCAGATTGTTCACTACTAGATTCTTGTCCCTACCTAGAAACCCTAATTTGGGACTAAATCACCTAGCTTGGCATATGAGTCCCAGTGTCTAATAAATTCAGTATTTTTAGCATTTCAGGTCTTCATCCAAGATGCTACAGGTTTCCAGTTGCACCTCTCTGATTTCTCAATTTACTGTTATGTTTTACATTCATTTCTAGGTCATCTATTTAATTCTTGCACATCATTAGATTTGATCATTAGGTCTTGCATGTTACTTGTCTTTCCAAGCCCTAGCTTGGTCTAGTGAACCCCTCCTTAGTCATTAATCATACCCTACTTGGGGGTAAAAGCACAAAGTTGTGTCACACTTTATAAAGGAAACGACCAACATTGATCCAACTTTTAAACTTGAATCACTAAAAAGTGGCATATATGTTTTGAATTTTAAAATGATGTACAAACTAGTAAAATATTTATTTTTTAGTATATATATATATATATATTTGGGGAAAGTGGCAAGCCACTATATTTTTATTATATATTATAATTTTTACAAAATTTGGTTTTGGGGGGCATACCAATCAAGAAAGAACTAGTAAGAAAACATGTGGTTGTAGCCCCAGATCAAAATGCGCATACAAAATTTACAAATGCTAGCTTTAGAAAATTTAGAACCAGCTCGATTTGAGTAAATATCCTGCCTAAAAAGAACTTCCCAATATGACCTAAAACTTGAGTAATTTACCCTAATAGATTTTTTTACAAAAAGTTCATCATATACACCCACGACTATAAATATTCCCATTTACAAATAATCACCCCTGAGTTCCCCATACAAAAGACATCCTTGTCACATAATGCCAAAATTTGACATAAGTCCAACAAAATAGAACGAAAAAGAAATTACTAAGATATGATCTTCCTGAAGCTTTTCCATTCTGCAAGTTATCATCCATGCCTTCGACAGATGGAAAATTCAAAATACCAGGCCTTCTGTCATAAACTTGGGAGCCCAAAGAATTCATTCAGGATGAAACACAAGGAGCCATTCTATTAGAGGAAGCTTGACAATTTAAAGAATTGACTCGAAGTTGCAGGTCCAAATTCAAACTATGATTGGAAATCCGAGAAGAGTATGTGCAAAGAAAGAACAAGGCATAAAATATGTCTTTGATTTCCAATTCAAACAGGGGCCTAACACTTTATCTATTCTTTCTCAAAGCCCTCAACAAGATATTTTCATTCCTGTACTGTAAGGAAAATTTAAATGCTTCAAAAACTTCTTCAATACCTTGATTATTTTGCAGTAAATCTCTGGGAAAGAGGCCTCCTATGAAGCCATCCCTACTAAAGAAGTTGTACTGTTGGATAGCCTGAAGGACTACATTTTCCAATCTAAATTGAGCCTTAATGAAACTACTAGCCAAAGTCTCTACTTCATTCAATGACTGAAGAAAATCTAGTGCATTAGCGAAGAAGATGAATATTGTTGCGGAATACCCAATGTTTCTAGCCAAAATAATGTTTTTCAATTTTGAGAATATCATATTATAGATAAAAGTTCGAAGCACCAAATGCTTAGAATATGGCACATTCATAAATGCACATACATTCCAAATTAAAGCACAAGATATTCATAGTGATATTGAATTATTTTAAACATTTTCATGTACATAATGGTAATATTCATTCGTGCCAAATGTAAAGCAGAAAAAATGTCAGACTGTTTGATCGATATCTTGTACAGAATGGAAACTATAACACTACCAACACATGATTACCTTGTACTCAAAGACTACCGCCAGTTTAAGATAGCATAGAGAAGAGAGGAGATATGATAAGAATGACATATTCGAATTAGTGTGAACATCATTAGGTGAAAGGCTTCATCTATTTGTACTCAACAATGATAAGCCAAATCTTGCTTATATATTTTGAATATGTTTCTAAATCCTTTAAATCTATCACAAGTACAAATGCGATTTCTCAAGTACCTGATGACATCCACACCCATCGAACATAATCATAGCATTTTATTGCTTAGGACACCCAACTTCAATTATGCTCCAAACTTTCCAGTTCTTGAATAGAAGAATAATCAGTATTATTAGCAATATCTTGAATATAAAGAAATTCCTTTTTATCACAACCCAGATTGGCCAAATGATTTGCTAAGGCATTTCCCTCTCTGTAAGTATGAAAAATCTGAATTTCTTCAAATTCATCTAGAAGATTCCAAACAATCTGGAGAACATATTTCAAATCCCAATTATAACACGATCTCTCCTTGCAAGCATTTATTATTATAAGTGAATCACCCTCAATATGAAGAGATTTCAGTTTCATTTGCTTAGCCAAAATTAAACCATGGAGAAGAGATGTGGATTCTACCATAATAATTGTCCCTGAAGGTAGGGAGATAGACCTAGCTGCTTTGAGACAACCATTAGAATCCCTAATACAAAATCCTACACCCGACACCCCCGGATTACCTCTGGCTGCACCATCAAAATTCAGTTTTAGGAAATTTGGGGATGGAGGTAACCATTTGATTTTTTTCCTATCAACTTTTTCAAGTTGGGGCTGATGTAAGCTTCCCTTGAATGGAAGAACAATAGATTTCCAATTTTGTAGTATAAAATTATCCCAATTCGAAAACACCGAGCCAACATTTTTATAATTTTGTACCCAAGAGTTAACTGCCTTAGAGATAGATTTTTCAATCAAAGAGTGAACAAAAAAAGTTGAAGAAATAACTTTTCTAAAATTTATTTTGTTCCTTTCCCACCAGATGGCTCACACAACCAAAGCTGGGATAACTTTCCAAATACATGCAAAAAATGAGCTTTTATATAACACTGGCCAAGTAGAGAATAGGTCCCAGATAAAATTTGGGAGAGGCGTTGAAAAAGTCATTTTCCCCAAGACAAAGAACCAACATGATTGTGCAAAATAGCATTGAATGAATAGGTGATCATGGGTTTCAAACTCTTGTTCACATAATACACACTTAAAAGGATCTGCAATACCCAATTTGGACAATCAATCACTTGTTAAAGCCCTCTTCCTCAAAACTAACCAAGCAAAACTAAACAAGCAAAACTCCCTTCTTTTGGAAGGGTCGAGCTATTCCAACAAAAAGAAAAAGCCCGCTGAGGTTGCATAGATTCCTATCTATATTTTTTAGTATATTTTATATTTGTATTTTTTTAAAATAAAAAAAATTATTTAAAACTAATTTTTAATAAATTAGCACTAAAATTTCATTGCTAAAAAATGAAGTTGCATGAGACATCAAAATTTTTATAGTAATTTTTTTTTTTTCTTTCAATTTTTTTGTGTGTATTTATAACTTGAAACTTTAGTGCATGGATGTATTTTTTTTCAATTTTAATAAATATATATATATATATATATATATATATTTAAATAAATATTAAAATATGGATTAATCCAAAAATAGTTGTTTCCATGGGACATCAACTTTCATATTAAATATTTATCTAAAATAGAAAAAAATTATACAATCTTGAAATAGATTCTTTTATCTAGTGCATCATATTTTTTTCATTTTTTTTAATAAGTTTTAGTATTTTTCCTTGGCATGGTAATCAACCTTATATTTTGTGTTGATAACCTACTTTTAGTAAAAGTAAAATATAGAATATAAATAATAATTAAACTATTAAAATAAATATATTTTGAAAACTACACTTATGGATCTACAAAAGGGTATTTTTATATATTTTTTTAAATGTTATCTACATTAGTAGGAGTTATTGAAACTTCAAGTTTTTCAAATAATTTTATTTTTTTTGGTAAATTGGACTCAAAGTGGTGCTCCATGTATTCTTAGCCAACAATTTTAGTTGAAAAAAGTTGTGCAATTATCTAACTTAGCTAGAATTAATCTTTCTAGATCATATATTTGACCAAAATTTATTTTTAGTTAGAAATACTTAAATTCAGTTGTGCTGATAAGCTGGCTAAAAGTGTGACACAACTTTGTGCTTTTACCCTAGGACAACCTTTAACAGATCTCTTTCCTTCATTCCATCCTTGGATTGAGATCTCTAGGGTTTCCTTAAGTGAAACTTGAGTGAAATAGGACCCTACCCATTGTGTTCCATTCCCTAAAATATTTGGAACCTTCCCCCTATTTCTAAGGTTTCACAAGCAATTTCACGGGTAATTCATCTAATTGTCTTCAATTACAAAATTATCTGTGAATTATCGAAAGGGGTTGTGTAAGGAAGGGTTTTTATATTACTTCTTTGAGTTTTTAAAAAGAAAAGGGAAAAACCCTAGGAATTATAGAAATTGTGTGCAAACCCTAGGAATTTTACAAACCATCAAAATGAGTGAATCCAGTGTTAAATCAAAATGAACTAAATGCTTCATGGAAGATGATTTAATGAAACAATTACCTAAGCCCACTAAGAGTGTGAAGCATGCTCAAGGCATGGGGGTGTTGACAGACAGGTTATAATATTTGGATACAAAAATAAATGATGATGTTATGCCTCGACATGGTTGGACACTACTTGCATATGGCTACAAAAGAGTAGATATAATATGCCACTATTGAATCTATGGACTCAAGATTTGGGGAAATTGGTTGTCCCAAATTTTTTTGTTAATATAGACTTGGATAGGGCCCTAGCATAGGGTTATGATGAAAAATATAGAATAATAAAAAGCCACAATGGAGCCCCCTTATGTTGCAAGTATGAACATGTTATCATTGATGTCAACAATCCTATGTTGTCATTGATGATAGTAGTACAGTGGTTGAGAAGAGATTGTTGCATGATAGTAGTATAGTGGTTGAGAAGAGATGGTTTCTTTGATTAGTTGCATTATGTTGTCATCAGTTAATTTATTGACATTGACCTATGATGTTGCTTTGATAAGCTTTTATTTATGGTTTAGATGTTGAAGATACTGAGAAAAATGATAAAATAAGGAAACAGGGTGTTGTAGAGGTGTTCTAGTTTTTCTTCGCATTTCTTCTGAGTTGAAGATCTTCTTGTGTGGTTTGGATATGTTGGTTATAGGTGTTCAAAGTTTCTATATCTAGAATTTTGGCTTCTAGATCTAAGGTCATAAGAAGTTATGTTCACCAATGTGTGAACTAGTTTTCCAATGTTGCTTACAGAGGTGTCTGGGAGAAATGTATTTGCTCCACATTTCTTTAAAAAAATTCTTCAGATCTTGTGTTTCTAAAGGTATGTTGATGATGTTAATCTCTTTCCTATGGTAAGAGGATTTGTGGTTTGGTACCCCAGAAATTGCATTGTAGAGTTTGAGTGTTTGGCAATATAGTTTGAGTGTACTGGGCATGTACATTCTAATGGTGTGAGTTGTTGTGAAGGATTTTAATGGATTTAAGAAGGATAGAGGAATATTCTAGATCATGATGAAGTGTGGTATGTGGTTTGTAAGTCATCCTTGGGTTTGAGGAAGCGTGTAATTCAAAGTTTAATGGTGTTTGCACATGCAACGACTGACCTGTTGTTTACACTACATTAGAAGATGTTTAATCTTTAATGAAGGTGTAGTGTGGCATGTGAGAGATGATTTGGGTCCTATCTAAGTTTTTTATTGGTCCACTTTCATTCCTATCCACCACAGGAATGCTTAGTGTTGACCTAATTTGAATTTATGAAGTGCAAGAAGAGTGTAGCCAACTTGAAGATGTTTTTAAAGTTGTGGAGGGTATAAATGCAAGGTGAATTGATGAGAGATAGTGTGTGGTGTAGAATTGAGTAGTGTGATGAAAAATTAAGTGTAGAAGTGTGAATTCTAGTGTGAGCTATAATGCAATATTGTTGAATGCAGTGAGCTAAGGTATCTTGATCTCTTGAAGGCTACTAGTGTTGATTGGAGATGTTGTGGTGGAATCTTTGTTGCATTGAGATTATGTTCTCTATGTGACATTTTATAGTCTTTCTTCTTTCTATTCTGACAATGAGCCTAGGTTGTGAGTGTTTCTAGATAGTGTGTCCTATTCTAGTAGTGAGCCTCTTTGTACCATTTTTGCAATTATTTTCATTGTGAGCTAATCCTTATCCTTTTTTATGATCCGTTCTAGGTTTTTCCACGGAAATATGGTGTTCTCTTGTGTGTGGTGTTGGTTGTTTAACTTTATGTTATCTTCTTTTCATGTTTAAACATTATAATAGATTAAGGGTTTTTGTTAATGCATGTGGATTTGATTACTGTTGAGGGTTTTGATGTTTTAATTTGGTACAACTGATTCACCCCCCCTCTCAATTGTCTTATTCATTCAACAATTGATATTAGAGTAAGCTTCCTTAGAAAAAGCTTGACCACTTGAGGTAGATCTAGATGACGAATAAGAAGGATATCCCTATGTTTGATGGTACAGAATATGCATGTTGGAAGGTGAAGATGGAAGGCTACCTGATCTATCATGGATATGAAGTTGCAAAGGTAGTAAATACCACATACACCATACCTACAAATGGTTCATGCATGAGTGATGAAATGTACGCCTATGAAATAGATGGGAAAGTAAGGTTTGTTCTTTTTACTAGTCTTTCACATACTAAATTAGTGAAAGTTATGGATCTAAAAATTGCTAAAGAATTTTGGGGTAAGCTAGAAAGTATCTATGAAGGAGATGATAAGGTTAAACAAGATAAGTTATAGAATTTGAAGGCACAATTTGAGACTTTGCAGATGTTTGATGATGAAAAAATCACAAGTTACATGTAGAGGGTTAATGAACTGGTAAGTGCTATGAGAGGTCTTGGTGCACAAGTCAAAGAACATAAAGTGGTAAAGAAGATTCTTAGAACTCTTGATTCTTATAGTGAAAATGTTTATATTATCGAGGAATTTGTAGATTTTAATACATACACTAGAGATCAGTTGTATGTAACACTAACTACATTTGAAATGAGGAAAATTGGTCCAAAAAATGATGCAAAAGTGGAGACTGCTTTCAAGACTGAAAAATCAAAAAAAGCTAAAGATTTAGATGAAGATGATCTTGATGATTTGGAAGCTAACTTTGTAAGAAGGATGAAAAAGGCCACTGGTAAGTACAAGGATAAATTACCTTTCAAATGATTTAGTTGTGGAACTATAGGTCACTATGATTCAAGATGTCCAAACAAAACTGTGAACAATAAGAAAAAGGAAAACAAAGGAAAAATGATCAAGAAAAGCTACTATGTTAGAGAATATGCTAGTATTTCTGATGATGAGTCTGATTATGGAGATGATGATAATGAATTCTTGTGTTCAACTTTAAAAGATGATTTTTTTTCTACTAACTATGATATTTGAATGAAGGAAAGTGTCTTGGAGAAAAAGGGTAAAGTTGGAGGTACTTTGGTATCTAATTTTCATGTTAGATAGGACAAGAACTATTGAGTTATTGATAGTGGTTGCTCAAATCATATGACTGGAGATAAGAGTAAGTTTTTTAAACTTGAAAAATATGATGGAGGACTTGTTAACATTGGAGATGATTCAGGTGCTAAGATTTTTGGAATAGGTTCAATCAGTTTTGATGGCAAACATAAGGGTATGTGTAGGGTATGTGGCTGACAACTTTTTTTTTACCCAAAATTGATGAAATGAAAAGGGTTTTTAAAGGAGATTCTCATCTTTCCACCAATATAAATTATACTTTACTTTGAATTTAATAAATTATTATTATTCATTTTCTATTTGAATTACGACTAAAGCCCTAATTGATAGGCTGATTGAAAAATATCTATAGATTTCAAATGGTATCACATTTTTTGAATCCAAAACATGCATCACATTCTATGCTTGACATAATATAGGATTAAAAAAATAAAAATTGAATTTCATGAAGTTTTGACCAAGTTAAGGTGGTTAGACATACGAGTTTTTATATTTTTTAAAGTTGTAATAAAAATTCATAATTAATTATTTACTTGGAAAAAAATTATAAAAAAATATGCATCACATCCAGACATGAGTCCTCTACTTATATCTAAAATATTATAAAAAAAATATTATCATTTTATTGTGGTTATAGTGGTCAGATAGACACCTACTTCTTATTTTTTCCTTGAAATTTAAGTACTACTGCATTGAAATTTCAAATTTTCACCAAATAGATTATTTTATTTTTAAATAAACCTAGTAGTTTAGAAACTAAATTAAATTTTCTACAAATTCTATTTTGACATATTTTTGAAATAGTATAGATAACTTATTCAAATTTTTACGTCAAGTTGCCTAACTCTATTTTTTCTAAATGTTTTGCCACTTAAGGGCCTATTTTTTCCATGATGATCCTGCACATACCCATGATACTAAAGATGTTTACTATGTTAAAGGTTTAAGACATAGCCTCTTGAGTGTTGGAAAAATGTGTAGCAAATGATACAATCTTATGTTTTAGGACGATGGTTGTGAGATCAGAAAAGGGTTTGGAACTATAATTGTTGTTGGAAAAAGGACAGATGGAAACATCTATCAGCTCAACGGTGTTGATGGTCACTATTTTATGACTCAGATTAATGATAGCTAGTTATGACATAGGAGAATGTGTCACATCAATTTTGATAACCAGGTTAGAATTAGTTTAATTCAAGTAGTGAGATATATGTCGAGGATTACAAAGCCTATCAATGCTATTTGTAGAGATTGTCAATTTGGAAAACAAACTAGAAGTATTTTCAAGGGAAAAGAATGATCATCTACCAGATTGTTGGTATTAGTTCACACAGATCTTTGTGGTTGAACAAGAGTGAGAAGTCTTCAAGGTGACAGTTATTTCATGCTTTTTATTGATGATTATTCTAGAATGACATGGTTTACTTTTCTTAGAGAAAAATATGAAGCCCTACGTAGATTTAAAGCATTTAAAGCTATGGTTGAGTATGAAATGGATTTGAAGATCAAATGTTTGAGGTTTGAAAAAGGTGGAGAGTTCACCTCTAATGAATTTAATACATTTTATGAGAATCATGGCATAAAGAGGCACTTGTACGCCCCTAGGACTCCTCAACAAAATGGGGTAGTTGAAAGGAAAAACAAGATTGTTCAAGAAGTTGCAAGGACTATGATGAGAGAAGCTGATCTACTGGAAGTCTATTGCAAAGAAGCAATTCATACTACTATTTACATACTTAACAGAGTTCAAGTAAGAGCTAACAACAAAAATACTCCCTATGAGTTGTGGTATGGAAGGATTCCTAGTGTAAAGTACTTTAGAGTGTTTGGAAGAAAATGCTATATCAAAAGAGATGATGAAAATTTGGGAAAGTTTGATGTGAGGTCTAATGAAGGTATCTTCCTTAGATATTCTACTAAAAAAAAGCTTGCAAATGTTACAATAAAACAATAAGAAGAATTATTGAAAGTGCAAGTGTCAAGGTTGATGAAGATATGCATAATTTAGTTGTAATAGATGGATATGAGTTGGATGAGCCTTCTTACAGAGAAGAAGAAGAAAATCTAAGGAAAAAGAGGTACAAAATGAAGAGAAAGAAGCTCCAAAAAATACACCTAAGACCCCTAAGTATGTAAAGAGAAATCATTTTGAAGAAAAGGTTATTGGAGACAAAAAAAGGTGTGTTGACAAGAAAAGTTGCTGATGTAGAGGTAAATCTATGTTTACTCTCTAAAATTAAATCAAAGACAAAAAATGAAGCATGCAAAGATGAACATTGGATGAAGGAAATGGAAGAAGAACTTATGCAGGTTGAGAAGAATCAAACTTGGGAACTGGTTCCTAGACCTAAAAATAAAAACATTATTGGAAATAAGTGGGTATTTAGAAACAAGTTGAATGAGAATGGAGAAGTGGTAAGAAACAAGGCAAGGCTTGTGTGTAAGGGCTATGCACAAGTTGAAGGAATAGATTTTGAGGAGATATTTTCCTTGGTGGATAGAATGAGAGCAATTAGGATGTTTTTGGATTTTGTAGCATATAAAGAATTTAAAGTTTATCAGATGGATGTGAAATATGCTTTTTTGAATGGAGAATTGGAAGAAGTTTACATGGAACAACCATAAGGATTTTAGTTGTTAGATAAACCTAATATGGTTTATAGATTGAAAAAGGCATTGTATGGATTGAAGCAAGCTTCTAGAGCTTGGGGACATATTTGATACAACAAGGATTTAATAAGGGCACCACAGATAGTAATAGTTACTTTAAATTTGAGGAAGATCGAATCTTGATATTGGTTATGTATGTTGATGACATAATATTTGGAGGCAATGAAGCTATGTGTAGAAAATGTGTAGAAGAGATGTAGAAAGAGTTTGAGATGTCTATGTTTGGGGAGATGAATTTCTTTGGGCTATAAATTAATCAAAAAGATAAAGTCATATTCATTTCACAATAAGAGTATGTTAAATAGATGTTGAAGAAGTTTGGAATGGATATTGACTCCAAAATGGTATGTACTCCTATGGTTACTGGTTGCAAACTAAGTAAGGATGATGAATCCCCTAAGGCTGATCATAGTAAGTATAGATCTATGATTGGTGGACTGCTATACCTAACTGCTACCATACTGGATATCATGCATGTAGTTTTTCTTGTGGCTAGATTTTAAGAAGATCCTAAAGAGACACTGGTTGCAGAAATGAAGAGGATATTCAAATATTTGAAGGGCACTCTGGATTATGGCTTGTGGTATCCTAAGGATACTAATTTCACATTGAATGCTTACACAGATGTAGATTTGGCTAGTTGTGTTGATGATAGGAAAAGTACTAGTGCTGGTGCATTCTTTATCAGATGTAGATTGGTATCATGGATTAGCAAGAAACAATATTTTGTTTCTTTATCTACTACAAAGGCTGAGTATATTGCAGCAACATCTTACAATAAATAGGTATTGTGGATGAGGAAAACATTGAAGGATGCCAGAGTAGTGTATGATGAGCCTATTTCTATCTTTTGTGATAATACAAGTGTAATTAACATTTCAAAGAATCTAGTGGTACATTCAAGAACAAAGCATATATCAATTAGGTATCAATTTTTGAGAAAGAAGGTCATGGAGAACGAAGTAAAGCTTGAATATGTACCTACAAAGGATCAAATTGATGACATATTTACTAAGGCTCTTCCTAAGGATACTTTTGAGTATCTTCGGAAGAAGTTGAGGGTCATTGCTCCTCCTTGTTTGAACTAGATGCATTAGTCCAATGGATCTATGGATTCATTATCTATCTAGATTGATGTTGGTGGCTACCTCTAAGGGGGAGTAGGTAGTGACATTGTTGTAGTATGAAATTTATGTTGTCATGGTGCAAAGGTTGCTGAGTTGATTGGTGTGTACTCCTAAGGGGGAGTGTTCAGAGAAGTTGCAAGTATCTTTGTGTAAGAGGGGATATAAGCATAAGGAAACATCAATGAAATAAAATAAAAGAGATCAAAGCAAAGGAAAATCCCAACCTACTCATGAAATGGAATTATAAAGAAATGAACCAAGAAATGCAATCATAAAGAGAACATAAACTGAATTCATGAATTACAATGTTACCATCCCATTTGAAAGTGTATTTGTATTGATGTTGGATTGCTTGGATCAATACGAAGCCTCCATTATTGTGTAAAAGCTTCAAAATGTGTGTTAATTGTGATCAAAGATGTAAATATTTTCTCTTAAGAATTCAATAGTCAAATCATGTAATAGCCCATTCTAATTATTACCTAATTATAGTGTTGCAATGACATTATGAATATTTAATTTTAAAAAGACATAACTAAGTAGCTATTATCAATAATAGCAATAGATGTCTAATTAAAATGAGTCAAAGATATATATATTTAATCTCAATTTCATTTACAATATCCAAGTTGACTTGGCTCATAAGTGTAGAAGTTGAAAAACCAACTTCACAGTCCCCAAGAACACTTGCAAGCAATCACCTATCACATGCAACAGATATTCAAAACAAAACAACAGAAGTTCTGTAAACCCTCAGAGCCAATGTGTGCAAGAAAAAATCAGAATTTTTGATTATTGAATGTAATTTTTTACAAATATTAAAAAAGCCTTCAAAAAGGAAATGATGCAATAAAGCAGGAAAAGACAACCCTAATCTTATCTTGAGCAAAAAGACAGCTCAATAAGATAAGATAAGAATTAAGTAATAATTATCGTAGGAAATAAATAATTACCTAAGTAAACTTATCCTAAAGTGTAATTAAATAATTAATTACACCAACACCCCCCCATAAGTGCAACTTAGGGAGAAGCAAATTATTATGCAAAGATGAGTCCTGACAACAAGGCCTGAGCAGGTACTCATTTACAAATGCAATGCAAACTAAATCAAACGGGGTAAAGGAGAAAACTCCATGGGAACAAAACTCCTCCCCAAAATAGAATGCAATAAACTAGCTAAGTGATGAAATATGGAGGACTCCATAAGACCCCCCAAGGACACCATCCATCACAAAGATACATAGATTAATTCCCCCATAAGAGAGGAAGAAAGAGACCACACATCCCCCCTAGAATGAAGTAACTCCAAAAGAAGTGAAGAAACTGCATCTCCTAAAAGAAGTGAGAGGGAAGAGGCCAAATGAAAGAAATATCTGAAGGTGGAATACATGTAGCCCAAGATGTCTCCACAGAAGTGGGTGTGACCTCAACAAATGAAGAAGCCAAAGTAGGTGAAGAATCAATAGAAACCTCCAAAGATGTATGATCAACTGGATCCTGCTACACTGAAACAGAAGAAGCAATAAGAGGTGGAGGAGATGGAATGGAAGGCTTGAGAACATGATCCGAAGTGAGAAATCCAATGTTCAAGAAGCCAAATCTCTCCTCTAAATGATGATGCACACTCGAAGTGTGAGGAACAACTATAGAAACAGAAGCACCACCAGTAACAAAATCGGTGAAGGAATACAACTGAGATGAGTGATCCACTATCCCAGTAGCAATAACTGCTCTACTCTTAAAGTCTCTGATGATAACCGAATTAGGTGTGAACTCCATAGATCTCCCATTGCCTCCATGTGTGATTTGATAAATGGAAAGAAGGTTGTTTGTCAAGTGAGGGACACACAAGACATTCTAAAAGGAGTAATCCCCAAAACTAATAGACCCCTTCCCTGTAACGATCATGTAAGTGTTGTTTCGCATGAAAATGGGAGACATAGTGCAAGGCTATAAAGGAAGTGAACATAGACTACGAAGATTCCATATGATGAGATGCTCCTGAATCTAGAAGCCATCTCCTTGATCCATTACCTGAAGAAGCACAAAGACCACGTCCCTTCATATCTGATGAAGTATGTAAACTAACTGTGCCTGTGTTATGTTGCTATGAAGAAGAAGAATGAGGAGAAGAAGATGATGCAGACATCCTAGAAGGAAAATCAATCTGATGTTTCTGAAGAAGATGTTTCAGCTCATCAATGTCCTTCTTGTAACAATTATGTTCTGTATGTCCTTCCCTCTTGCAATATGCACATGGACCCTTCTCCTTCCTAAATGATTTCCCCTTGGAAGAGGAGGATGAATCTGAGGACTCCTTTTTCTACTCATGAGGTTTGGAATCCTTTTGTTTATGTTTCTTTCCTTTTCCTGTAGAAGCCTTCTGATCTTTGGGCTCCTATGATGCAATAAGTGCCTGTGATGAGGAATATTTTTTCCCCGTGCCCATGCTAGATAACTTAGCTTGCTCTTGAGTGAGAGATGAAGCAAATTCATGAAGAGATGGTATAGTGAATCTTGTACCAAGTGCATCCCTAGTGGCATAAAAGGTAGATACAAAAACTAAATAATCTAGTCCAAGCTTAGAAAGAATGGACAATATCAACTGAGAGTCTTCTTTCTGAACACCACACTGTGACAACTATAATCTAAGAGACTTGAGTTTGGTGAAAAAATTTTGGATGCTGTTAAAATCCCTAGGATTTAAGCCAATAAGCTCATTCTCTAACTGAAACCCTCTCATAGTATCCTGCTTCCCAAACAAAGACTCCAAAGTATCCCATATCTCATTTGGTGTAGTGCAAGATTCAATGTGAGAAAGAAGGTCAAATGAAAGAGACAGACATAATGTACCATAAGCTTCATCACACCTATTAAACCATTTTCTCTTTTCAGTAGCACCTATAGGTTCAATTTCTATACCCATGGTTACCCTATACAACCCTTTGTGTTTCAAGTGAATCTCCATTTGTTTTTTCCAACCAAAATAGTTGAATGGAGTAAGGGGTGCAATGTTATGTAAATCCATGACAGAAAAAAACAATATATACTCTCAAATAGAAAAAAAATGCTCACTGATCTAAAAAAATTTATCTGATTGCACGCTTCCCAATAAAATAACTAAAAAGGTAAAGGATGAGATCAAACATAAATCTCAGATACCTGGTAAAAAATATGAAAAAACAGGTCTGAGATCTATGTAGAGCACTGAACCAGCTTTCCAACGCCTATTTGTTTTTGAAAAACAGAGCCAGGACACACAAGTTACGCCTCCCGAAGTGAAAATAGCAACTTCTGGCTTTGACAGGAAAAAAAGGAATCAAAATGGAAAAATCAGAAAATTATACCACCACCATCAGATCCATCGTCGAATGAGCTTTGCGGCGACTATTCGTTTTCAAAAAAATACCTCTGTTTGCAAAAGTTATAAGCAAATGAAAAAAAGGCCTGAAAATGGGACCTCCAGCCTAAACAGGTGCAAAAAAATGGCCCTCGGGGGCTAAAAATTTCGGCCCCTGGTCCTCTCAGCGACTAGGGGACTAATCCAAAGGTTCAAAGGCCGAAGCCCGTGGTCACAGATATGACTGCCGCTGGTTGGTAATGATCCCGCGGGGGCTTGTCTCGGGGGCCTGGTCGGCAATAGAACCATCGTCTAGAGCTTTAAAGCCCGCAGGGGCTGAAGGCAGTGGTAGTGGAGGCACTGTCCACTAGCGGCAGTGTCTCCGAGGTGGCAGAGCGGTGGTGGAGGAGTGGAGTAGGGGGCAGCGGTGGCCCGGAGGTGGCAGATGGGAGGCCGTCGGGTAGTGGGCGAGCGACGGCCTGGATTTACACTAGCCGCGCAAAAAAAAACAAAGAACCTTTTTTAGTTTTTATTTTGCAATTTTCAGCCTCGAAAATTGTGCCTTGGGGCCGTATGGCCTTGGGGCAATTTTTTTTGCCTTTTTTTTAACTTTCACCTAAATTGACAAAATAAAAGGCGTTTTTGGGGTTTTTGGACGCTCTGATCGCGATGGCGATGTCCGTTCAAGCCCAAATTGCTCCAAAAATTCATCTACCCCCAGATCCACAGAAAATCAATTTGACTTGAATCCCTTACATAGAAAAAGATGCCATGAGAGAATATCTTCAGAACACGAATAGGCAACAACAAGTGTAGAGTTCTGATACCATGTAGAAGTTGAAAAACCAACTTCACAATCCCCAAGAAAACCTGCAAGCAATCACCTATCACATGCAATAGATATTCAGAACAAAACAACAAAAGTTTTGTAAACCCTCAGAGCCAATGTGTGCAAGCAAAAATTAGAATTGTTGATTATTGAATGTAAATTTTTTACAAATATTACAAAAGCCTTCAAAAAGGCAATGATGCAATAAAGCAGGAAAAGACAACCCTAATCTTATCTTGAGAAAAAAGATAGCTCAATAAGATAAGATAAGAATTAAATAATAATTATCCTAGGAAATAAATAATTACCTAAGTAAACTTATCCTAAAGTGTAATTAAATAATTAATTACACCAACACCCCCTAGAAGGGATTATTTACAAAGATCAATCCTTAAAAGGAGATCAAGAAAAACCTAAAAAGTAACCCTAATAGGTAGACATTTAATAATTAATATAATTATTAAATGTCACAATATGCATCTAAAGTGAAATCTTAAGAGAGGAATAAAGGTAACTTAATTAACATGATTAAGTTAAAACCTTTACTCTAACACCCCCCTTAAGATGAGCAAAAGTGTAGCTACAAACATGCGCAAGAAAGCAAAGGTAACTACAATGCATGAAAGTAAAATTGGGTCCCGACGACTAGGCCTGATCACATACCCGAATACAACCAAATCTCTGTAAAGTGGAGAAAGGGAGAAAACCTCATGGGAACAAAACTCCCCCCCAAAAGAGAGAAAAGAAAAGAAATGCACTAATGAAAGAAGGATGGGAGGTAGATTACATGATACCCCCCATAAACAACTTCTATCATATAAGTACATATACAATGGTCTCCATAGGAGAGATATAAAGAGACAAGAAGGCCCCCCCACAATGAAGAAACTCCTGTCACAATGGTAGATGCCTGATGTAGAATCCAAAAGGAGATCCTGAAGTGGCAGATAATATTCCTCCCCTTGGGAAGAAATGGATCCAAAGGACGATGTCGAAGAAACCCTGTGAAGAGTGATGAACCAATCTGTCTCAAGATGTGTACCATGATAGGATGCTGAAGAATCTCTCTATCAAAACTGAAACAAATGATGCCAAATCCAAACTGATGTGGAGAATCCTGAAATGCAACCTCTGAATGCACGGATAATGGTGGGCATACAGTGATAACCTGACTGTCAAGGTAGAGGAGATGAATGTCCTCAAAATAATCCTCAAGATCTACAGTGTGAGACTCAACAAACAAGAATGTGTCTGCAAGATAAGAATCCCATGATGGAGTAGATAATGATTGACCAAGATGGTCATGATGTTGAACTGAATCCATAGGGGCCAATGTGGCGATACTGATGTCATCAGGAACAATGGATGATACATGTATAATCTCATTCTGAAGAGTAGGAACTGTGAGACAAACCTCTGATCCATCAGAACATGTAAGGGTGTCTAAATACTCAAGCTCCTCTATAGTATCATGATCAAAGGGTGTATTATCTCTCCAAGCAATGGGTAAGAGACAATCTAAAGCATGATCCTCTAGGAATGGAGAGAGATTGGGGTCTCCATAGATCTCCCAAAGACGTGTCCAAAGTGGGTGGGGACAATCAATGTCCGATATAGCCCACACAGTGTCATCATCAACACTAGACAATATAAGTCCTACTATGTGATCTCTAATGATATCCCAAGCTAGTTTTCCCTCTGAAGTGGCTAGTTTAGGTATGAGATCATACAAATAAGGAAAAATATTAAGCCACCTACAATGTGTAAGTATGCCCTTTGCCCATGACTCATAATTATCCCTTTCCGGAATTACAACTGAAGGGTGAGTAGAAAACCCATGATAACTCTTCAAATTAAAAAATCTGAGAAAACTGACCTTACAGCATGTAGATCAAATGAAATAGAGCCTATTGACGCAAACAGGAGGTTTCCAACTGCCAAAACGTCCAAGTAATTAAGAAAACTATGAAAACACAAAACGCTGAATAAAATATACCTAGGGTAGAATCTAGAAAAATAAGTCTAATCATTTTGTAGAGCACTGAACTAGCTTTCTGATGCCTATTCATTTATGAAAAACGGAGCTCAGACACAAAAGTTACGCCCCCCGGAGTGCAAAAACCATGATCTGACTTTGACTGAAGAAAACAGCATCAAAACGGAAAAACCAAGTAACCATACCTACTCCATTAGATCGGCGCCGGAACTAGCTTTCCAACACCTATTTTCATTCAAAAATCCAAGCTAAAAGGCCTGAGATATGCCCGTTTTACTGAAAGTTGGTTTAAAGGCACATGCAATGGTCTTTGAGCCCTCAGGGGCTAAAAATCTTCAGCCCCTAGTCACGTTATGACCAGGGGGCTGGCGGGCAGGGTGTTGGGGTGCGCCCCTTGGTTCCTCATATGACCTTGGTGCTGCAAATTAAAGCCCTCAGGGGTTGTCGGCAAGGTGTTGGTCACCCTTGTGACCACAATGTTGCAAATTAAGCCCGCAGGAGCTTACGCTGGAGCCGGGGGCCCTTAGTGGTGGCGCAGCTCGGCCTGGTGGCGCCTGGGTGGCCGTTGGGTGGCTGCTCGACGGTGCCCTACATTAGAACTGGGAGCACAATTTTTTAATAAAAAACATTTGATTTTTTAAATTTTTTTTAATTTTTATGAAAATTTTGACCTCGAACGGCGTGCCCTAGGGCCGTACGACTCTAGGGAAATTTTTTTTTTCCTTTTCGGTTGACTGTGGCCAAGCTGGACGAATTTTATATGAAAATAGGGGTTTTGGGGTGCTGCAAACTCAATGGCGAGGTCCGTTTTGGCCCAAAATGCACAAAAAAATTAGGCAACCCCCAATTCCACAAAAAATCAAACTAAAAACCTGTGAAAGCTAGATCCAACCCTCATAGCTCCAAATTCTTCAAAATAAGAATAGGCTATAGTAGGTCCGCTCTGATACCATGTAGAAGTTTTCAAAACCAACTTCAGAGCCCAAAAACACCTACATGCAAAGAGATACATGTCACATGGAAGAGAATGGAGAAAAAAGCAAGAGAGGGTTTGAAGCTTTGTAATATGAAATATTTTATTATCAAAACAATATAATGGATTATTTACAAAGATCAATCCTTAAAAGGAGATCAAGAAAAACCTAAAAAGTAACCCTAATAGGTAGACATTTAATAATTAATATAATTATTAAATGTCACAATATGCATCTAAAGTGAAATCTTAAGAGAGGAATAAAGGTAACTTAATTAACATGATTAAGTTAAAACCTTTACTCTAACAATAAGGCCACAAAGTCAATACAATGTATAAATTTACATCAAGGTTACATCATAGACCAAGATAGTCTTGAAAACATACAAGGTTTCCTTTTGACACTCGCCTCTAGTAATGGATGAGAACATGGTTGAAGTGCTTTACCACCCAACCACGAAGCTTAAGCTTCCCCAAAATTCTTCTAACTTGAAGAATATTTGACCCTGCATGGAAATTTTAGCAAGAAAACAAATTGCAAGGTGGAATTTGATGTGTGCCCAAACATCAACATGCATCTATATCTATGAGTTATAAAAATGCAAGATCTATGCTAGGAATTGCAGAGAGTGTTATCACAAATTCCATACATACATAATGGGCTAATTGCTTGGCCAAGATTAAGAATAATGTTGCAACAACAAACAAACAATAGGTTTTGGATAAAGAAAAAATCTATACTTTCTAAACTCCATTTCGACACCCATGCTAGAAGGTAACTTTCAACAACACAATTATTCCATAACATCTATCTACCCTCTTGCAACATCTACCTTGAGGTTCTCTAGTCTACTTAGGCGTTACTATTCTACTCAATTAAGGGAATATTCTTTACACATAGATCTATGGAAAAGTAATTCAATCTACTTATTTCCTCATTTAACAAATAATCAAAAAAATGATTCAAATGGAATTGATCAATACATTATCTAGTAATATCATACACATGACACATGATTATATTCAACATAAATCATTATTCATTTAAGAATGAATTCAATAATTAAAAAAAGAAGGTATGTCACAAGTATGTGTATGTACATAGGTGAAGGTCTACGTGCATACACATATATGTGCCAAGTTATGTTATTAATTTTTTGCATACATTCTGAAATAAACCCATTATATCAGATTGCTTCAATTCCAAATATTGTTACAACATTGTCATATAGTTTGTCAGTGTAGATGTCTAAATTTGGACAATTAATTTATCCAAATTCATCCTCTTTCGTCTTATTTTCGTTAATTAAGTAATACTACTATTATTTAATTAATATCTTTAATTATGCCAAGTCCCTAAGGTATTTAATCAATAATACCTTATCTCTTTAATCCTCATTCCATCAATTGAATTAAATAAATATTCCATTTATTTAATTCCCTTCATGTCACATCCTCCATCATTTTTATCTTATCTTAATCCTTCTTCTAATCTCATCATCAAGGTGTGCACATGCCTAATCCTTGATTAGGAGGTGTCACATCCTCCAACTTTTGCAAGTTGGCCTCTAATCTGTCTTAGCCACCTAACCATCCACTAATCCTTCACTAACTAGCCTAATCAATCTCTCAAGGAATTTTTAATTCCTTTTAATCCTTCCAAGGAATATTTAATTCCTTTTTCTCTTCCCCATGTCCTTTATGACATGTGTCCTTGGTCAACCTTATTAAAGGCTTTCTCCTTTTGGACAAGGCATCTCCCTTCCCCATGTGAATTTTTAATTCACCTTTTAATCCCCCAATGCACCCTTTGGAATTTAAAATTCCTTCCCTCTTCCCCATGAGAATATTTGAGGAATTTTTAATTCCCCACTTGTCCTCTCTCCCACATGGGGACAAGGACCTCCTTTATGAGGAGATTTTGTCCAATCCCAAGGTACTTTGTACCCCTCTCCATGTCATGTCCTTTTCCCTCCACCTCATGTCCACTTCACCTTTTAGGGCTATCTCACATGCCACATGTCAAGATGTGAGGGCTTGTGAGTTCTCAACTCACCTCAGCCCTACATCTTGATATTTGGTGGATCAATCTTGACCATCCATTTCCCCTAAGATTTCCCAAAAATCTTATAAATACCCCCTCTTTTCTCTCATTTTGGGGGAGATCATTTGTGCTAGCCAAACTCTTGCAGTTTTGTTTCTCAATCTTCACTTAGCCATTTTCACATTTTCATCCACTTGCATCCATCTTCACATCCTCATCTAGCTTGCATCTTGCCATCCAAGGAGCATACACATCAAAGATCGAAGGGCCAACCAAAGGATCGACTCAACGCAAGGTATAAACTTTCATTTCGTTGCTTTGTCTTGCATTGTTTCCAACTTAGGCTAATCTTGAGGTGTAGGTTGTTTTAAGTTGTTTATTTGCACTCTTTTAGTTGTTGCTTGATTTCTAACGCTCTATTTCGACCTATCACATTTCTGGCATGCCCGGTGGGACCCAGAAACGGGTCTATTTTCTTCACGTTTGCTATTTTTTGCATTTTTCAAGGTCCAGGTTACAGAGTGGCGGACTGGTCCTGCAGTGGCGGACTGGTCCTAGAGTGGCGGATTTGTCCTAATTCAGTGGCGGGCCTATCCCAGTGCAGTGGCGGATTGGTCCTAATTCAATGGCGGACCTATCCTCCAGAAGGTAAAAATTTTAAGTTTTCCCGAATTGTCTTTTGGTAAAATAGGAACATAGTTTAATCAAAGGGGTGTCAATAAACCTTGCTTGGTGTGTTTGGGAAGGCTATTTGATGTATCCAATCCCCTTGCGCCATTTGGCGATCCTGGGTGACGAGAAATCGTAGCTTTCCAAGTCCTTTTGAGTCACCCTTTTTCACTTTCTTAGTGGGACCTGCTTGGGGATTTCATCACCCCAAGGGACGATTCCAACCACGCGTACCAGCGGGGTATATAAAGGGGGAGAGCGAAAGTTGTACCTCAATCCAACCACGTTGTAATTGGTGAAGCGTCGGGATGATGTGAAGAGTTGGTCCGAGCCTTTAGTATCTCGCTAAGGTTCCCGACTCACGCTTGTAACGGGTTGGTGTTCACGGTTTGGGCCTCACGTACCTGCGTATATAGGACTCCTTAGCAACCATGTTCATCCTAGAGTAGAAGACTTTGTTGGCCATACCCATCTCTACTAATCTTAGGGTTGTGCTGTCTGAATTGTCTTTCTCGTGCAAAACCAGTCATTATTAGTGTTTGCTATATTTTGGGTCCTTTGCCTTACCCATCCATCAAAAAATCAAGCTTAAACTTATCCTTTGGCGGACCTGTCCCAGTGCAGTGGCAGATTTGTCCTACTGCAGTGGCGGATTTGTCCTAGTGCAGTGGCGGATCTGTCCCTGTGTAGTGGTGGACCTGTCCCAGTGTAGTGGCGGACCTATCCCAGTGCAGTGGCGGATCTGTCCCAGTGCAGTGGCGGATTTGTCCTAGTGTAGTGGCGGATTTGTCCTAGTGCAGTGGCGGACCTGTCCCTGTGCAGTGGGGGACCTGTCCATATGCAGTGGCGGATTTGACCTTCTGCTCTTTCTTCCCGAGGTCGCCATTTCCACATCATTTATCCGATTAATTCCTTTCAAGGACAGTTCTTCTTAGTTTTTCGTGCTCTTTCCGATGATGTATACCACTTCATACTTTTGCGAAGTTAGCCATGGCACCTTTTTCTTCACCATCTGCCTCCTCGAGGGGGGTATACCCTACCATTCTCATCCGTTTCCTCATTCCGAGTAAATTCTCATCCATTGAACATATCCTTTCATCATTCTGAACTCTCATTCTATCATTTCGATCATCCGTTTACTCGTTTCGAGTAAACATTCGTCTATTTCACATATCCTTTCATCATTCTGAACCCTCGTTTTGTCATTTCGATCTTTCGTTCGCTTGTTCTGAGTAGTCGTTCATCCATCCCAATCAACTGCTTGCTCATTTTGAGTATTTGTTCATCCATTTCTATCATCCAGTTCTCCAATCAAATAATCGTTTTCCCCATCCAAATCCCCTGAACTTCATCTCGGGTTATTATCCAATTTGACTGAAGTGTCTGATATGATCGTCATCATTAGCATCCTCTTGGGATTGTCATCCATCCTAAAGTTAATTATCATCGTCGGCCCAATTAATCCATTTTCAATCTCAAAGTGGATTCGGTGCCCCAATCATCTCTTTGTCATTTAATCCGATCAATCAGTATCCTAAGTCATCTAAGATAATCTTTGAACGAGATTTGTAGTCTCTTTCATCATCCGTCAGTCAATCTTATCAATCAGTCATCGATCAATCTTATCCAATCCAATCCAATCCAATCGCATCCCTATCTAATCACCTTCGACCCAATCAATCTACTTCCATCTTGAAGCAGATTCAGTGTCGTAATCATCCTTTGATAATCCAATCCAATCATTAAAATCAATCCCATCGTATCATCCAATCATCCTAATCTGAGCTTTAATCCAATCCCGATCTGAGCTTGTCCTAAATCCTGATTTTGGAATTTGTCCATTTCCATCCAAAATCTTTCATCCATCCTCTTTATCCTTTCATCATCATGAATTCTTATCCTCCATCAATAGTGGTCAAGGGAAACCCTAATTACGTCGACGACGATAACGAAAGTCTTGTTGATTAAGAGGTATACGACATAGATCCCCTTGACACTATCATTGCTAGTAAGCTTACTCCACCCACATTCCAAAATCCAATCACCCCATCGAGTTATCCCATCATGTCTTCATCTATGCCTAATCACACTCCTTATGCTACCTTTGACAAGGGAGGTCCATCATATACATCATATCCTTCATATACATCGTCCTCTTATCCAACACCTGCATCCTCTTATCCTAGTGTGCCATCACAATACCCTCATCCTAATCCCTCGTCCACATCCTCCTATCTTAATCCTTCATCCATATTTACCCACTACCCTAATCTCCTATACCAATCTTCTCACCCTAATCCTACATTCGCACCTTCCTATTCTAATCCAACATCCACACCAACCTATCCTTATCCTAATCCGACATCCACAGTTCCCTATCTCCATCCACCACCTCAATCTTCTCATCCTAATCCACCATCCCCATACCCTTACCACAATCCACCACCCACCTCCTTATGTCCTAATTCACCATGCCAATACCCCTATCTTAACCCTTCACCTAATCCCCCATCTATTCCCAGTCCTACATCCAATCCCATTCCCCTATCTAATCCTAGCCCACCAATCCCTAGTCCTAATCCCCACAAATCCATAAACCTTCATCCACTCCCACCTCGCCATCTCAGCCTAGCGTATTCAAGTTTCTCCAAGGACTTATAACAAAGGAAACATCCCCCACTCCACACATTGCAGTCATGGAACCATGCCATCCCAACCCATCATCCATGGTCGTTAGTGACGAGACCCTTCTCCATCCAACACCTATCATTGACGATACCACCACATCCTTTGAATCCACTGAGTCTCCATCTCCTACTATCACATCCTCTGAATCCACTGAGTACCCATCTCCTACCATCCATCACATCCTTCTACTCCGAATCAAACCTATCCAACCATCCACCTATCGAGAAGTACTCGTCAAACCTATCGACGACACCCAAATCCCATCCACTTCTTCCACTCCTAGTATCTATTCCCAGGAATATTTTGAATCCTCCATCCTTCCATCTTCCCCACTTGAAGAGTCCCCCCATGACTCCATTATCATGCCTCCCACACACGATGAGTCATGCCAAGAGCCTGATCCAAAGCATGCCAACATATCCCCTTCTCCAGATCAAGATCCTACCATCCCATCTAGTCTACCGCAAGATCACAGTCCCCCATCCATTCCATCCCATGATCCTCTTGACATTCAAGATTCTACCACTCCATCTCCATCTCCATTGCATGAACCTGCTACCACAAAATCAGATCCTATCATATCCCCTACTCCCTCTCCAGATACCACCCATCCAAATACTGCTATCCCATCATCTCCTTCTCAGGATCCCCCATCATCGCCTAAAAATGTTATCCCCACACCGCTTGCATATCCCCTTGGTACTTTCACATTCTTCCATGGTGGCCTCCTTGCAGAAGAAAACACAGCATATACCATCCCCACCTAATAATGGACTCGCATCATGTTTGAATAAAAAATCCTATCATGGATCAATGCTCAAGAACATGAACTATCAAGGAAAAGGTCTAGGCCTTCATGAGCATTTAGAGCCCATCCAAGTCAAAGAACAAATCTGCATGTACGGTCTTGATCTATTCCCCAAGACTCACAATCTAAAACATTGGTACAACTCTAGCCGTCCTCAACGAGCTCTTTCCAAAGAAATGCCGGCTTCCCATCGCTCCACCAAATCATATGTTTCCATCCTCCTCTATCGTATCACCTCAAAACAACAGTCCATATTCCTCCTTCATCCGCTCCATCCATTTTGGGTCCTTACATCCCTCCATCCACAATCTCCCATCCTTCATCTAAATCCATCTTGGGTTCTTATGTTCCTCCACCCACTCTATCCATCTTGGGTCCATATATCCCAAGATCACCTCCTCCATCTCATTCGCTCATTCATCCAACACCTATCCATGTCATCCATCATAAACATCCCTCTCGCATGTCCCATAATCAAGATCAACAAAGGCACACACCTAAACATCCCCCATCTACACGTAATCCCCATACTCCTACCTCCATTGCTCTGCATCGTCCATCCCCTCACACCCATCCCATTGCTAATAAATGCACTTTGGATGCTAACATAAAAATTGCATAAATCCAAACACCCACATGAATCTAAAGCTTCCCATGTCCCCTCTAAAAGACATGGTAAGGCAAAGAAAAACACAATCCAAAATCAATATCAAATCTATAGCTCGCAAAGAGCCAGCAAAGCAAAGATCAAAACCATGTGGATCCTAAAGAAAAAAGACGCAATGCCATCAAGTGAAAAATCTGTAAGAACATCCAAAGTTGCTAATCCAAAAGCTAAGCATGCCCACCTTTCATCTCCTAAGTCTGTTTTGGGTCCCTATGCCCCGAAATTCACTATTCCATCTCCTCCATTATCCCCACATTCTCCATCCATTAGTCCCCTTATCTTTTCACATCCATTACCACATGTGCCAATGTTGGTCCTGAACTCATCTCCCCATCACGTATCCACCCCATCATTCCATCCATACCATTTCCAACATCCCACCCATTATCCCTCGTATCTTCCCCATCAAATCCCTGTAATTCATCCTCTTGCATAATCCATTTATCCTAAGGTTGTACCAACATCCAACAATCAATTTGAACATGAGCTCTTAGTACCGCTTATGGAACTTGATGCTTGAGTCCTTCATCCATATTCTTATCTCATGTCTTCTAAATCCAATTATTTTCCTCCCTATCCTTATCCATCTCCTTCCGCATACTATCCAAAAAAAATCAAAAATCCAAAAAAAAATCCAAAAAAAAAGAAAAAAAAAGAAAGAGAAATAATCCATCCAATGGTGAAAACTTGGCAAACAAGCGCCTTGGATAAGTACCCTGATGAAAACCTGGAAAATAGGCATCATGCGTAAATCCCCATCTGCACTTGGGGGCAACTTCCTGATTTGCATTCCCTCCATCCGCTACGCTTCCTGCTACGCTTTCGGCTATGCACCCATCTTATTGCTATACATCATTTTCGTCCATCCCCTCCATCCACCCTATCGAGCTTACACATCCTTCTTGGCATATCTCATTTATCCCAATCCTTCCATCCTCCTTGTGATCTTGATAACAATGGGGCAAACATATAAGCATGCTTTGGACACCTCTTAGCATACATTCCCCTCATCCGCACACTATCCCAACTATTATTCGCACTTGTCTACCTTCCTGATCCACCCGTCATGCTACCTTCCATATCCCCTCCTTATCCATGTATCCTCTCTTCATCCATCTCACTCTTTTATCTTCCCATCCACTTTTCTTCCATCCTTTATTCCTCCCCGCACATGACATATCTAGAGTGGGGGAATCTATCTTCCTTTGTGCTACAGTCCTTGGAGATATCATTCGTTCCATCAGAACACTCCCTTCCATCTCCCCATCCTTCTCTTCTAATCGCTCCCCACAATCCTTTTAACCTCCCTATCCTTATCCCCCTACCCGTCCATCAATCTACCTAGCCAATCCCCTCTCTTCATACAATCTCTCTCCCCCATCCCATCTCCCCTCATCCCTCATCCCCCATCCCTCTCTCCCCATCCCATCCCATCCCATCCCATCCCATCCCTCTCCCCCATCTCCCCTCATCCCATCCCCCCATCTCCCCTCATCCCCCATCCCATCCTCCCATACCCCCATCTCCCCTCATCCCCCATCCCCCTCTCCCCATCTCACCAATCCCCCATCCCTCTCTCCCATCCCATCCCATCCCATCCCTCTCCCATCTCTCCCCATCTCTCCCTCATCCATCCCATCCCCCTCCCATCTCCTCATCCCCATCCCTCTCTCCCCATCTCCCCATCCCTCATCCCTCTCCCCATCTCCCCAATCCCCCATCCCTCTCTCCCCATCTCCCCAATCCCCCATCCCTCTCCCCCATCTCCCTCCTCCCCTTCCCCCTCCCGCCTCTTGGCCTACAGACCATCCGGCCTCCACATGATCTATCCCCAGGCCCTGGATCTGTCCGCCCCAGATCCGCCTCAGCCAAGGCGGGCGATTGTCAGCCCCCATGGACCCCCCACCTAAGGGATCTTCGCCCGTGGGCGGGGTCCCCTGGCCCATGTGCGGATTCGTCTGGCCCGGAGGGACCCGTCACTCAAGCGGGCGGGATAGTCTGCCTCCCCCATCGCCTCACTCTGGCTCTCGGCCGGGCGGCGGGGGCGGACTCCCTGACTTTGGGCGACGGACTGGTTCGCCGCCTCAACCCTCTCCTCCGCGAAATCCAGGCCACCAAAGAAAAAAAATTTCCTACCCATTTTTTCTTTCGTCGTCCCGGACAAAACCCATGTCTTGAAATTTTCAAAATTTATCGAAAAACCATATTTTTTAGGGTTTTGATTTTTACACCAAACTTCTAGAGGCCATAACTTTTGACTCGGGTGTCCGTTTGAGCTGAAATTTGACGGGTGGTTGCATTATGCGATAACAAGTGGATTTCCAAACTGGTTTCTTGGAAAGCCGTTGGAACCCGTTTTGACCCATTTTCGGGGCCTCAAACTTTCATCTTGACCCTTAAAATCCCAATTTAGTGTTTTTTTCCAACATTTTGAAAAATTGTTTTCGCTCATAACTCAAAATGCATATCTCGAATCTGGAATGTTAGTTGGCAATTCATCCTATCTCACCAATGGGTATTTCTTGGAAAAAATTGGGACTCTCAAACATACGACCATGAAGTTTCCTAAAATGGCAAAATTTGACAATTTTTAAAAATTTCTAAATTTGGAAAAATCTGATTGTTAACACTTTACGCCCTTTCAACCCTGGAACTCGGTGTAGAATCATGTCCACTCATATCCTTCAATCATTCTAGTTTTCAATCCAATCCTCATCTGAGCTTTCATCTTATCCTCATCAGAGCTTTAATCTTATCCCAATCTGAGCTTACCCAAACCCCTCTGCAGTCAAGATCTTTGGATATCGAACAAAGTCTTCCGATTCCTCCCTCCATCTTCTTCAATTTGGTCATATTCCTCCATTCTAATCAATCCATTCACTCATTCCATGTAACCATTCATTTATTTTGACCATTCATCTATCATCTCAAACCTTCATCAAACATCCTATCATTTCAAACTCTCATCAATCGTAATCTTCCATCTTTTCCCACCCTTCACCTTCTAGTTCCAAGGATTAGTAATCTATCCATCTGGTCACCTTTTCCTCATCCAAATCCTTATCCCTCAATCCAATCCACCCAAACAATCCTTTTCCTCCCCCCATCCTCTCCCTTCATCCCATCTCATAATCCCTTGTCATTGGTATCTAGCTCTAGGCTTTTCCCCACGCAATCCAATGTCATCTATCTTATCACCATCACTTTTGCTTCTTTTGCACATCTTTTCCATCATATCATCCGCCCACTTCATCTTTGATGATTTGGATAACTATCCCATCCCTGAGCTTTGTCTAGCAATTATCCTCCAATCCAATCCAACAGGTCTATCTTGTCCCATCGTGACAGTCCAATCATTTTGTCCCCTTATCTAGGGTTATTCCATCATCTTTCATCCATCACTTGTCTTTGCCCTTCCATCGAACTACGTTGCCCCTGCGCTTTCACGTAGGCAAGGTCGATCATTTGATCTGCCCCCGGGGTTCCATCATCAGCCTTTCTGTTCTGTCCATCCCCTCCTCTATCATCTATCATCTTCCATCCATCATCAATCTATATTGTCCAATTTTCTTTTATCCTCCATCCCATCTTGGTCATCCATCAAAATCATCCATCGAGGTCTCCTATCTTGTGTCATGTCTCTCGTATCGCATCGTCAAGCTATGCCCTTATCTCGCTGGATCTTAACAAATGAGATTCACTTGTATCATCCAATCCAATCAGTTCTGAATATCCTGCATCAAATCAATCGTTTAATTTAGTATCCATCATCGGTCTCAATAGGATGCATCCTTCCTAACAGACCTCATCAATCCCATCCATCCCCTTGATTGATCCTATGGCAAAGGACATTTGAAATTCATTGTGATCTTTTGATGCTTTTGGATTTTGTTTATCATTTGAGCTCCCTATCATCACTTGTCATCGTCGCCTTGATCCATCATATCATGGTGTGCTTTGACTCGTCAACATAGGGGTGTATCTTGATTTTTTGTTTGTCTTCTCGGTTGTCCCACGTAGTACCCACCAAGATCCCTGAGGTCTTGTGTTACGCTGGGGCATCCTTGCATGCTTGTGGTTATCCCAATACCTGGCCGGACCAAGGTCATCGTGACTTTGGGGTGTTGGGATAGCCTTCTTGTTTGTTATGTCTATTTTCTACATTAGACACTAATCCGCCTTGGTTCTTCATACCCTGGCGTCTTGTGTCTTATGCTATAGCAAAAATCAGTGCTCCGACGATGGCAAATTGCATTTAGATTGCATTTCATCTCTCATCCTCAAATCCCCCCCATCCATTCATCCTTCATCACGCTCCCCTCCCAATCTTCCATCACATTGCATCATCTTCTTCAACTCCCCTTGCATCATCTCATCCATTTCGAGAGCACACTCGTGTTCTCTTGAACCCGCATGTCCTCTCGGGGGCATCCTTCATCCTAATTTTCTCATCTTTTCCCTTCCTAATCATTCAAAGGAATGGGGCATCTTTTCCAATCTAACCATCTTCTTCTAGGTTCTATGTTTTAATATTCTTTGAAATGATGCTGCCAGTAACACCATCTCAAAGAGGGGCAAAATGTAGATGTCTAAATTTGGACAATTAATTTATCCAAATTCATCCTCTTTCGTCTTATTTTCGTTAATTAAGTAATACTACTATTATTTAATTAATATCTTTAATTATGCCAAGTCCCTAAGGTATTTAATCAATAATACCTTATCTCTTTAATCCTCATTCCATCAATTGAATTAAATAAATATTCCATTTATTTAATTCCCTTCATGTCACATCCTCCATTTTTATCTTATCTTAATCCTTCTTCTAATCTCATCATCAAGGTGTGCACATGCCTAATCGTTGATTAGGAGGTGTCACATCCTCCAACTTTTGCAAGTTGGCCTCTAATCTGTCTTAGCCACCTAACCATCCACTAATCCTTCACTAACTAGCCTAATCAATCTCTCAAGGAATTTTTAATTCCTTTTAATCCTTCCAAGGAATATTTAATTCATTTTTCTCTTCCCCATGTCCTTTATGACATGTGTCCTTGGTCAACCTTATTAAAGGCTTTCTCCTTTTGGACAAGGCATCTACCTTCCCCATGTGAATTTTTAATTCACCTTTTAATCCCCCAATGCACCCTTTGGAATTTAAAATTCCTTCCCTCTTCCCCATGAGAATACTTGAGGAATTTTTAATTCCCCACTTATCCTCTCTCCCACATGGGGATAAGGACCTCCTTTATGAGGAGATTTTTTCCAATCCCAAGGTACTTTGTACCCCTCTCCATGTCATGTCCTTTTCCCTCCACCTCATGTCCACTTCACCTTTTAGGGCTATCTCACATGCCACATGTCAAGATGTGAGGGCTTGTGAGTTCTCAACTCACCTCAGCCCTACATCTTGATATTTGGTGGATCAATCTTGACCATCCATTTCCCCTAAGATTTCCCAAAAATCTTATAAATACCCCCTCTTTTCTCTCATTTTGGGGGAGATCATTTGTGCTAGCCAAACTCTTGCAGTTTTGTTTCTCAATCTTCACTTAGCCATTTTCACATTTTCATCCACTTGCATCCATCTTCACATCCTCATCTAGCTTGCATCTTGCCATCCAAGGAGCATACACATCAAAGATTGAAGGGCCAACCAAAGGATCGACTCAACGCAAGGTATAAAGTTCCATTTCGTTGCTTTGTCTTGCATTGTTTCCAACTTAGGCTAATCTTGAGGTGTAGGTTGTTTTAAGTTGTTTATTTGCACTCTTTTAGTTGTTGCTTGATTTCTAACGCTCTATTTTGACCTATCATAGTCAGAAATACAAGAAGTAAAAGAACAAAGATCGGGTCTGTTTGAATAGTTTTCACATACTGATATGTTATTCATAACACAAGAAAGTTGTTTGTAGCTAAACAAAGTTGTTCATAGCTAAACACATGTTGTTTGTAGCTAAAAAATACTATTTATAATAAAAAGATGTTCTTTGCAGCTAAACAAATTTTGTTCATAGCAAAGTGACACTAGTTGCAGCTAACAAATGTTGTTCATCACAAAACAATGTCGGTTGTAGCTAAATAAATGTTGTTCATAACAAAACGATGTTGTTCACAACTAAAAAAATATTGTTTATAACCAAATGATGTTGTTTTCAGCTAAACAAATGTTTTGCATAACAAAATGATGTTTATAGCTACACAAATACTATTTATACCAAAATAATGCCATTTTAAAGGAGTTTACAAGTTACTGGGCCATTAAGTTTCATTAACAAATTCAAACTATCTAGTACTTCATACAAAAGAAAAAAGTCTCCATCTTTCTAGAATTCATCATATAAATAATTCTAATATCCTTTGAGCAATATAATTATGGAACGATATGCTTGTCGTTTAGAAACCCAATTAATCATAAGAGTCTTAAATAATTCATTGTTTCTAGGGTTTTTATAAATACCTATTTTTTCTATCAAAATCAACTAGAAAGAAATAAAAGACCAATTCATGATGCAAATTAGGGTGGAGGTATCAATACAATCATAAATCAAACAAACTTAGCAACTTTGAAACCCTAACTTGGTGCCTTTCTCCCAAAACCTTCAATTCTCCTTATAGTACTTGGAATAGGGTTTTTCCATCATAACTTCCAGAAAAGGATTGAAACCCAAAATTGGATCACCATTCAGAATACCCTTTATGCCACTTTGAAACATATCAAATTTACAAATATTTTTATTTTGTAGCAACATCCCCCAATTTGGATTGCTACACAACAAATAGGCTTAAATGGGATTGTTTTCCAAAGCAACTACAAGATGAACTCTCTCCCAATCACAAACCTTCACTCCAAGGCTTCAATCATGTCACATGGGGTTTGAATATATAAATTTTATCAACTAGAATCATCACCAACTCTTCTATTCACAAAACCCTATGACTAACTATCCTCCTAAGCCCAATACATAGAGATATTAGGCTAGGGTTGCATCAAAATCAGCCCTAACTCCATCCCCTACTCATGCCAACCCTACAAACATTAAAAGAACTCTAGCTACTTCCATTACATCGATTTTCAGAATTTTCCATTGATGGAATGGTCCCCTAATTCATGTTTCTTCTATCAAACACTCAAAATTAGGGTTTCTAGATTGTTTTTAGTAAATTGGCTCTAAATCCCTTCAAACCTATTTAAATCTAATTAAATCAATTGAAAATGATAGTAGATTCAGTCCCTCATCACGTCCAATGAAAATTAGTTCATTTGTAGGCAGTACAAAGCCATACAATCTCCTATAGCAACAAGAAATCAATTTAAACACACAGAAAACAAAGTTATTCTTATTGTTTGATCTCCAAAAATGTCTCTAGAGAGTTGCCTCAACCACATAAGGAAATATTTAAACCTTTTATGACCAAAACCAATGGTTCCAAACTACCTTTCAAACAACTGACCGTTTAACTTCCATACAAGCCAAAAATGCAAAGTTGCTTTGCAACTTTTGCAACATTTGTACAACTTAACATATTTTTGTAAAAATGACCCCACATGACCCTATTCAACTTAAAACATGACAACATGGTCTGAATAGACCTTATTACAACAAAAGTGACTCAAAACACAAAAATACTAACATAGAACTCCTTTTACATCATGTAGACCAGGTGCCCTTGCACCATACTCCCAAGCAGAACAAAATCTCAAGTTCCACTTGAGAGAAAATATTGAACTATTGTACCATGCTTATTGATGTCTTCCTTTGTCATCTAGGTGGCATTCTCCATAGGAGGGCCTTGCCACTTTACCAGGTACTCATAGTACACCTTGTGTCATTTTCTTTTGGCTTCCTTTGTATCCACAATGTACTCTAGCTTCAATGGTTGACTTGGTGGAAAATCTTTGACCTAATCTTCATCGGGAACCTTTGATGTACTTGCAGTTACAGATCCTTTAAAAGGATATAGGTCAAAAACAATAAAAATTGGAGAGATAGCCACTCTAGGAGGGAGTTCTATCTCATAGGAATTTTCTCCAAACTTGTGGACCACCCTACATGGCCCAATCTTCTTCATCTGCAACTTTGAATACTTTCCTTTAGGTAGACTTTCTTTCCTCAAATGAGCTAAGACCAAGTCCCCCACTTTGAAATGAACCTCTATCCTTTTCAATTATGCATGTTGTTTGTATTCATCAACACTCTTTTGTAGCTTGTCTCTAACTTGCTAATGTATTTCCTTCATTTCCACTGCAAAATCTTCTCCTTCAACACTCCTCTCCATGCCATTCAAATCTTTGAGTTCATACACTCCCCTAGTCTAAAATCCATACACAATCTCAAATGGGATTTTTCCAACACTTCAGTTCACAAAGTCATTATATGCAAACTCAGCTTGGCGTAGGATCAAATCCCATTGGGTTGAATGTTATTTTTTCAAGCATCTTAGGATATTTCCAAGACTTATATTGACTACTTCAATCTACCCATCTGTTTGGGGATGATAGGCAGAGCTAAAGGTTAAATTTGTTCCCAACTTCCTCCAAAGGGTTCTCCAAAAGTGACCCACAAATTTACTATCCCGGTTAGAAATAATTGTCAATGGAAATTCATGAATCCTGACCACCTCCTTCAAGAAAAAACCTACAATGTATAAGGCATCATTTGTACTTTTATATAGTATAAAATGTGCCATTTTTCTAAATCGGTCTACAACAACAAACACACTATCAAATCCTCTTTGAGTTTTGGGAAACCCCAACACAAAATCCATGTTGATGGACTCCCATGGTCTATTTGGGATTGGAAATGGTTGATAAAGACCTGCATTTGTACTACAACCCTTGGCCTTTTGACAAACAACACACTTTTCCACAAAAATTGTGACATCACTTTGCATCTTGGGCCAAAATTAATGACTTCTTACCTGTTCCAAAGTTTTATCCACACCAAAGTGACCCCCTAAGCTGCCACAATGCTTTTCCTTAATTAGATTAGTCCTCATAGAACATTTGGGAATACAAATTTGAGCATCCTTAAAAAGTAAACCTTCTTGGATCAAGAAATCAAAATTGTCTTCATGAAAAGTGTCATTGAACTAATTGCAAGAAGCATAAATACTTTTGAAATCATCATCTTCTACATACATACCTTTCAAAGCATCAATTCCCACACTTTGGAGTTGAACTTCTTGAACCAACAATGCCCTTTTTCTCAAAGCATCTGCCACATTGTTTGACTACCCTTTTTTTGTTTTATGGTGAAGGTGAAGCTTTGTAGGTACTCCACCCACTTCACATGTATGTTGTTGAGTTTTTCTTGATTTTTTAAGAAATGAAAAGCATGATTGTCAGTAAAAACAATGAGTTCCTTAGGAAGGAGATAGTGTATCCACTTCTTCAATGATTTCACCATTTCATATAACTCCAAGTCATAAGAAGAATACTTTTTCTTTGCCTCATTAAGCTTCTCACTGAAAAATGCAACAAGCCTTCCCTCTTGGCTCAATACTACTCCAATTTCATACCCACTTGTATCACATTGAATTGTGAAAACTTTGTTAAAATTAGGCAATTCTAAGATAGGTTTTTGCACTACCCTTTGCTTCAAATATTGGAAGCTTTTTTTTGCCTCATCAGACCATACAAAATTTTTCCTTTTATCTCCTTTGATTGTATCAATGATTGGAGATAAAATATGACTGAAATTATTCACAAATTTTCTATAAAAGCTAGCTAGGCCATGGAAACTTCTTACCTCACTGACTGATGTAGGAGTAGGCCAATTGAGAATTGCTTCCACCTTGTTGGGATCCATTTTCAAAGAACCTTTTGAGATCACAAATCCAAGGTAGAAAAACTCCTCCTTCATGAATTCACACTTCTTCAAATTGATCATTAGCTTTTCTTCATTCAACCTCTTAAAAACTATGTCTAAATGCTACAAGTGTTCCTCTTTAGTATTACTAAACACAAGAATACCATCCAAGTAGACAACCACAAACTTACCTATGAAGGGTTTCAGAACTTCATTGATTAATCTCATAAGATTACTTGGTGCATTTGAAGCCCAAATGTCATGAAAATACATTCATACAACCCCTCATTAGTTTTGAAGGTAGTTTTCCATTCATCCCCCTCTCTAATTCTGATTTGGTGGTAGCCACTTTTGAGGTCAATCTTTGAAAAATAGAAAGCCCCTCCTAAAAAATCCATCAAATCTTCCATTATTGGTATGGGGAACCTATACCTTATGGTGATCTTGTTAATTTCCCTTGAGTCGGTGCACATTCTCTAATCTCCCCCTTTCTTTGGCACTAAAATGGTGGGGACAACACATGGGCTAAGATTCTCTCTTATGAGGCCTTTGTCAAGCAACTCTTGAATTTTTTTCCTAATCTCTTCATTATGTTTTGGAGTCATTTTATATGCATCTTTGTTAGGAAAATTTTCCCCTAGTATGAAGTTTATATGGTGGCTCGCATCCCTTATTGGTGGCAAAGAACTAGGAAGCTCATCTACTACAATGTCTTTGTACTTGTTCAACAAGGCTTGGACCTCCTTAGGCACATCATCAACCTTTGTTGGTGTCATGACATATTTTGATTTGATTACAATGGCATAACCTTGTCCACCCTATTCTTTCATGGTTTCAAGAACTCTTTTTCCCCAACCAGCATTACACTAGACCCTACTTGTGTGTCTAGACCTTCATCTTGCAATGGAGTAAGGGTGAATGGGATCCAATCCTTTTCTATCACATAGGTATTTTTTCTTCCCATTATGTTTAGCTTTTCTATCATACTGCTAAAGTCTCCCTAAAAGTAGATGAAAAACATCCATTGTGATGATGTCACACAATATTTTATCTTTATACCCTCCTATGTTGAATTCCACCCATGTTTTCTCATTAACTAGGACCTAGTGTCCCTTATTCAACCAGGAGACCTTGTAGGGAGTGGGATGTGGGATTCTTTTCAATTTCAACTTTTCAACCATCTCTAAAGAAACTAGATTATATATGGACCTAGAATCAACAACTTTACACACCGTACCTTGATATTTGTAGGTGGTTCTAAAGAGGGATTTTCTTTGTGGAGGCTCTTTCACCACATGGACTTTGAGTAATGTTCTCCTCATCATTAGAGATTCTCCAATTTCTAGAGTATCATGCTAAGATGGAGAGTTGACACTCTCATAGTCTTCTTCTTGCACCAATTGAGTTTTCCTTTCTCCACCATGTGAAGTACAAGGTTGCTTATCTAGACATTTCTATGCTTGATGGCCAAAATAATTGCATTGATAGCATCTTCTTGAAAATTTATTTGATCCTCTACCTTCTCCTCCAAATCTACCTCTACTATTTGATCTCCTACCTCTGAAACTGCATCTTGATTATGAGCTTTGCTCTTGATGGCTACTTGACTCTCCTTGTGCTTTTTTAGATTGTCCTCTTCCTCCAAATGTTCCTCTACCCCTAAAGTTATTTCCTCTGCCTCTAGCTTGTTTCTCCTACCTTCTCTTCAACTTTTCTTCTACCTTAATAGCCAATTGAAAACATTCTTCCACCATTCTAGGGGTGGTGAGACTCAAGTCATCTTGTATTTTGAAACTCAATCCATTTATGTACCTTGCTAATTTCTCCACCTCATCCTCAACATGACCTACCCTTATGCTTAACTTATGAAACTCCTTTGTATAATCCATGACATCCATCTCTTTTTGTTTGAGGTTTTGAAGCTTTCTAAATGTTTTAATTGCAGTCACCAGGCATAAATTGACTCTTGTTTTTAGACACCATCCTGTCCCAAGAATTGATTTTTGTCTTTCCCTTCTTCACTCTCTCTTCCTGCACATAATTCCACCAAGTTAAGGCAGGGCCTTTCAACTTTGTTTTAGCAAACTTCACCCTTTGGTCATCTGCTACCTATTCATACTCAAAATAGTTATCTAGTACATCAATCTGACCTAGCACCTCTTCACTATCCAACTTCCCACCATACATGGGAAATTCCATCTTCACCTTAAGATTATCTCCCTTGGAAGCCTTCAAAATCTTAACCATTATCAATTCATTAGGGTCCAACTCATCATCACCTTGGACTCCTCCTTGAGGGTTTTCATTTTCACTCTCTTCCTCTTCCTCTTCATCACTCTGGTCTCCAACGACCACACCTCTCCTTTGGTTTGATTCAAGTGCTGCAAGTCTAGCTAGGACAGCTTCTTGAGACTCCTTTACCTATCTCAACTCCTTGGCATTCTTTTCTATTAACTCTCTCACTTCTCTAGTAGTTGGATTTCTTTTAAGAGGCATCTTTTCTTCTTTCAAACTTCAACCTTTTACATTTATTGATCAAAACCTATGATCTAATACCAATTGTATATAGAGTATGGTGGAGATGTCAAGACAATAACAAATCAAACAAACTTAGCAACTTTGAAACCCTAACTTGGCATCTTTCTCCCAAAATCTTCAATTCTCCTTGTATTACTTATAACAGGGTTTTCCCATCATAACTTCCAAAAAAGGCTTGATACCCAAAATTGGATCATCATTTAGAATGCCCTTTATGCCACTTTAAAACATATCAAATTTACAAATATGGTTGATTTGTAACAACACCACCCAATTTTGACTGCTACGCAACAAATAGGCCTAAATAGGCTTGTTTTTCAAAGCAACTACAAGATGAACTCTCTCTCAATCACAAACCTTCACTCCAAGGCTTCAATCATGTCACATGGGGTTTGAATATATATATATTACCAACTAAAATCATCACCAACTCTTCTATTGACAAAATCCTATGACTAACTATCCTCTTAAGCCCAATACATAGAGATATTAGGCTATTGTTGCATCGAAATCGGCCCTAACTCCATCCCCTACTCTTTCCAACCCTATAAATATTAAAATCACTCTAACTGCTTCTATTCCACCAAATATAAAAATTTTCCACTAGTGGAATGGTCCCCTAATTCATGTTTCTTCTATCAAACCCTCCAAACTAGGGTTTCCTGACTGTTTTCAGTAAATTAGCTCTAAATCCCTTCAAACCTAATTAAATCTAATAAAATAAATTGCAAAAAATAGTAGATTTAGTCCCTCATCAGTTCCAATGAAAATTAGTTCATTTGCAGATAGTACAAAGTCGTACAATCTCCTGTAGCAGCAAGAAATCAATGTAAACACATAGAAAACAAAGTTATTATTATTGTTTGATCTCCAAAAATGTCTTCAAAGAGTTTCCTCGACCACAAAAGGAAATATTTAAACCTTTTACAACCAAAACCAATGGTTCCAAACTACTTTTCAAACAACTGACCATTTGACTTCCATACAAGCCAAAAAAGCAAAGTTGCTTTGCAACTTTTGGAACATTTGCACAACTTGACATCTTTTTGCAAATATGATCCCACGTGACCCTAATCAACTTAAAACATGACAACATGGTCTGAATAGAGCTTATTACAATAAAAGTGACTCAAAACACAAAAATACTAACATAGAACCCCTTTTACATCATGTAGACCAGGTGCCCCTACACCAATTCATTGGTCACTCCAAGGAACGACCTTCAATTAATGACTATTTCAGTTTTTCCCTAACATTATCATGGGTCAATCTAGGTTGATTTCCCTTTGATTGGAATAAATATATTTATTCATATAGCTCAATATGCATGAGCTTACCTATGATTAACAACATGCTTCTAATAGATCTTGAAGATCGATTCATCAAATGCGAGGGTTAGAATGATAAGTCTGTTCCACCTTTGTTCAAGGTGAATGATGTAGTCTTATTAGAAAATAGCGACAACTAATATTGCTCTAAGATTCTAATACAATTTATACACCTAGAGGGTGTGACCTCCATCATCCAGCCTAGCCGATTGAGATAGCATTTACTATATATATATAATTAATTGTTGAAAATATGGTGGCAATAAAGTCGAATCCCTAAGGGATCAAACAACTTATTTTTCTTTGCATTATTTTCAAATGGAGAATTTTTTGCTATCTAGATTTAATCTGATTAGCCATTAAATGGCTAGATTAATTCACATGCATGGAAATATAGAATGAGGCAAAAATATACTAAAAATTTTTCCTTGACCAAGCTCGTCCAACCTATCATCAAGATATAAAAAGAATGATTAACAAGAAACATATTGGGTCGGCTGATAAGGCCTTGTTTGCATATGCAAAAGATGATTGATTCACATGAAATCAAAATAATATCTAAGTCAATTATATTTGCAAATGTTTAACATTTTTTTGCTGAATCAAATCGAATCGACAACACAAGAATATTGAAAGCCTTATGAATAGAAAAATTGGGAAATCAAGCATATTTCCAAACAAATATCGATTTACCTCAAATTGTGCTTTTTCCTAAGCCTTTTTCATCTGATTTTTCCTCATAGTCGAGTCACCTATTTTCTTCTTCTTGGAAACACATCCACACTATTTTTTATGTTTTTCCAGTGATCTATTTTTCAAAAAAAAGAAAGATTCCTCCTTCTTACCTGCTCACATGAATATGGGTAGTTTCTTCATAATGGGCATTAATTTTCTCAGCCCCACTATATCAAATTTTGATTAATTGGTCATAATTTGAATACAGGCCATGACCATTATGGGATCTTCTCACTCACGATTTCCATTCGAATTCGATCAAATATGATAGTAATAATTTTTGATTCTAAATTTATTTTCTTTAAGGAATATGTTGGTTAATTTTAACAAACCAACCAGGCCTTAGCAAATATCTATGAGTCTTCCAAACTTAATTCTTGAATACCTGCTAGACGAGTGGCCAACAAACAAGATAAAGTGTGTATTTATTTATCTCTTGCACTTTGGGTTTTGCTAGACATAAGAGGGTGTTCCCACAATGCCTAATAGATAACTCATTTTAACAATTTATACATACATTGTAAATCAAGGTAGAAAGATTCTCACTAATTGCAAATAAGATGAAATCAATCACAGAGGTAGTAATTCTTTGAGTTAATTATGTATCTTAAGCTGATAATGCAAAACAACAACAAATAATAGGCGAGTCACGAGTAATTTTTGAAATATTTCTCTTAAGTTGAAAGAATAAAAACCCAAGAAAGGTTAAATGGGTTAAAGATCAGTGCCATTATCTATGGGTTAGGAGTCTGTGCAAATTGAAACATAAGGCAAGTTTAATTCTGAGCATTTATGATCTAGTGATATCACCTTGCAATTAACAAATCATTGACTGAATACTAAAGACTTCTTACCAAATCCAAATGACATTGTATAGAAACTCATGATCTAATCTAAGCACTTTAACTCATTCCATGAACAAGATCCAAAACCAGATCACATATCAAATCATAACACGGTGAAAATTAATGAAATGATCGTTGATCAATATTTTCATTAATAATTCTAATACAACACCAAAGGAGAGACTATAGACTCAGAAAATCTCCATTATCATTCAAATATACTCAGAAGCCATACGTTTTACTAAATTTACTATTTAGACTCAAAACAATAGATAAAGACTCAACATATATGCTTTGTATTTTTCTAATTCTCTTAATGTAGCTCCAAAACTTCAACAAAAAAGATCCACACAAATGGCCCTGAAATCCATTTTATAGAATAAGGGAGCAAAAACAAGCCTCAGGCCAATTCTACACATGTCAATATCGAATTGGACTGCGAGAAGGTATATTCCAAATTCAATTATATTTACAATCGTCAAAAATGGGGGGAATACACATAAGAAAAATAGTATTTACATTTGCAATAAGGAGAAACTTTTCCTTTTCAAAAACATATGTCAAAAGAAAGCGTCTAATTCATCGAGAAAAATAACAAAATAATGTGGACTATAGGTGAGTCAGCATCTCAATCAGCATCCCACATCATCAATAGTCAATATTTTTCTATGAAACATATGTTTTATCTTTGCAATCTCTAAGGCCAGACCTGTACAATACATGACCCAATATATGTTTCACAAACCAATCTTTCCAACATACAACCTTACCCATTCTTCATATTCTTCCTCAGATGGCTAGTCAAAGTCCATAATTTTTTGTATGGCTTTCCTGTAAGGGGAATACATGGTTACAACTACATTGGATTCCCTATCGAAATCCTCTAGAAAGTTGATAAGAAATTTTAACCTCCCCAGGGTGTTATTGAAGATATCAATATTAACTTCTTTGCAAATTTCACCAACCTAGGAATCAATAACCTCATCCATTTCCCTCTTCCATATGTCTGCAATGGTATCACTTCATAATTTGTAACCTCAATATTTGGTAGTGGTGCTAAATCAATGTGAGTGTATTGAGATAATAGTTCTATTGTCTTTTGCTCGAGTGGGGCTGCATATCCCTAACACTTCTGCTCACTCAACTCACACACAAAATCATAAAATAGAAGCACTAGAGGGTATTTATCTTCATGTTCGCCAGCTCCCAGTAAAATCAACTTCAATCTCTCAGCTCTTGGGACCCATTTATTCAAGTTTGGTATAGCGAACACTTTATCTTTTTGAGACAACCTCATTGTACGCATCATCAAAGCATAGTTGTCATGCACACTATTGAGTCTTTCTTGAATCTTCTTATTTAAATGTTTTAAGGAAATACTGACAACCTTTGATATGTTCTCATACATTGCATCTTGAGCTTTCTCTTGCAACTTCTTATATACCTCAATTTGCAGAAGCAGTTGATCTTTGTCAGATGAATTAGAGCTTGGTCTACTTATTTCTTCCTCTGCACTTGATTCTTGTCCTTAATTATATGGTACTATTGCTAGAGCCTAACTATGAAGTGAGTGTCGCAAAGATTTCATTAGAGAGACTGAAGGTGGGTGGCTTGAGCTAGGTTAGCCACATTCATTTTGTACTTCCTGTCTTTGTTTATAGAAAGCTAGTTCAGTTTCTAGTTTAGCCACTCTCTGTTGGTTGTTGTCATAATCATTCAGGAGTTCACTATACTTAACTCTTAGATTATTTCTTTCCAAGGTAAGTCCCTCAACAGTTGACTGGGTAAACCTGACAACATTAACAACCATGTATGTAGCTTCCAATGTTGGAGTATCAGCAACTCTTTTTACAAGAAGTTGTCCACTAAGCTTTGATGGCTCGACCAAGATTGGTTTCCTAAATGCTGAAGATAATTACCATATTGCCAATGCATCCCAATCCTCACTGAAAGTTGAACCGCAAAGTGCCATTTGTAGTTCTTCTTCTATTTGTATAAGAGGTCTCTCAGACCTTCTTATAGCATCTAAAACAATAGCATCAACAATATTGCACTCTGGAAATATCAATACACCACTCTTCTTTACAAGTTCTTTGCCCTGCTAGGCATTAATATTTTTGAACTCATCTTTCATAATGCTTCTTACATTCGCCTTAATGACACTTTCAGGCTATTCAGGGTGATTTGTTTCTTGTGCAGCTCCCAACTTCCTCATGATCTCAAGGAAATCTATTCCCATAGGAACATCTATAGGAAAAACATATGGGCCCAAACCACTTCCATATATCCTGAAAATTTGTCTTATCATGATACAAAATCAAATCTCCCCAGTTATGACTCAAATTTAAATATGGCCTTAGCTCTCTAGGTCTCAAGAACTCATGGATTTCCTTGGGAATCCTTGGTGGTTCATATACCAAGGCCCTCCTTGTCCTATATGCAAAAGCATTTTTGAACACCACAAAGTTGTACCTCTTATCATCTTTATCTAGGATACGTGTCCAACACTGAATAGGTAAGTCGACACCATCCCTTTTCCTTTCTAATGTGATCTCCTTCTCAAAGGATTTTTGTCCCTTATATAGGAACATATGCATTAACAATGAGTACCACCAGAACTTTACCCATTGTTTCCCTCCTCACAATTCAACTAATCCCTAATGGATGTGATCAACCATATAGGTTGCATAATCATAAACAATATTGTACAGTGGGTGTTGCATATGTGTGGCAAGGTAGCTATACTCCTTTTGCAATGTGTTAGGTGGGTTGGCGCCCACAATTTGGTAAAAGGAGTATACAATCTTTTTGAAATAACTGGAAAAATAGCTCATTAGGAAAGGTTTGAGCTCTCTATCATCAATCTTAACCCTCCTCCTTTGTTTCCCAGTTCCAACCACTGTAGTATGTAGAGGTAGCATTTTTGATCTAATGAATACCTTGGTATTGTTATACTCTTTTCTGATAGTATCAATATCCAAAGGAAGCATATTTGAATTCCTTTCATGTAGGTCAAAAAACTTTTCAATTTATTCACTAGTTATTTTTACCATAACCACCCCATCATATGTCTAGACTGCCCTAGAAACTGGATCATACTTTGATGTGATATCCTTCAAGAGGTCCACATCCATGTACACATTGGGGACAATCAGTCTCCCCATATTCAGATTTTATGGGTTACTAAAAGGGGACCCAAGGTTTCTATTTCCAAACCAATGTTGAAACATCTTCCATCATGTGTAGGGTACATCGACATCCTTGATCAAGCAAGCTTTATCTATCAAACCCTCCTTCATAGTAGGGCCACAAAACAAGACCCTTACCTCTAGTTTTCTATTGGTAGACTGGGGTATCAAATCAATTATGTCTTGAGAAAGGGTTCTAGACTGGGTAGAGGAAGAAGCACCTTGAATTTTGGGAGCCATGGGCTTGAATACGCAAGAGTTGTTTTGGAAGAATTTTAACTACTCAACTCCTAATTGCAATTTATGACCAAGGAAGAGGGATAAATTTGGGAAATTTATAGGGCTACAAATTTTAAATGCAAAGATTAACCGTAATTTTAAAACAATGAAAGAAAAATGGTGAAAGGAACATGTTTTAAAGCAAATTAAAAGCAAGTTGTCACTCAGAAAACTGGAAAGGCATAAAATTGTGTTTATGGTACTTACTTCTTTTGACTATGAAAAACCATATTGCCGACATAGATAATTTTTGAAATTCACTTCTTAGCTCCTTGTATTGCTTTGGACACATCTTGAAATATCATACAGGCAAGTGTTGGCCGCATACACAATTTTTAAGGGAATTGAATAGGTTTACGAGTCATTTCAGCCATTAATGTCCATTCGCGCAAAGCAAACAATTGCAATAGGCGTACTTGCATTTTTTGAATACATGTCCTTGATCCATAGCTAAGCTAGGCATCTCAAATGACTTAGATTGAGTCAAACTCATTTGAATTCAGAATATGGCTCCAACTCAGATGAACAGCCAATAGGGAATCACTGACAAGACTTTCCCCGTGTACAAGAGGGACCCACACACTAGTAACCGTGGAGTGCATGTGGCAACATCTCGTGGGTCTCACCATTTTTAAAGAACTTGCATCTTTCGTCTGCGAGCTAGAGGGGAACGACAATGATCATCTCACTTCACGCACTTAACATCGTCAATCTCAAAGTTCTGGACATTGAGATGAGATATATCGGCTAGGCCCACATACATGTGGCATCGTTTCGTTAACCCCATAACAATTAAACTACATTTGTTTCAAATAGATAGGCCAACGAGGAACGGTCCACATTGAATCTTGTGATCTCGTGATCATCAGATTTGCATGAAAATACAATAGTTAATCTTAAAAAGTGGCCTTGATTAGGCCGAAGAGATCTTACCCCTCAGGGATTCATGACTTAAGCGTAAGTTATTTATATGCAAAGATTAAAGGTTGAATTTGGGAATATCTTAAGACGCCTTGCGACCGAAAATGATCAAATAGCTCTAAATGAAGGGGCCGGTAGGAAATGTAAAATTATGACTCGAGAAGCAACTTATACCATAGGTAACCGGACCAACAAGTCAATGGAGAAATATGACATCTGAGGATAATAAGGGGATTTTGGATGACAAGTTCATTCAAATAAAACCCTTAACCCTGTGTGTAATCAACATACAATGTTGATATTGAGGATAAAAGACCTCAAAATATAAAGGATTTTTTGGGGTTCTAACAACAACTCATGCTAGGGGACGCATACCCCTAGTGGGTATGGCCAGAAACAGATCTCTTGGTGGAACAAACCAAACATAGAGGGATCAAATGGCAAGATCTTGCATAGACTAGGCAAGTAGACACAACAGAAAGCAAACACACCAATTTTTTTACAAAACTATACAATGTACATGGATACAAACCTATTTAAGGAGAAATAGGGTTTCAGGAACTGTCCATGTACTGGTAGTTCCATAAATTCACCTGCAAGTGACTATAAGAAGTAAGAATCTTCCCCATGAATGTCTGCGATTAAGGGCCAAGCCACAGGGGATCAAACTTCCCATGTTTTCCTTTATCCTCTAGTCTGGCATTCCACATCAATACAATTCATCCCACCTCAAATTTCCTTGGCATACCTCACTTTCCATGTAAATATTTAACTTGAAGTTGCATCTTCTCATTCTTCTTGTGAGCTTCTCTCCTTAGCTCATCAAGCTCAGCCAATTCATTCATCCTATTCTGCACTTCATCACAAATTTCAGTATCATATTCCTAAACAAACTTAGACATTTTTATCAAATTATTGTGCGAGATCCTAGCCTCTGCTCCATACACCAAGTTGAAAGGAGAATGTCCAAATGGATTTCTTGACTGCGGTTCTATCTGCTCATAATGCTAATTGTAATTTTGAATCCCAAGCCTTATTATTCTTATCAAGAACTCGTTTAATAATCTTCATGCGACTTTTATTATTGGATTTAGCATGTCCATTTCCTTGGGGATTTTATGAAGATGAATATGATACATTTATACCATGCTTGTTACAAAAATTCATAAATTCTTCTGACCTAAAGCACATTGCATTATCTGTGACAATTTTTTCAGGAACACCAAATCGGCTCAAAATGTTCATCACAAAATAAATGACTACTTTTCTAGTAGCCTTCTTGGTGGGGATGGCCTCAACCCACATTGTGAAATAGTTGGTAGCAACTAAGATCCAAGCATGCCCTCCACTAGATTTTACTGTCAATTCTCCAATAAAGTCGATACCCCACTGATGAAAGGGGGCTGGTGCTAAAACTAGCTTGAGTGGTAAATTACCTAAGAATTTTAGTTTTCCTATAAATTTTTGATAGGTATCACATTTTTCTACAAGCTAGTGCATCCTTAAATACTGTAGGCCACCAAAACCCAGCCCTCAAGACCTTGTCTGCTATTGTCTTGGCCATATAGTGACCTTTGTACACTTCTTTATGCATTTCAATCAGAAGATGTTCCAATTGGTCACCATCCACACATCTAAGGAGCACACCCTCTGGACTTCTCCACTAGAGTTCACCATCAATAATAACATGTCTGATTACATGTAACTTCAAGGTTCTTCTTTCATTCTTTGGCATGCCATCCAGGCATTTCATGGTCTGCAAGTATTCAACAATCCTTCGGTACCAACCACATGTTCGCATATCACAAATGTGAGAAACATTTTCCAATTCTACCTCATTGATTTGATTGGCTTGCAGGTTAGATTTAGCCATAAGTTTGTCCAGGCCTTGGCCCCTCACTAGCATTGTAATCTAAATATCTATGTTGAATTCTTGAATCCTGTTTATCCACCTACATCTTATGCTCGTAGTTTCTTGTCACTACTGAATTTGAATCCATTTTCTGATGAACGCTCATTAGTCGTTTGACAAACATTTGTCAGAAAATCGACGAATTGACAAAAAAAAATTCATCGCTATTTTTTCATCGAAATTCTGACAACGAATTAAACATCAAAATAATAGTGCAGATTCGTCAGTCATTGACATCATAAAATGACTCAGATGTTCGTCAGAATATCGACAAAAAATTTGTGTATCCACCAACGAATTACAGCAAAAATGAAATTGCAATAGCTCTTCTAAAGCATCAAAACAACACCAGAAGTTTGTCACCATTTCAACGAAATCAGAAAGGAGTTATGACAAAGCTTTCATCGCAACTATAGCAACTTTGTCAGACCTTTTTTGTGATTCATCAGTGGCCTTCATTGAAATTGCGATGAAACAATGCAATTTTGAAAGAAAAAAAAATCATTGAAATGTACCATCATGAAGAGTCTTGGCGATGACCACCGAAGCTAACCCATCAGTGAGAGATCAATCATCAGCATAGGATAGAAAAATCACTCTAATCGTCCATGTCTTGCCGATAACTTCCATCGGCAAGACAGATCCAATGTCACATCGATCTGACCTCTTCAAGAGTTTTGAACACTACTGGTTATCAGCAAGACATTCTGAGGGTCTTGCCGATTAAACAAGTGTCTAAGAGCAAGTAAACAAATGGAACCTATTAATTTTCTTATTTTGGGATTCTTTAAATCATAGAATAAATACCATCTTCTTGTGTATAATGTACTTATATTCAAATTTTAATTCGAGACCAATTGTCATTGCACATTCCATTTTACTTGCACAAAGTATTCTATAAGCAATATATTGATAATGCCAAATGATTCATGGTGTTGTACAACTCTACCTATCATCACAGTTCTATTGTTCCCCCCTAGAGAATCCTAAAAAGACAAGTTTACAATACCAAGTCAAATAATATGAAAAAGACTTACTTCCATACAAATTAAATGATTATTCTCACAATGGCAATTGTCTAATTACAACAACAATTCCATGAAAGGTTATCCATGCTTCATAATAGATGACTGATCATACATACAGACTGCAAGATGCATAGAAATATCATTACACTTGAGAACAACCAAGGGCTAACAAGGGAAGGAGTTAAGAAACGTTTGGATTGAAGAGAAAATGTGTAGGGAAAATGTTGAGTAGTGTCAAGAGAATGGAGCTTGTAGAACATATTCTTGACCTAATCAAGCTCTTGAACAACTTAAACAAAATTAAAATACTAACACATACATGAGACATGTAATGAACTTCCAATATCTGTTATCTTTTTCATTAATGCAGAGGTAGGTAAAGGAGAAATAATTATAATTGTAACACTATTCATAGTCCAGTAAATTATGTTAGTAATTTGTGTTTAATGGACCTCAATTTTATCATTATACTTCCCATCTGATACCATATTTTAATCCAGGGTTCAACTATCTCAGATCTAAAGAAGCACCTTCAATTAACCATTTAAAGTACTATAAAATAAGGTAAGACTTTTACTTGAGAAATATTGGGTACATTTGTAGGATTAAAGTTCTCGCAATCATCAGGGTTTATTGGCACACAGACACAACCTGCAACATATGAAGTAATGGATGACTACAAGTTAGTGAAATGGTCCTTAATATGTGTCTGGTTTGCAAATTGATTGGTAGAAAATAAGGTTACAAACAGATCTACATGAAAAATTATGAGGACAATCTACTATAATCATCAAAATATATGAAAAGTGCAAAGGAATGAGCTGAGCTACATCTCTAGAGCCTAAAAAAAACACATGCAAGAAACCTAAAAAAAAGAACAAACCAATTTTTGGATGAATACAAAATGGTGCCTTCACCAAGTGATTCATATTCTTTCACACCTGACAAGACATTAAGAAGATTTTAGTCTTCTGTGAAATTAACTACTTACAGAATAAACCTAGAAACCAATATTATATACCTCCATGTCTAGCCGGGGGTAGGTATAAGAGAAAAAAATTTCCTCAATGCAATGCCAAAAAATATCAATGTGTGTGTAGGTTTGTATTACTCAAAATATCATTTCACTGCCTAAGGAAAAATACCAAAGTGATATTTTAAATTTCAATCTTCACATAGGCTCCCTTATTGCTACACATGCATATACAAGCATTATTCGAGCTCTAAACTATTCAAATATTAAGGATTTATTTAGCTATAAGATGGAAAGTTGTTGTTTAGACATAATCCATCATCTTTTACATATCTTTATTCACTCCTAGAGCTTCAGATAAATTTGTGTAAATGAGACAGAAATGTGAATCTTTTATGACAAAGGAAATTCTTAAAAGGAGGGGGGAGAGAGAAAAGGGTAGGGGGCAAGAGAATACTTGAATGTATAGCCAAGTATAACATTTTGATCATTATAACAATGAAACAAATCTTAAGTTTGAAGCATTAATATCATTTATAACATTTATGATCAAGAATGAATGTAAGTAGAGAAACTTTTGCATACCTATAGATGGTACAAAATTTCATGGTTAAGTGGAAGCCTCCCATCAACAACAAGATCCAATATCCATGTATCTATCTCAATCGAGCCCCTAAACCCTTCAGAGCTGTCAATTTTTCCACTAAACTATTATGCAAAAAATTCAAATTTTAGAGTTATGTCACCACTAAAAACAGAAGAAACAGAGTTTTGAAACCAAATCCACACACAACACAATGTGGTATTCATACAAAGCCATACAAAAAAAATAAACTCAGAACATTGGAATGGAAACAACTTCAAATTATGATGCAGAGCATGGATTTAGGGTATAAAGAATCATTTTTCTGCCACCATAGTGAAAATTTATCACTTTCTTTCATCTTTGCATATTGGTTTGACGCTTCAAATGATGCATTTCTTATATTGAAAAGTGCATTACCTTATTGAGCTTCTCTTTGTTTCGAGAATAGTTTAATATTCTCTTTGTTTCGAGAATAGTTTAATATTCTCTACTTAACAGGGCCAACCACATGATGGTGGAAGCTCATTTGGCCCCTCCCCCCCTCACATCACTCTCAATTTCCCATACCCAATCATATAACATTAATCATTCATTCATCCATTAATAGAATATAACATTCATTCATCCATTAATAACATATAACATTCATTCATTAACATATAACATTCATCAATTAACATATTCACATTCATTCATTGACATATAATATTCATTCTTTCAGTTTTTACATATTATCAAAAATATGGTTGTCAGGATATGATTACAATCACTTTTTTTCTTTTTTTCTTTTTTAAAGCTAAAAAAATATGAAGTGGAGTATCATTTTCTAAATCATCTGTCCCCCCTTTAGCTGTTCTGCCCTCTCCTCATGATCTTAATGTACGCCTAGTTGTCTCTTCATGACGTGGACAGTGTTGCAATAACAAAGAAATGTTACACTGATATGTTTTATTATTATTGTTACAAGTATTTCATTAATTAAAAGAAAATTAGAGTGGTTCTCTTTACCTGTTGGGTCCACATCATGTTCCTGAACTTCTGTTATAGACTCATGCTCAACATTCTGAACACCCTCTAAATCCTTATCTGCAGTTGAAACACGAAAGGTTACATTAATTAATACACCAATTGAAATTAAATATGTTTAAAAGAACATGAGAGTGGTCCTCTTTACTTGATGGGGCCACACCATGTTCCTGATCTTCTAGCCTGATCATGCTCAACACGTTGATCATGCTCTACATGCTCTAAAGTTGAAACATGAAAGGTTACATTAATTAATACACCAATTGCAATTAAATATGTTTAAAAGAGCTTTAGAGTGGTCCTCTTTACCTAATGGGGCAACATCATGTTCTTGATCTTCTCTAGCCTGATCATGCTCAACATGTTGATCACGCTCTACATGCTCTAAAGTACCGGGATGCACACCATGACCTTCATCTGCAGGTTGTACTCCACCCTCACTAGGCTGCATTCCAATGTCATGTGCAGTATTATCATTGGTTGAATGTTTAAAACAAATAGGCATGTAATTACTTTATGGTGGAAATTAATATTGAATAGATTGCACAAGTATTCAATTTTAAATAAACTTTATTGAGTTTATTTACCTACGTGTTGGATGTAGTGGAAGATTGTGTTTGCCCAGTCAAGACTCTTAGGCGTTCAGCCTCGGCTCCATAGCCTTGCTAGAAGGAAATCTTCAGGTCATCTTCTGTGGGAACTCTGTTGAATTCAGAGCCCTACATTTTTGCATAAGATCATGAATTTTGCTTCTATAGTGTGATAAAACCAAAATTGTTTTCAATTTATTATTTGGATACAATATTTCATTTATTGATACTTACAATTCATGCGACTAATTTCATATAACCACCAGAGCCAAGTTTGTGTTGCCCGTGTTTTTCTAGTCTTTCCTTTGTTTCCTTCGATGTGTCGGGCAACCTATGAAAAGTTTGAAATACGTTAGATTATGTAAAAAGAAAGAGTAATCAATATATAATTACATTGTTGATAGTATCACATACCTTCCTTGGCCCGGTGGTGTCTTTCCTTTTTTCTTTTGAACCTTCTCCTTTCCATCCAACACCGGGTCCTTCCACTCCCTCTCCGGAATCATGGGGGGACGCTCGTAATTTTTGTTCTTCTCTAAATGTGACCTATATTGGTCCCTCACATACTTTAGATAGCTACTAGCTTTCTTAAGGACCTTGGTTTGGTTGAATGTTTTATCACTGAAGAGCACAACTAAACGGTTAATAAGCTCATCTTTTAAATCTTGATTTTGGGCATTCCACCATGTACGTATGGTGGGCCCGAAGAGCTCCAATGTAATATCACTTAGATGTTTATAAAAAAAATCATTTCCTGCAAAATGATCATGGGATCAATAGTCTAAAAAGAGCGATCAATAAGTAAATTTCAATTGGATTATATATAATAATAATTAAAACATTTTAAAGTACCTGGGACCTTCTCTATGTTTATGGGAACGAAATCCTCGGTCACCACAAATGTGACCGACAATGTTCCCGTACTAGTAATACAAGAAGATCCAGGAAATGCTACTAAAATATCATCAGTACTAGTGGCCTCTACATCCCCAAGTACATGTCCTGACGCATGTTCTAGCATGTGTTCGCTGCTAGAGGGTTCACTAACAAATGCCTGCATGGTATGTGTTTCTGACATTTCAGACAAAAATATAGGCACAGATGATGGGGTCATATGATGTGATGTATGCGCAGAAAGATCAGGATGGACACTTGTACCAACCCCTACTCCTCGAGCAGCACTTGGAATACCCTGATCATGGCCAGGAGCATCATGAGGATGCAAAAAATCCTGTAAAAACAACACATATTTTAGTTCATGACATAAAAGAGTATAAAATATAAAACCATGAATGAACTTATGTTATAATTAAAGACCTCATGACAACTTACTTGCAAGTTTTGTGATCTCTCAGTCAATATTTTAACCCTCTCTCTTATCTCATCTATTTGAGGCACTATGAATAACAACTTAATGATTTATTCATTGCATTTTTTTTGGGTCTTCCTTATCATATTGAGAAGGTTTGTTGAATAAGTGGTGTCATCATCACATAATATTGACTACACCTCCCTATGGATGCTCTCGTCTACTACTGGTCCCTTTCTCTGATCAATCGACTGCAACAAGAATATTAAAAACATTATCGAAATTAACCCAATAAACTTATCAAAACAACATAATAATAAAACATTTTTCTCGTATCTAATTTGTACAATTACAATGAGGTAAACCTGTCAGGTAGAAGTGCCTGAAGATAAATTGTGATCTATGCTCTGGTCCAAAGCCTTCTTCGTATGATCAATGTCTCGTTGTGACAAAAATTAAATATAAAAAAACATTACCAAAATGAAACCAATAGACTTACAAAAAAAAACATAAGAATAAAATGGTATATTGGAGTCATTAATTAGAGGTTGGGTAAAATGGTACATAGTACGTACCATCCCCATAGTAACTATGTTTGTAACTAAGCAATTCAAATTGTAATCAATTAGCAACTCTTCCCCTACATTTATTGATTTTATCACACATACGAATACACGGTTTCCCTCGCGCACCTCGAATATGCAATTGGGTTGCTTATTTGTTGACCCAGGTCATGTACTGTTTATAAACCCTGCAATATTCCCTGATGATTTTTGCCTTCCATCAATTTACATAGCCACTCCTTTATTTTGATCCTTATCTTTTAGTTGTATATAATTTGATGAAAGTGCATACCTACGCATACTTCATGTATATCGAACCAGTTGCATCCAATCTTTGTAATTGTAATAGGGTTCGACATACTCCATCAATTCAGTAACTTTTTTATAACAAACCTTTATGTTGTCCATGCAAAATAGGCCCAAACCATGTAATGAAGATGATGCTATGCGATATATCCTCTCGTTGACACAAAAATTAGTGTTTATTGGAGGAAGTTCCTTGGGTACCCATTGTTTCTATAGATGTTTGTACCTCAAGGGAACCTTGATGTCGCCTATGCTCTCATCATCATAAGAACATGACCCCCCTTTAGCAAGAAAAAATTCCATGTGTTTACAGATTTTTCTTCTAATCTTTTGACCTCTAGTTGATCTCCCTCTTTTAGACATACTGCATGTCTCGCTTTCCTCTTCTCTTCCTGAATTTCCCTTGCTCGAAGAAGACAAATCTGACAAATACCTATTTGGTGGTACCTACACTCATAAGCATGTTGGATGAATTTCTTTAATGGTGATGTGATCCTAAGGTGACATTATGATTAATCTATCATTTCATCACTAGAATTTCACAAGTTATAAGGTAATCAAGTCTTGATAGATTGCAAGTTATTGTTACTACCATCTAAATGTGTCCATCACAAATCAAATATACTTAACGTTTTAACTCCCAAACTTTGTAACAAGTGTTAAATGTGACTATGGTCCACCAGCTACACAACCAAGGCCTCAAATGTATTCTCTAATTGTAATAAAAGGACTTTTTCTCTTCATTCAAGTAAATAAACTTGAAGGGAAACACCACCAAGTGGTTTATTGGACACCTATGGGACTAAAAATAGCAGCAAATTTACATTTAATTTCCATATGTCTAAGTGGTTGATGGGGAGGGAGTGTGTACTAGGCCTGTTTAAGTCATCATAAGTTTATGCTTTGGCAATAAATTTTTTTTAAGTCATCTTAAATCTTCCTATGTCTAATTGCTAGGAGACTTTTGGTATGTTTTAAGGTAGGATGATTGATGAAAGAGCCCAAAGAGCCTTTCTCCATGGTATCCAAGTACACATAGCAGTGGTCTTTTCTTATACGGTTGGACATGATTTAAAGAACTTAGCTAGGACTTATTCATTTAACCTAAGGTTTTCTCATAACGCCATCATTGGAAAAGTATGATCAAATTCTTCTATTATGAAGAATTGGTCTATGTGCCTCTAGTAATCACTATAAATGTTTGTAAGGATAAAATGACTAATTGCATCAGGTAGGAGAGAATCAACTTTGAGTTCTTCAAAGATTATATTCCTCTATTCATAATTTTTAAGGGTTGTGTGTGGAGGAGGTTATCACTACTAAGAAGGGAGGAGACCTTTCCTTGTATTCTTTTATAATTTTCATTATTCTTATTTATTTTACACCTACATTTACAAATACACATACATATGCATTTACTGTTTTCATTTATTTCTCATGTAGTTTAATAGTTTGATCGATTTCATATTATATGTGTTGAAGACTTTAGAATTTCAATTACATTAATTTATGGATATGTTGTATCTATAACACTACAAAACCATATGCTCTTTGCTTTGCATTTAGAAATACACATTTATATACATAGATATAGATTTCTTTAATGATATGTTGCATTTATTGTTCTAGGAGAGCATCCAGTAATTGCATTTACATTTATATTTAAAAATACATATACATACATACATACATACATACATACATATATATATATATGTATATCATTTATATTCAATGTTGACAAACAACCCATTAGGTCTGCACATGGATAAAAACTCATAAAATCAGATCTCCCATACATATTTTGTTGAAACCTAGGCTTGAACCTCTCATTTCACATTCTTTTTTTCACAAAACTATTGAGGACAACAATTATACCTTTTTTATTTCTCATCCTACGCCCTATTCATGCATCCTACAATTACAACAATATCCATGGGGCCTCTTACACAAGCTACAGTAATCACAAAAAGTGTAAGAGCCCCTTTATATCATGTTTGGACTACAAAACCCTCAAAAATAGGGTAACTCAGATTATGATTTGTTGGTGAGCTGTATGGACAAAATCATTAGCACTAGCTCATTCTTGGAGTCTTTTGAAGAATGGTGTGGTAGTTAAGTACAAACCTTATAGTGTCAAGGTGAATGAGGTGATCAATTTTGATTGGCCAACTGATGAGAGTACCAGAAATGGGTAAATGTATATTTAACTAAGGAAGAGTGAAAAGGAGTAGGTTGTTAAGGTTGACAATAAGTTGTTTAGTTACAAAGATTCCAGTTTTTTTTTGGTGACAGTCTTGGCACAAAATTCTTGAAGTTTTTGTTTTTGCATCAATCGTCTTAGTGGGCATGATGAACAAGAGGATTCTGAGGGGAGATTGGTTGTAACAAATTTTTGGAATATCACAAAGGCGGTCCAATTGGCTGTGACACGTGTACTTTCTAGCTTGGCTTGTTTGCTCCTTCTTTTCTATAAGAAGGATTTCAAGGCCAAAGTATGGGTTAGCAAGTTAGATATTTTTTGAGTCTAGTCTAGATGAAGTTGCAGAGAAAATTGTAAAGTCTGATGGTTTTAGGGAAAATGCAATTTAGGTTTTGAGTCATTCTGTAGTAGGTTTTGAATTCATGGGGATTTGATGTTTTATGACAATACTAGCATTTGAATTGATATGATTAATTCAAACTCATGTCTCTCCATTGTACAAGCATATCTGAATTTTGAATAAAATGATCAAGGGTTGTTTCGTTCATCTCACTGTTGTGGTGTGTATGATTCTTGTTTAGCTTTTAATTCAAGGAATTAATTAAAATGCTTGAATGGGATTGTGTGATATGTTATGTATAAGGATTTGATAAGTAGTATTGGGTTAGAATACATATTGATGAGATTGTAAAGCAATGTTATCAAGGATCTTATATGTTATGTGTTAAATCTATCATAAACCCTTAGATGCTTATAAATTTGACTCCTCCAATGGATATATGGCACTTATGTAAGTTGTACTTATTGTATCGTTCAGTATTTGTTTTCCTTTACCTAAAGCTTGCTACAAATTGAAAATCAATGACTATATTATACTGTGAAATGTTTTGTAGTTATCTCATGCTCCAAATAGTTGATATTATTGATAAACAACCAATTCTATTTGGTATTATCCTATTATGTTGAGCTATTAAATGAGATTATCTATTGTTGTTAATGTTGTTGTTTATGATGATGGTGCAGAGGTTGTAAATGCATTAAGGGATCACCCTCCTAGGTCTTGCAGAGCCCAAAGTGTAGGAGGTCTTTCAAATTCTTGTCAGTTGGTTCAGGTCTTTCGAGCTTCCCTTTATTGGAATTGGTAATTCCATAGGTAGATTAGAAGGTCAACCTACTTACCGTAAAAACAACCAACACCTTGCATATGTTTGTGGTGGAGGTATTAAAGAAGAATTGTATGCCTCTATTTCCATTCATTAGATCTACCTTAGCCTAGCATATACTTGGGCTAAGTCTAAAATTGCTTCATACTCATGCGATGAAGGCTATGTGTGATGAAATCCTAGACCTCAACCAAGATGTGGGTAGATTATGGGATTTTTTCCAAGACCTAAGGCTAGTCGATAAAAATGTGAAAGACTAAGCTATTTTATTTTTTTTGTTTTATCTTATACCATTTTACGAGAATGCGGGTTCCAATGTATGAGAAGATCTTTGGAAACTAGGCATGAAAATTGAAGGTTAAAGAGAATGGGGGTGCCAAACTTACAGTACTCATTGCCCCTTGGTCATCGATTTTCCCTAAGTTCTCTCAACCTCATCCTTGGTGTTGGTATTAACCTTGTTTCCACTCCTGCAAAATCTTCCTCAGCACTGATAGTGACTTTGATTTCACTCCTCCAAACTCTTCATCGACCCTGGTATTGACCTTGTTTTAACTCCAAACTCTTCCTCAGCGTTGGAATTGACCTTGTTTTCACTACTCCAAACTCTTCCTCGGCATTGGTATTGACCTTTCAGTTCTCCAATTTGACGAGCTACAACCTGGTTTCATTAGATTTTACAGTATGTTAATTAAATTGAAAATTTTGGCACCATTAATCTAGGTTTTAATATTCTACAATATAGTTAAGTATATATTAGTTGTATTTTACATAATAAATAATATAATTATTCAACTTATTATAATTATATATTATATTCTTTAAAAAATTATTAAATACGTATAAAATTATTATAATTAATAATTAATAATAAGTATATTTTTATATAATACAAAATATAATTGATATAATATATATTTAATATAATAGTAATATATATTAATATGAGAGAGAGAAACTAAATTTTGATTGGTTGTTTCATGTCAACAATCTAAGGATGGCATGTGTCCTTGGGGAGTTATGCTCAAGGTATCATGCCATTTGATTAAAGATATGATAATTCTCCTTTAAGACCTCTTCAATGTACCCATTGCACACTTAAGGAGACAAAGATAAATGTAGGGAAGAAAATATATAGAGAGAGGGAGATAATGACAAACATACAAATAGAAAGGGAGACAAAGAGATAGAGAGAGGTAGAGAGATAAAGAGATAAGGATGAATAGATGGAGATATAGGGAGGATGATTGATATATCTCTCCCTATCTCTCTCTATATCTCTATATCTCCCACTATCTATGTCACTCCCTCTTCCCCCCTCTATCTATTGAGCTATCTCTCCCTCTCCCCCATTTCTCTCTCATTCACTCCATCTCTCCCTCCATCTCTCCTACTCTATATCTCTATCTCTATTTCTCTTTTTATCTCCCTCTCACTCCTCTCTCTATCCCTTTCTCTCCCTCCCCCTCTCTATCTCCCCCTCTCTATCTCTCACCATCTCTCCCTCCCTCTCCCCCCTATCCATCGAATCTCTATCTCCACCTATCTTCCTTTCTCTTCCCATATATCTCCATCTCTCTTTCTCTTCCCATATATCTCTATCTCTCTCTCTTTTTCTCCCCATCTATCTCTATCTCCCCATATATGAACTAAGAATCCATGCAAGCATACAATAGTATATTTTGGTAAAACTATAGTAGTGTTTTATTAAACTATAAGTAACACTTATCTTTCTAATGCCAAGCCTTCTTATAAAAATAGTGTTTTATTAAACTATAAGTAGATTATTGTCACCATCTTCATTCAACATGAAATGCCAAATGTAGCAATTTTTTTGTTGCTTTTGTCAAGTTTCATTAACAAAGCTATTTACTGCGCTAAATAAAGTTGTGTTATGACCCTTCATCTCTTTAAAATAATTAGACAATATTAGCAAGATTAGGAAGGGTAGAAAACTAAACTCCTTCAAAATAGGGGTAGTTGTGGGTTTGTTGGTTTTCTTTGTATACTATATACTTAGTTCCTCTAGGATAAATAAGTCACTTTAGATCATTTTCTTAGTTGTGTATCCTAACTAATATAGAGTAAGCTTTTTCATTTTAATTGACTACTACATAATAGTTTATGTGTTGAAAGAATTGTTTCCATTCTTTGTAGTTTTTACATTGGAATACAAATCATATTTAATTTCATGCCAATATACTTCTTTCATAAAGATATTTGTTTGAAATAAGTGCTTCATAACCCATCTAATCAAATCATAATTAACCTATCAAAAAGGCAATAGGAATTTTCTAAAGAAAATAACACTTGACCTAATCATATGTGTATGGCCTTTGAAGAAAGGAGTGATCCACCTTAGCAATAACAAATTACCTAATTTAGACACAGGTAAGTGGGATCATGATGGGCCAAAAGTGGCAACATGAAAAGTAGTATTTTGAACTAGCCAAAAAATGTGAAAATCGAGTTGACTTTTTTTTTGGGTTGGGTGTCAGTACATTGCTCCATAGCAATGCCCAAGCCAAAGTACTACAAATTGGATATCGATTTTTTTAGATATCAATTCATGTGTATATCTAATTTGAAAACATTTTTAAAATGTAATATTTTTGGTGCTATAAATTGGATATATCTGATTTTTGCCTATATATAAGACTAATTAGGAGGTGGAGGGTGAGCAAAGGGAGAGAGAGAGGGAAAGGGAGAGAGAGAGAGAGAGAGGGAAAGGGGAGAGAGAGAGGGAAGGGGAGAGGGTGGGAGAGAGAATTAGGAGGGGGGAGGAGGAGAGAGAGAGAGATAGAGAAAGGGACAAGGAGGGAGAAAATGAGAGAGAGAGGGGAAAGGGAGAGAGATATATATATAAGAGAGAAAATTAGGAGGGAAGGGAGGGAAGAGGGGAAGAAGGGGGAGAGGTAGAGAGAACTAGGAGGGGAAGGGTGGGGGGAAGGGGAAGAAGGGGAGAGGTGGGGAGAGAGAGAAGTGGGAGGGGGAAGGGGTGAGGGGAAGGAGAGGGGAAGAGGGGAAGAAGGGGAGAGGGAGAGAGAGAATTAGGAGGGGGAAGGGGGAGGGGAAGAGTGTTGAGGGTAGAGGATATAAGGTTTAAGGGTGTATGGTTGAGGAGGTAGGAGGAGAGACTTGAGAGAGAGAGAGAGGGAGGGAGTGAGAGAGAGAGATAAAGGAAGGGAGGGTTAAAGGTAGAGGGTTTAAGGGTTAAGGGTTTAGGGTTTAGGGGAGAGAGATAGAGAGTGAGTAGTGAGAGAGAGAGACCTAAGAAGAGAGGGAGGGTAGGATATTGAAGATACTTTAGAGAGAGAGAGAGAGGGAGGAGTGGGAGAGATAGGGGAGGGAGGGTTAAGGGTAGAGGGTAGATGGTTTAAGGGTTTAGGGTTGGGGTGGAGGAGAGAGATAGAGGGAGTGAGTGAGTGAGAGAAAGACCTAAGAGAGGGAGAAGGGGTAGGAGGGATAGAATTGAGATAGAGTGATTGAGTGAAAGAGAGAGAGAGAGAGAATTAGGAGGGGGAAGTGAGAGGGGAAGAGTGTTGAGGGTAGAGGATAGAAGGTTTTATGGTTTAAGGGTTTATGGTTGAGGGTTTAGGGATGAGGGGGTAGAAGGGAGATACTTGAGAGAGAGAGAGAGAGGGAGGGAGTGGGAGAGAGATAAAGGAAAGGAGGGTTAAGTGTAGAGGGTAGAGGGTTTAAGGTTTAATGGTTTAGGGTTTAGGGTTTAGGGTTAAGGGGAGAGAGATAGAGGGAGTGAGTGAGTGAGAGAGAGAGACCAAAGAGAAGGTGATGGGGTAGGATATTGAAGATACTTGAGAGAGAGAGAGGGAGGGAGTGGGAGAGAGATAGAGGGGGGAGGGTTAAGGGTAGAGGGTAGATGGTTTAGGGTTTAAGGGTTGGAGGGGAGAGAGATAGAGGGAGTGAGTGAGAGAGAGAAAGACCTAAGAGAGGGAGAAGGGGTAGGAGGGAGAGACTTGAGATAGAGTGAGTGAGTGAGAGAGAGAGAGATAAAGGAAGGCAGAGGTTAAGGGTAGAGAGTAGTGGGTTTAAGGGTTTAGGGTTTAGGGTTAAGGGGAGAGAGATAGAGGGAGTGAGTGAGTGATAGAGGGACCTGTTAGCTCTAAAAAATGCAGGCAGAATATCTCAAGAGGTTGCCAATCTCTTGATACGTTTTAGGGTAACAGACAAGGCCAAATGGTTTAGACCTTCTTCTCTTCAGGTACTGCTAGACCTAGGCGGGTGTACCTATATGAATGAGTTAGACTTGACTTATGCTTATTTCTTTTAAAGTACTTTACCCACATTGGCATATGGGAGTGGATAAATAAAATATGATTTGGTATAGATTGTATAGTAATATCAAAGCTAAAACCTAATATGTTCAGTTAACAGATGTAAAAGTGAGTAAAACTAAATGGTAAAAATGCAGAGACTAGTGCCTTATTGGGTATGCAGAGTCAAATGAGAAATCTAAAATGAGTAACTTCTTTCTAGAAAGTGTTATAATTGTTTGACATCTATTTTAGTTTATGACTACCAAGTTCTTAATGATCCAAATGAGATTCCCTAATTACTATGATCAACTAAAAGGATTTAATCTTTTCTTGAAAGATCCAATTAATCAACCATACAGATACAACAAATGTGCACAGATAAACTGAATATAAACTTGTTATATCAATTTAAATAACCAGAAAACATCAACCTTGGAGACAACTTTAGTAATACTTTCAATGAACACAACAAACAACTCATACGAGAAATATGCTACCACATCAAATGATTTTCATTGATATCTCCATAGTTTTAAACATGCATCATAGTATCATATTCGTAAAACATTGTAATCTACTATATCTTTTTTTCTATATCCTATCTTATCTTTTTCTCTATTTTTCTACCAAAACAGATATTTATACATCAAATACTTGAAAGGACGCGTCCTTTCAAAAATGTCATATGTTTAAAACAATAATAGATTAAAAGGTAATTAAGCTCTATTAAACCACAAATGAATCTTAGATAGGTGATCCAAGTAATCCTGACGTTCATGTGTATCTACATCTCCTACTGCATTCCAGATTGTGATCTCCATTCTTACCATCTTCTCATTTTGCTCGCACGCCTCATCCAATGTTGTGTCTTCCGCAGTAGCTATCTTCAGGATTTCTTGCAGTATTGACTCACTTTCAATTTTCCATCTAGTCATTTGTTTTAATTCTCATTTATCATCAAATAATGTAGTCAATCCTTTCCTGGTGGCATTTATCAATCCCTGCGCATCCCCTCGCAATTCTTCAGAGAAATCTCGGTGCTTATTGACAAAATGATTTGCAGCTTCAATTGCTATATTATCAGAAACATCCCTTCGGTTTATTTCTTGAAACTTCTCCAGAATCCTTCCATCCATTCTTTCATGTTCTTTTAATGTAGCAAAGTTATGTGAATGTTTTCCCCAGAGCTTATTCAACCAAGTTGTTAGACTTGCCTGTCTTTTCTTAATTATTGCTACAAGTGCATCATATTTCCCTTGAGAGTAAGCACTTGATCCTTCCCAATGATCTTTTGACTGTGAGATTTCACCATGGTTTCTACTTTTTGATTTTCCTGAGCTGGGGGACTCCATTCCTCAAAAGCTACAGAAGTCAAATTTGCAGGGACTAAGGCACAAGAACTTACTGTATTTTGCTTCAAAACCTTCGGACTGAAAGAATGCCCTGGTTCTTCATTTTCCTTTACGATTCTTCCGTGATCAATTCCACACTAATGTTTCCAATTGAATTCTCCTTATTGTGCTTCGTCGCTCCATTAATGTGTTCGCTGAAACACGAGTGCAGTAAGTCCTTTTTCGAAACTCTCACTATCACATCATATAGTATTGTCGGTGAGACATTTTCAAATCTTGGGCAATAGCTTTTAGCAACGTTCATTAAACCATTTGTCAAAACATCATGTAGTCTCCTCGACACTTTGAAGTCTCACCGACGGTCACAAACTATATATCGCTCTAATGTCCCTCAGTCTCATCGACATTCAGAGTCTTATCGACAGTTATCCTCTCAGTCGCATGTATATCGCTATGACATTTTGAATCGGAGAGATGTTCCATAGATTATTTTGTATCTGACCGAGATAATATATCCCTTGGTATGTTTTCTGGTCGCTGAGACATAATTACTTTCTCACAAATGGAACAACACTCAGTGTGACTCTCATATCTTTCTCTGATGAAATTAGTCTCACTGATAATACATACTGCCAAGTCTTTTACTAACATAATCCTATCGGTGTGACATATGGGTCAGTAGGACTCCCTGACTTCACCCCGATAATCATTGATAGAATCCCCTTCTGCTTTGTCAGCAAGATGGGATGAATGATATAAGACTTCATTCTGATGACTTTTAGTCTGGCTGATATGTCTCCTTATGCACCGGTCAGTAAGACATATATGAGTTCATTATGACTTATTTCAATGATGACTTTCTTGCCGATAGGATCTTTTTGTCGCTGAAAAAATAAGTTGCATCTTGCCGATATGTGTCTGCAAATGAAATCATATCGATATGACATTCCTGAACTCTTGCCAATAGACTACAAAAGATATACATTAGTAAAAAATACTTTATGGATTGGGGAGACCCTCACCATCTCTTTCCGATATGAATTATATAGTGAAATGTTCAGGGCTAGATGGATTCTATGGGACCACATGACAAAGTATGGGAAAAATATTATGAAGAGAGGATTTTTGTGCTTATGGTAAGGACTTCTTTGGAAACTCATGGATATAATCAACTGTAAAATTTTCAAAATTTTATAGTTCTAATAGTGGCTCCGTCTGGGGATGAATGATTGTGAGATCATTGCAAGGATCCAGATTTCTGGGTGAGCAGACCAAACTCAAGGTGATGGATCAGTGAGCAAGATGGAATGAATGGAAATGCAAATGAATATGACCCTATACTACTATACATGGAAAATTTTATTTTAAAAGAAGGAATATCAGGATTGTCCATGTACTGGCAATTCCTATTCCTTTTATTTCCTAGACTACTGTGCATGGAAGAGAAATTTTTGAGAGGATTGTCAAGAGTTTTCCATGCACTGGAAACCCTTAATCCTCTGTATTGCTCAAGAGAAAAAATGCTTCAAGAATTTCCCATGTACAGGAAACTCTTGTTCTTCACCAGTCATGTTTTGCAGATAATATGAATCTTCACCTTTCTTACCAACAACAACAAAAGGTCCCAACCACAAAGCTTCAAATTTCCCGTGCTTACCCTTCTCCTGACACTGTGCATTCCACATCAACACCAGATCATTCTCCTCGAATTTTCTATCTTTTTCTTTTCTATCAAATAAATGCTTCATATGTGCCTACAACTTCATGTTCTTATTTTGTGCTACTCTCCTTATCTCATCAAGTTCAGCCAACTGCTCCATTCTCTCCTCCATAGGTTCTAGAATATCTATATCTTCTTGAAGGATAAATTTGTAAAATGGTAACATATTTTGTAGAGGCATCCTAGCTTGTGTTCCATATACTAATTCAAATGGGGATTTTCCAATTTCCTTTTTTACAGTGATCCTACCAACCCACACATCCATTTTCAATTTTGAATCCCAAGCCTTCTTATTCTGACCTAGCATTCTCCTTATGATTTTAAGAAGACTTTTGTTGTTGGACTCTACTTATCCATTAGCTTGTGGATGGTAGGGAGCTGCATAAGAAATGGTAATGCCATATGTGCTACAAAAATCTTTGAACTCATCAGATTTGAAACACATCCCACTATCTGTAATTAATCTTAGTGGTGTACCAAACCTGGTAATGATGTTATCCATTAAAAAATTGGTTACAACTTTACTTGTAGCTTGCTTGGTTGGGACTTCTTCTACCCATTTGGTGAAATAATCTATGGCTACTAGTATCCACTTATGTCCTCCACTCGATTTCTCTTGTATCTACCCAATAAAATCAATCCCCCACTAATGGAAAGGGGATTTAGTTTGCATAGGTATAAGTGGTAAAGCTCCCTGATACTTCATTTTCCCAGAGAATTTTTGGCATGCTTCACATATTCTTACGTATGAAAAAGATTCATTAAAAAAATTTGGCCAGTAATAACCTACCCTGAGAATTTTATGTGCAGTTGTCTTCGCAAAATAATGGCCTCCACAGACCCCTTCATGCATTTCTCTTAAGACATGCTTAGCTTGTGACTCATCTAGACATAACAACAATATCTCGTCCCTGTTCTTCCAAAACAAATCACCTTCCATGAACACATACTTAGATTCTTGCAGCTTTAAAGTTCTTTTCTGACTATCACTTAATCCTTCTAGACACTTCATGTATCTGAGGTAATGCATGATGTCTGCATACCAAGGAGTATGCTCAATACTTGCAATTGCATTCTCTTCCTCTTCTATATTACAAATTTGATTTGCTTCAATATTTGCTTCTGCCATTAGCCTAGCTAAACCCTAACCTCTCACCAATTTAGTGATTTGTATTTCCATATCAAACTCTTGGATTTTATTAATCCACCTGCATCTCTTTCTTGTTACCTCTTACTGCATCAAGATATCCTTAACAGCTGCATGAGGGACATAAGAAATCACCTTAGCTCCAACAAGATACGACCTGAAAGCCTTTGTGGTTTTTACCAATGCGAATGCTTGTTTTTCCATTATATCATATTTCAATTCTGACCCTTGTAATGACTTGCTGAAAAAAGACACAGGCTATTCATGACCTTCATTTTTCTGTAACATGACAGCAGCTATAGTATGAAATGAAGCAAATGAAAATATTTGAAAGGGTTTTGAAAAATCTAGAGATTTAAGGACAATAGCTTCCTTGATGGCCCTTTTGATGGATATGAAAGCTTCCAATGCCTTTATAGTCCATTCTATCTTTTGTCCCTTTCTTAACATCTTTGATATGGGCTTGATAATTTTAGCAAAAATAGAGACAAATCTCCTAACAAAATTGATCTGTCCAAAAAATGACTGGATGACCTTGATGGTCTTAGGAATTGGAACTTTATATATGGCTTCAACCCTTTCAGGATCTATTCTAATCCCCTCCTTTGACACAATATGTCCTAAGAGTTTGCCTTCTGTGACTGCAAAATGACATTTTTTAGGGTTCAGACTAATACCATATTCTAAAGCTTTAATAAATACCTTTTCTAGATGTTCTACATCATCTTCAGCCCTTTTTGAATAAGCAGTAAGGTCATCTTGATACACCACCATGGTAGCATTAATCAAGTCTGCAAATGCTATGTCCATAGCTCTTTGGAAGGTTGCTCCTGCGTTCGTGAGACCAAATGACATTCTTATATAAACATATGTCCCCTATGGAGTTGTAAAAGTTGTCTTATACTATTCAGACTCTTTAACTTTAACCTAGTTATAACCTGAAAACCCATCCATCATAGATAACAACTCACACCCTGTCACCTTATGTAATATAGCTTCCATATTCGGTAAAGGGTAATTATCCTTAAGGGATGCCACATTCAGATTTCTAAAATCCACACATAACTTGATATCTTCATTTTTCTTCCTCACAGGAACTAGGTTTGAGACCCATGTTGAGTGCCTGATTGGTTTGATGATTCCCCCCGTCTTTGAGCTTTGCCAATTCTTCTTGCATTTTTGGTTCCAATGTTGGGTTAATGGGCCTTTGTTTCTGTCTAAATGGATTTGCATTTGGTTTCAACGGGATTTCATGTTGAAGTAAATCCTCCCTATATGCTTTAAGGTCCTCATAAGAACATGCAAACATATGTTTATATTTTCTCAATAATGCCATCAACATTCTTTGAATTGTCAGCTTATTTTCTTCCCTATGTATACCTTTCTTGGTGCCATCTCAGTCCCCAAGTTGATCTCTTCAATATCCTCCCTCTTGACTAGTGTCTGCTTCATGAGGGACCGATCACTTCCATCATATACCCTCTCCAATGCCACTAGTCCTTTGGGAAGCTTATTAGTTTTAAGTTGTATGACCTCCTTCCCAAATACTGTCTACTTCCCATCTACTTCTTCTACAAAGGCATTGAAATCAATTTCTTGAGCTTCATATTGATCTATACAGTGAAGAAATTTCAAGAGGTCAGTATCATCATTAAAAACCTTCCAACTATATATATTATCTGGCACAACAGGTCTTGTTTTGAACTCAATCTGTGACACTCCAGCCAGTGTAATGTCATCCCTTTTTAGAGCTACATTTGCTAAAAAATCTGTCATTATATTTTTCAACCGATCTATCCATTCAATGGAGAATGCATCAAGTAGCTCGACCGTGTCCCATACAAAATTTGTATATTGCTTCAATCTCTTATGTTTTCCTACATATTTTGATTTAACTTGTGAAACAACTAGCTCAGAGTCACCTAGAATAGCTAGCAATTTAATTTTATGTTTTACAACTATATTCAAACCTGTTAACAAAGCTTCATACTCTACCACATTGTTTGTACATTTAAATGCCAGCAAAAATAAATATTTAAATGTAGCCCCTTCAGGTGAAATAAATACTATTCCTGCTCCATTACCTTCTTGGTTACATGCTCCATCAAAGTACATTTTCCACACACCATTGCAGTTTTGTGCAACATGCTTTTCGATTGGATCAACATTGACTAATTCTGGATGGGCTGGTTCTATCTTAAAATTTCCAAGATCCACATCACAAAAACAATTGATTTGATCTTCAGGTACACAATCAACAACTTGGTTCATCCTTGGCTCCCTGTATAATTTAACTTCCTGACCATTCACTGGAATTTTTGCATAAGACAAATCAAATTGGACATTTTCCCCAACCGTTGTCATCCATTGTCTTGATAGAAGCATCCCAAACTGAGGAGGGGTATTGATCACTGTTATATCTATATTATAAGCCACCTAAGGATAAGCAACTAATTTTCCTTCAACATCTTTCATAATACCCACCACAAGAACAAGCCTACTATCCATTGCATAGGACTTCCCTCCATTAGTATCCACCCACATGCCAAGCTGTTTCATAACTCCAACTGGCATAATATTGGTAGCAACACCAGAGTCTATCATGTAGTTCCTTAAGAGTTTGTTATTTATAAGTAACGTAGTGAAAAAAGGATAAATTTGTGGGGGATTTATTAATACATCATTTAGGCAGACTTCTGGGATACTTACTTTCTCTTTCTTATTAATTATTTTAGTGGCCATCTTATTTTTAGAATTTATATGTTTTTCATTTCCATTTGTTATCAATTGAGCAACACTATCTCTATATTCCTTAATTTTCATCATCTCAAGTAGTGGAACAAATTTTTTTACCTAGGATAAAGCCTAAGTGAAGTCAAAAGAAGAACCCTCCGCCTTAATCATTTTCTTTTGTTCTGATGTTTCTCCTTTCTTCTCTTCTTTTTCTCTTTTACTCGATTGATCAGTCTTTTTCATTTCTTTGTGTAACTCTTTAACTTCCTCTTTTTGGACAAGCTTCTGTTCATTTTTATCATGCTGTTTATTTTATGTTTTCTTCACAATTCCTTGTGTTTCCTTTTGATCTTTTATAAATATTCCCCTGGGGACACCTTCTTTTTCATTCATTGTCCTATTTCTTAACCAGTACTTGCTCTTTGCTTCTTCAACTGCAGCAATGGTTAACCTCTTTATCTCCTCTTCGGTGAGTTTCCTCATATTGCACTGAGCAAGCACCTCAACAGAATGTGGTTTTGTATAATCTTCTTCAGAATCAGAAAGAACTTGTTGTTCAGCCATGTGGACATTGTACTTTTGATTTGAAACATCGTACTCATAACCTTCATCTTTTGAAGATGAGTATTTCTCCTCAACACGGTGAAAAGTAATCTGAAGTCAAATACACTGTGTGATCTTCTCCACTGTTATCCATTAGCATTCCTTCTTCTTACATTCTTTGGGCTACAACACAATAATTTGGGGAATGTGGCTTATCACAACTTTCACAAAACAAATTGTTATTGACCATGTACGCTCCCTTCTTCCTTAATGGATTAGGAGTTTCTTTATTTCTAGGCCTATCTATTACAGGTTTTCCATCCTTCCAATTTGTACCGTAGGGCATGTCATGTAACCTAGGCCTCTCATTTTTTTATGTGTTCTCCTGTTTGTATTGATAATTGTTGGCTTGCTGAGGAACCCTAGGGCTATCTCTCTTACTGATTATCCCAGCAACTTTCCTATTGTTTTCAATTGTTAATGCTATCTTTTGGGCTTCAGCTAAATCTCTTGGGAACCTATTTCTTAGTTCATACCCTATTTTTGGATCGAATACATTCAAATAAACACTCAATGCTACAGAGTCTGGAAAATTTGATCCAAGAGGTATCTTATTTTGCAATTTGTTGAATCTCTGGTTAAAATCATAAATTGAGTCATTTTGATTTTTTTGAATCCACATTAATTCATGAAGAGCAGTATCTGGTGCAGTTAGATTCCCATATTGCTTGAGGAATCGATCTTGAAATTCTTGGACAGAATCAATAGAGGATGTTGGTAGGCTTTTGAACCAATCCCTAGCTTCTTCAGTAAGCGACATCATGAATAGACTCATATGTAAATCCTCATAAGGCACATCCAAATCTTGGATGAAAGCAGTGAAACTCCTTAAATGATCTTGAGCAGTAATTGAACTACTCCTTGTAGACTTAGGAACCAGACTTCTCCAAATGCCATCCATAGGGTAAGGGTATAATTGAAACCCTGTCAAGTCAAATTGTCTGATCATTGTTGCATATTGATGAGGGGGAGGGTTAGGTGGATATTGATACTGGTACATCGGATTGTTGTATTGTGTATGATAATGTGGCACATAATGTTGACCATGAGGTAGTTGTGTATTTGTATATTGTGAGGAAATATGCGGTGGATGGTTTGGCTATGTGTATTGATTTCCTATTTGATTGTGAGGAGCCTTTGATGGATCAGAAGGCCCTGCATTGTTATTACCCTTCTTATGAGGCGGTATATACTTTGAAAAACCAGTTGTCTGAGCAGTAATTTGGGCCTTTTGTAATTTGAAGTCTTTGATTACTTGTATCATTTGGGCTTTCTCCTATTCAGCTTTTAATCTTTCTAGATCCTTTTTATGAAACTCAAACTGTGCTTTTACTTCTTCATGAGTTGAGGATTCATAATTTTCTTGAGGAATTACATGATTATTGACTTCATTTTGGTTACCCTCCATTCTTTGTTCACACTCTTGTTGAAATCTGATTCCTTTAGCTTCGAGTTTAGCATCAAACTCTGGTTGTTTCTGAGGATTATAAAAATGATTTCTTTGTTCTTTTTGGGTACAAGGTTTTGCACTTGAATTATCTCTCCATGTATCATAACATTCATATGTCTCACAATGTGGTCTTGGTGCTTTGTCTTTTTTTGTTATGCACATGTCATCATTTATCATTTTACCCTTATCAACCTTATCATCCTTTTGTGTCCACTTACTGTTGCTAGCAGGACCTCCTATAGGACCTCCCTTATATTGGGATCTTCTACCATTCATATTGAATAGATGCAATGTTCTTGTCAAACTTGCCACTCACTTTCTTAAAAGTTAGAAAGTGTTATTTCTTATTCCCAACGGAGTCTATACAGGATTTCTAACTCTATGACTAAGGCCCTGATTCTAAGTTGACTCCCCAGTAGAGTTGCCAATTTGTTAGCTCTCAAAATCGCAAGCAGAATACCTCAAGAGGTTTCCAATATCTTGATACATTTTAGGGTAACAGACAAGGCCAAATGGTTTAGACCTTCTTCTCTTCAGATGCTGCTAGACCTAGGCAAGTGTACCTATATGAATGAGGTAGACTTGACTTATGCTTATTTATTTTAAAGTACTTTACCCACGGTGGCAGATGGGAGTGGATAAACAAAATGTGATTTGGTATAGATTGTATAGTAATATCAAAGCTAAAACCTAATATATTCAATTAACATATGTAAAAGTGAGTAAAACTAAATGGTGAAAATGTAGAGACTAGTGCCTTATTGGGTATGCAGAGTCAAATGAGAAATCTAAAATGAGTAACTTCTTTATGGAAAGTATTCTAATTGTTCGGCATATATTTTAGTTTATAACTAGTATAAACATGCAATAATATGACTACCAAGTTCTTCTTAATGATCCAAATGAGATTCCCTAATTACTATGATCAACTAAAAGGATTTAATCTTTTCTTGAAAGAACCAATTAATCAACCATACAGATACAACAAATGTGCACTGATAAACTGAATATAAACTTGTTATATCAATTTAAATAACCAAAAAACATCAACCTTGGAGACAACTTCAGTAATACTTTCAATGAACACAACAAACAAATGATATGAGAAATACGCCACCACATCAAATGATTTTCATTGATATCTCCATATTTTTAAACATGAATCATAGTCTCATATTCGTAAAACATTGTAATCTACTATATCTTTTTTTCTATATCCTATCTTATCTTTTTCTCTATATCGCTACCAAAATAGATATTTATACATCAAATACTTGAAAGGACAAGTCCTTTCAAAAATGTCATATGTTTAAAACAACAATAGATAAAAAGGTAATTAAGTTGTATTAAGCCACAAATGAATCTTAGATAGGTGATCCAAGTAATCCTAGCGTTCATGTGTATCTGCATCTCCTATTGCATTCTAGATTGTGATCTCCATTCTTACCATCTTCTCATTTTGCTTGCATGCCTCATCCAATGTTGTGTCTTCCGTGGTTGCTATCTTCAGGATTTCTTGCAATATTGACTCACTTTCACTTTTCCATCTAGTCATTTGTTTTAATTCTCCTTTATCGTCAAAGAATGTAGTCAATCCTTTCCTAGTGGAATTTATCAATCCCCGCGCATCCCCTCGCAATTCTTCAGAAAAATCTCGGTGCTTCTTCACAAAATGATTTGCAGCTTCAATTGCTATATTATCATAAACATCCCTCTAGTTTATTTCTTGAAATTTCTCCAAAATCCTTCCATCCATTCTTTCATGTTCTTTCAATGCAGCAAAGTTATGTGAATGTTTTCCCCATAGCTTATTCAACCAAGTTGTTAGACTGGCCTTGCTTTTCTTAATTATTGCTACAAGTGCATCATATTTCCCTTGAGAGTAAGCACTTGATCCTTCCCAATGATCTTTTGACTGTGAGCTTTCACCATGTTTTCTACTTTTTGATTTTCCTGAGCTGGGGGACTCCATTCCTCAAAAGCTACATAAGTCAAATTTATAGGGACTAAGGCACAAGAACTTACTGTATTTGGCTTCGAAACCTTTGGACTAAAAGAATTCCCTAGTTCTTCATTTTCCTTTCTGATTCTTCCGCTATCAATTCCACACTAATGTTTCCAATTGAATTCTTCTTATTATGCTTTGTCATGCCATTAATGTGTTCATTGAAACACGAGTGCAGTAAGTCCTTTTTCGAAACTCTCACTGTCACATCATATAGTACTGTCGGTGACACATTTTCAAATCTTGGGCGATAGCTTTTAGCAACGTTCATTAAACCATTTGTCAAAACATCCTGTAGTCTCCCCAACACTTCGAAGTCTCACCAACAGTCGCAAACTATATATCGCTCTAATGTCCCTAATAGGGTAGGGTTGGATGGAACACTCACTGTTCCATGCTTTGGGTCTGACCTTGGCAAACCCCTTTGGTGTATTTCTCCACCTCCTTAACCTATAGGTCCTAATGCTTGTTAGGCACCCCTAGTTCTCCAGGACAACCCTACTATCATCTCCATTTCCCTAACCAAGCCAATCTTGGTGCTCTCTCTACCCTTCACTCCTTAGCCCTTAATCTTCCTAAAGGCTAACTAAAACTCCAAGCCTCACTACTTGATGCAGGGGTGTGTGATGTCTTTCGTGGCTTCAAAACCATCTCTCTAGGGTTCTTGATCATTCCCCAATCACCATTTCTCCATTGCTCACTCCAAACCCTATTCTAGGGTTTAAGAAAGGCTACTAGCCCTTGAGCCCCTATTAGGCCTCCTAACTCGAGAAAAATGGAATTCACCCCAAAACCCTCCAAAAGACATTTGTTCTTTTCTTGGGATTCGTGGTACCCTTTCCCACACCTTGAATATTTTTGGGGTTTGGAGCCTCCACTGTCCGTACACAGGCGTAACCCACACTTTGCAAGATTTAGGGCTTTCTAGGCCATTTTCTATCCATTCAGTGAATAGTCAGCTTACTTCAGTCTCCAAATGGATTGGTAAGATCTCTTGCTTCCTGCCAAGCCTTTGTAAGACCTCCTGCATCCACCACACACCTTGTTTTTCGAGGGAATTGACACCCCTGCAATGTTAGTGCTTCTTTTCCTCTGTCTTTCCTAACCGGGCACTGTCAAGCTCGCCTAGGAAAAGACTTTCACCATGCTTCCTTGACACCTACAAACTCCTAAACCTAAAATATTTATAGGCATGGAGCTTAGCCTCATTCCCCATAGACTATACATTAGGTATAGTGGAAAATCGAGGTCTAAAACTCCATGATTAATAGCCTACTGGACTGATCAGCAATGGAGATAAACAAAGCTAACTGAGCACAAAGCAAGAAAATGATAAAAGAACCTAACTACTAACCACACAAAGCCTGAAAAACAATTTTTACACGTGCCACACATTGTTCAGTGCTTGGAACGCTCCATTAACACTCTAAAAGAACTAAAAACCATAAAATTACAAGAACTTCATTGTTTTTTTCATATGAATTGCAAACTCCAATGATACAAAACTTATCCAACCTAAAACCCACCTTGCTCTTAGTTCAAGCAACACCTTATAACTCCTCTCCAAGGTAGTTATCAATCCCTTGGGTCATAAATTTTCATAATCAAGTGGCAAAAGGTGCAAAATGTACCATTTTGCCACCTTTGCCAATTATTGCTAACTCCTAAACAACAATGAAACATGAATAACAAACTCCCTCCTGATCACTCCTAAACAACTAAGAAGCACACTAATTCAAAATTAAATGGTCAACATGACCATAAAGTATTAAGATCTCAAAATTTCATGCTAGGCTTCCAAATTTTCCTAGTGCCACCTAATGTAACCTAGGTGCTCCTGCACCATTCTCCCCCTCTCAACCCAAACACTAATGAATGGAAGGAGAGACCAATGCCAGGTCAATACCAAACTTCTTGAACTGATCTTCTTGTACCCATGTGGCTTTTGGTTCATGCTTGTTCTTCCACTTGATAAGGTGTTCCATGTACACCTTATGTCTTGTAGCCTTCTTCACTCTTGACTCCAAGATCTTCTCTGCCTGAGGCTTGTCTTGATTATGTAAGGATACATTGTCTAATGTCCTTGAAGATCTCCTAACTATTCTGATCCACATCATTGACTGTCCCCTTATACTTGATCAAATCAGCTACATTGAACACTAGAGAGATTCCAAGATCGGTAGGTAACTCCACCTTGTAGGCATTCTTTCCATACTTGGCCAATACCTTGCATGGACCCACTCTCTTCATCTGCAACTTGGTTGACATTCCCTTCTGCAACCTTGACTTGTTAAGGTGGACCATGACATAGTCCCCTACTGCAAATTGCACATCTTTCCTTGACATATCTGCCTTCTCCTTCAATTTTTGTGTAGCCTCAATGACTATCCTCTTTACTTGCTCCTGAATCTCCTTCATGGTCTGACTGAAGTCTTCTACATGTCCACTTCTTTGTTCCCTACCTCCAAGATCTCTGAGCTCACATATGCCTCTTGGGTGCATCCCATAGACAACTTCAGAAGGACTCTTCCCTATGGTCCGGTTCACACTATCATTGTAAGCATACTCAACTTGTGAGATAACCGCATCCCATGTCTATCCATACTCCTTAGTTAGGCACCTCAGAAGATTACCTAGCACCCTATTAACCACCTTTGTTTGACCATCGGTCTGAGGATGGTAAGCTGATCCAAAAGATAGGCTAGTACCCAATCTTCTCTAGAGAGTCTTCCAAAAGTGACTCATTAACTTCACATCTCTGTCTGAAACAATGCTCAAAGGAAATCCATGGATCCTTACAACTTCCTTTAAGAAAAGATGAGCTATGTAACTAGCATTATGAGTAGTTTTGCAGGGAATAAAATGACTCATCTTACTAAATCTGTCTACCACTACATAAACACTGTCAAAACTAGTCTTGGTCTTAGGAAGGCCTACCACAAAATCCATGCTCACACACTCCCATGGTCTATTAGGAATGGGTAGGGGTTGATATAGACCAGCATTACTAGCTCCTCCCTTAGCTTTCATACACACAACACATTGTTCCACATACTTCCTAACGTCTCTTGCCAACTTAGGCTAGTAATAGAATCTTTACACTAGTTCTAAAGTCTTGTTGATGCCAAAATGTCCACTAAGACTGCCATTATTCTTTTCCTGAATCAGATTTTCCCTCGTTGACCCTCTTGGAACACATAACTGATTTCCCTTAAACAATAACCCACTTTGCAATGTATATTCAGAGTATTGGCTATGGAAATGGTTCTCAAAGTTAGAACATACCTTATAGACCTCTGAAAAGTCTTCATCTTCCCCATAGAGATCCTTGAAACTCTCTATGCCAATGCTCTTGATCTGTATCTCTTCCACTGTCAAAAATCTACTGCTCAATGCATCTGCCACCTTGTTCAATTGTCCCTTCTTGTGCTTGATGGTAAAAGTAAAAGCTTGGATGTATTCCATCCATTTCAAATGCCTATTACTCAACTTCTCTTGAGTGTTGATAAAGCTAAGTTCCTGATTGTCAGTAAAGACTACAAACTCCTTGGGTAGAAGGTAATGCCTCCATTTCCTAAATGACTGAACCAAAGCATAATGTTCTAAGTCATAGGTTGAATACTTCTTCGTTGCTTCATTGAGCTTCTCACTAAAGAAGGCTATAGGCCTGCCCTCTTGACTTAACACTCCTCCTACTGCCACTCCACTTGCATCACACTCAACAGTGAATAATTTGTCAAAACTAGGTAACAAAAGAATAGGTTGAGTCTCCACTTCTTGTTTCAGTTTCTCAAACCCTTTCTCAGCTTCTTGAGTCCACACAAACTTAGTTTTTAAACCACCCTTGATTGTATCTAGGACTGGTGCACATATGCCACTAAAGTTTCTTATGAATTTCCTATAAATTGAGCCAATCCATGAAAACTTCTTACCTCTGTCCCTGTGGTTGGAGTAGGCCAATTTAGGATGGCTTCCACCTTGCTTGGATCCATCTTCAATGATCCTTTGGACACTACAAAACCCAAATATAAAAGCTCTTGCTTAAAGAACTCACACTTCTCTAGATTGATTGCCAACTTCTCCTCTTGCAACCTTTTAAGGACCAACTCCACATGTTTTAAATTCTCTTATGTTGTCTTGTTGTATATGAGGATGTCATCAAGATACACAACCACAAATATCCCTGTAAATTCTTTAAGCACTTCATTCATGAGCCTCATGAATGTGCTAGGGGAATTAAAGAGGCCAAATGGCATAACTCTCCACTCATACAAGCCATTATTTGTCTTAAAAGTTGTCTTCCACTCATCTCCATCCTTGATTCTGATATGATGGTATCCACTCTTGAGATCCAACTTGGTGAAGTACCGAGCTCCTCCAAGACAATCCATCAAGTCTTCAATCCTAGTGATAGGGAATCTATATCTGATTGTGATTCTATTTATTGCTCTAGAATCAGTGCATAGTCTCCACTTACCACCTTTCTTTGTTGCTAAGACCACTGGTACTACACATGGGCTAATGCTCTTTTGAATCAATCCTTGATCCAACAACTCCTGCACTTGCCTAGCTACTTCTAGGTTTTGATCTAGTGTAAGCTTGTATGCTGCTTTGTTTGGTAATGAAGCTCCAGGTATGAAGTCAATTTGATTACTAATGGCTCTCTTTGGAGGTAAAGTTGCAGGTGTACCATAACTAACAATGTCCTTGAACTGATCCAACAACTTTAGGACTGCTCCGGGTATGACTGTCTTGTCAGCCTTGTCTTCTTCTTTAGGTTGTAACACAACCACATATCCTTCACCCCCTTTATGTAGGTTGTTAAGGAACTCCTTCCCACTACTCAACATGATGCTCGGTGTCTTTGACTGTCCTTCTTCTTCTTCTGATAGTGACTGCAACTTGAAAGTCTTCCCATCCTTCTTGAATGAGATGGTGTTCTCTTTCCCATCATGTATGACACCTCTGTCATATTGCCATGGTCTGCCCAATAGTAGATGGCATGCATCATGGGTAAAACATCACAAACTAACTTTTCCTTGAACCCTCCAATGGAAAACTCCACCGTTACTTGCTCATTCACTAGAACACTCTGCCCTTTGTTTAGCCATGTGACCTTGTAGGGGTTAGTGTGGGGTACCTTCTCCAATTTCAGTTTCATTACTTCCTCCTCTAAGATTATATTGTCTGTTGAACCAGAATCTACTATGATCTTGCATACTTTACCAAGTATCTTGCACCTTACTCTAAATAGAGCTCTCCTCTATTTTGGTTCTTCCTTGACCGGTTGTCTAATCAAAACTCTACTGAACATCAGATTCTCTCCTACCTCAGATTCAATATGACTGATCTCAGATGACTTAGGACTCATGGTGTCCTCTTGTGCATAAGCCACTCTCTTCTCATTGCTTGATGAAGATGCTTTCTCAGGGCACCTATAAGTAGGATGACCTACTTGACTACAATGGTAGCATTTCATGTTTGCAAAATATGAATTGCTCCTGCCTGCTCCTCTTCCTTTGTTTGAACCACCTTGAGGTCCTCTACCTCTATTATACCCTCCTCTAGAAGGTGTTTCATTGCCATGATCTGTGGACTTAAACTCTCCTTGGTTCCTTTTGTCATTGCCTCTACCTTGGTAGCCACCTCACTGCCCTCTTTGATCTCTTTGATCTCTGTCTTTGCCTCTGCCCTTAGAAGCCTATTCTTGTTTTCTCTTTCTTCTTTCCTCAATCTTTATAGCCAATTGATAGCATTGGTGTATTGTTTTGGGACTTAGAAGAGTCATCTCCTCTTGAATGTTCCACTTCAAACCATTAAGGTATCTAGCCACCTTGAGAATCTCATCCTCTGTCACATTAGACCTCATGCAAAGTTTTTGAAACTCCTCGGTGTAAGTGTTTACATCTTGGTCACTTTGCCTCAAGCTCTATCTTTTCTTGTGTAACTGAATCTCATAGTCATCTGGCATGTATGTTTCTCTTACTTTGGCAACCATTCCTTTCCAAGTTGAAATAGGTTGTTTGCCTTCCTTTTCCGTCTCTGTTTGAATGAATTTCCACCATGTCAAGGTAGAACCTCTTAGTCTTTATTTTTCCACCTTTACCTTCTATGCTTCAGTGACTCCATCACATTCAAAATGGTTTTCCATTACCTCTATCCAATCCATGACTAGATCAGCTTCCATTTTTCCACTAAACAATGGTATGCCTTCAAGTGCTTTTCCACTCAAAGCCTTCAATGCTTTCAAGAAAGGTTCTTCTTTCAGAACATGGTTAGGTTCAAGGGTCTTGTCTTCCTCTGCAACCTCTTCTTCCTTTGGTATCCTTCCTTCAAATTGTGCACTCCTCACTACTTGCTCAAGTTGGGCTATTCTTTCCCTCAATTGTTTATTGTCTTCCTCCTGCTCTTCAACCATCTTGGCCAACTCTGCATTTGTCACCATGATGGAAGAATCACTAGACTCAAGGTCTGACATGCAAGATTCTATCCCAAATCTTTAACTTGCTCTAAAACCAATCTGATAGGGTAGGGTTGGATGGAACACTCACTGTTCCATGCTCTGGGTCTCACCTTGGCAAACCCCTTTGGTGTCTTTCTCCACCTCCTTAACCTATAGGTCCTAATGCTTGTTAGGCACCCCTGGTACTCCTAGCCAACCCTACTATCATCTCCATTTCCCTAACCAAGCCAATCTTGGTGCTCTCTCTACCCTTCACTCCTTAGCCCTTAATCTTCCTAAAGGATAACTAAAACTCCAAGCCTCACTACTTGATGCAGGGGTGTGTGATGTCTTTCGTGGCTTCAAAACCATCTCTCTAGGGTTCTTGATCATTCCCCAATCACCATTTCTCCATCGCTCACTCCAAACCCTATTCTAGGGTTTAAGAAAGGCTACTAGCCCTTGAGCCCCTATTAGGCCTCCTAACCCGAGAAAAATGGAATTCACCCCAAAACCCTCCAAAAGACATGTGTTCTTTTCTTGGGATTCATGGTAGCCTTGCCCACACCTTGAATATTTTTGGGGTTTGGAGCCTCCACTGTCTGTACACAGGCGTAACCCACACTTTGCAAGATTTAGGGCTTTCTAGGCCATTTTCTATCCATTCAGTGAACAGTCAGCTTACTTCAGTCTCCAAATGGATTGGTGAGATCTCTTGCTTCCTGCCAAGCATTTGTAAGAACTCCTGCATCCACCACACACCTTGGTTTTCCAAGGAATTAACACCCCTGCAATGTTAGTGCTTCTTCTCCTCTGTCTTTCCTAACCGGGCATTGTCAAGCTCGCCTAGGAAAAGACTTTCACCATGCTTCCTTGACACCTACAAACTCCTAAACCTAAAATATTTATAGGCATGGAGCTTAGCCTCATTCCCCACAGACTATACATTAGGTATAGTGGAAAATAGAGGTCTAAGACTCCATGATTAATAGCCTACTGGAGTGATCAGCAATGGAGAGAAACAAAGCTAACTGAGCACAAAGCAAGAAAATGATAAAAGCACCTAACTACTGACCACACAAAGCCTGAAAAACATTTTTTACACATGCCACACACTGTTTAGTGCCTGGAACCCTCCATTAACACTCTAAAAGAACTAAAAACCAGAAAATTACAAGAACTTCATTATTTTTTTCATATGAATTGCAAACTCCAATGATACAAAACTTATCCAACCTAAAACCCACCTTGCTCTCAGTTCAAGCAACACCTTATAACTCCTCTCCAAGGTAGTTACCAATCCCTTGGGTCAGACATTTTCATAATCAAGTGGAAAAAGGTGCAAAATGTCCCATTTTTCCACCTTTTCCAATTATTGCTAACTCCTAAAAAATAATGAAACATGAGTAACAAACTCCCTCCTGATCACTCCTAAACAACTAAGAAGCACACTAATTCGAAATTAAATGGTCAACATGACCTTAAAGTATTAAGATATCAAAATTTCATGCTAGGCTTCCAAATTTTCCTAGTGCCACCTAATGTAACCTAGGTGCTTCTGCACCAATCCCTCAGTCTCATCAACATTTAGAGTCTCACCGACATTTATCCTCTCGGTATCATGTATATCGCTATGAAATTTTGAGTTAGAGAGATGTTACATAGATTATTTCGTATCTCACTGAGATAATATATCACTTGGTATGTTTTATGGTCGTTGAGACATAATTACTTTCTCGCCGATGGAACAAAACTCGGCGTGACTCTCATATCTTTTTCTGATGAAATTAGTCTCGCTGATAATACATACTGCCAAGTCTTTTACTAACATAATCCTATCAGTGTGACATATGGGTCAGTAGGACTCCCTGACTTCACCCCAATAATCATCGATAGAATCCCCTTTTGCTTTGTCAGCAAGACCGGATGAATGCTATAAGACTTCATTTCGATGACTTTTAGTCTAGCCGATATGTCTCCTTGTGCACCGGTTGGTAAGACATATATGAGTTCGTTATGACTTATTCATATGATGACTTTCTTGTCGATAGGATCTTTCTGTTACCGAAAAAATGAATTGCATCATGCCGATATGTGTCTGCAAATGAAATCATATTGGTATGACATTCCCGAACTCTTGCCAATAGACTACAAAAGATATGCATTAGTAAAAAATACTTTATGGATCGGGGAGACCCTTAGCATCACTTTCTGATATGAATTATATAGTGAAATATTAAGGGCTAGATGGATTCTATGGGACCACATGACAAAGTATGGGAAAAATATTATGAAGAGAGGATTCTTGTGGTTATGGTAAGGACTTCTTTGGAAACTCATGGATATAAACAACTGTAAAATTTTCAAAATTTTACAGTTCTAACAAGACCTAAGAGAGGGAGAGGGGGTAGGATATTGAAGATAATTGAGAAAGAGAGAGGGAGGGAGTGGGAAAGAGATAGAGGGAGGGAGGGTTAAGGGTAGAGGGTAGATGGTTTAAGGGTTTAGGGTTAAGGGTGGAGGGGAGAGAGATAGAGGGTGGAGGGGAGAGAGATAGAGGGAGTGAGTGAGAGAGAGAAACACCTAAGAGAGGGAGAAGGGGTAGGAGGGAGAGACTTGAGATAGAGTGAGTGAGTGAGAGAGCGAGAGACCTCATAGAGGGAGTGGTGCTAGGAGGGAGATACTTGAGAGAGAGAGATAAAGAAAG
>VDFB02270651.1:270475169-270509277 GCA_007258455.2 Sequoia sempervirens
TTCATTCTTTGGCATGCCATCCAGGCATTTCATGGTCTACAAGTATTCAACAATCCTTTGGTACCAACCACATGTTCGCATATCACAAATGGGAGAAACATTTTCCAATTCTACCTCATTGATTTGATTGGCTTCCAGGTTAGATTTAGCCATAAGTTTGTCCAGGCCTTAGCCCCTCACTAGCATTGTAATCTAAATATCTATGTTGAATTCTTGAATCCTGTTTATCCACCTACATCTTATGCTCGTAGTTTCTTGTCACTACTGAATTTGAATCCATTTTCTGATGAACACTCATTAGTTGTTTGACAAACATTTGTCGAAAAATCGACGAATTGACGAAAAAAATTTCGTCGCTATTTTTTCATCGAAATTCTGACAATGAATTAAACATCAAAATAATAGTGCAGATTCGTCAGTCGTCGACATCATAAAATGACTCGGATGTTCGTCAGAATATCGACGAAAAATTTGTGTATCCACCAACGAATTACAACCAAAATGCAATTGCAATAGCTCTTCTGAAGCATCAAAACAACACCAGAAGTTTGTCACCATTTTGACAAAATCGGAAAGGAGTTACGACAAAGCTTTCGTCGCAACTATAGCAAATTTGTCAGACCTTTTCTGTGATTCGTCGGTGGCCTTCATTGAAATTGCGATGAAACAATGCAATTTTGAAAGAAAAAAAAATCATTGAAATGTACCATCATGAAGAGTCTTGGCGATGACCACCGAAGCCAACCCATCGGTGAGAGATCAATCATTAGCATAGGATAGAAAAATCACTCCGATAGTCCATGTCTTGCTGATAACTTCCATCGGCAAGACAAATCCAATGTCACATCGATCTGACCTCTTCAGGAGTTTTGAACACTACTGGTTATCAGCAAGACATTCTGAGGGTCTTGTCAATTAAACAAGTGTCTAAGAGCAAGTAAACAAATGGAACCTATTAATTTTCTTATTTTGAGGTTCTTTAAATCATAGAATAAATACCATCTTCTTGTGTATAATGTACTTATATTCAAATTTTAATTCGAGACCAATTGTCATTGCACATTCCATTTTACTTGCACAAAGTATTCTATAAGCAATATATTGATAATGCCAAATGATTTATGGTGTTGTACAACTCTACCTATCATCACAGTTCTATTGTTCCCCCCTAGAGAATCCTGAAAAGACAAGTTTACAATACCAAGTCAAATAATATGAAAAAGACTTACTTCCATACAAATTAAATGATTATTCTCACAATGGCAATTGTCTAATTACAACAACAATTCCATGAAAGGTTATCCATGCTTCCATAATAGATGACTCGATCATACATACGTGATCAGTACATTTACAGAAATATCATTACACTTGAAACAACCATGGGCTAACAAGGGAAGAGCCATGTTCCTTTGACGGGAAGAGAAATGTAGAGGGAAAATGTTGAGTAGTACTAAGAGAATGGAGCTTAGAACATATTCTTGACTCGGACCAAGCTCTTTTGGAATAACCAAACAAAAATTAAAATACTCAACACATACATGAGACATAATGAACTTCCAATATCTGCTTATCTTTTTCTATTAATGCAGGTAGGTAAGCTGAGAAATAATTTATAAATTGTAACACTATTCATAGTTCATAGTAACATAGTACTCTGTGCCAATGGACTTCACTTCTAATATTATACTTCCCATCTCGATACCATATTTTAATCCGTCAACTATTCCCAAATCAAAGAAGCACCTTCAATTAAATGCACAGCACCATGTACAAAAGACTTTTTACTTGAGAAAGATTGGGTACACCTGTAGGATTAAAGTTCTTGCAATCATCAGGATTTATTGGCACATGGACACAACCTGCAACATATGAAGTAATGGATGACTACAAGTTAGTGAAATGGTCCTTAATATGTGACTAGTTTGCAAATTGATTGGTAGAAAATAAGGTTACAAACAGATCTACATGAAAAATTATGAGGACAATCTACTCTAATCATCAAAATATATGAAAAGTGCAAAGGAAAGAGCTAAGCTACATCTCTAGAGCCTAAAAAAAACACATGCAAGAAACATAAAAAAAAAGAACAAACCAATTTTTGGATGAATACAAAATGGTGCCTTCACCAAGTGATTCATATTCTTTCACACCTGACAAGACATTAAGAAGATTTTAGTCTTCTTATGTGAAATTAACTACTTACAGAATAAACCTAGAAACCAATATTATATACCTCCATGTCTAGCCGGGGGTAGGTATAAGAGAAAAAAATTTCCTCAATGCAATGCCAAAAAATATCAATGTGTGTGTAGGTTTGTATTACTCAAAATATCATTTCACTGCCTAAGGAAAAATACCAAAGTGATATTTTAAATTTCAATCTTCACATAGGCTCCCTTATTGCTACATATGCATATATAAGCATTATTCAAGCTCTAAACTATTCAAATATTAAGGATTTAAGTAGCTATAAGATGGAAAGTTGTTGTTTAGACATAATCCATCATATTTTACATATCTTTATTCACTCCTAGAGCTTCAGATAAATTTGTGTAAATGAGACAGAAATGTGAATCTTTTATGACAAAGGAAATTCTTAAAAGGAGGGGGGAGAGAGAAAAGGGTAGGGGGCAAGAGAATGCTTGAATGTATAGCAAAGTATAACATTTTGATCATTATAACAATGAAACAAATCTTAAGTTTGAAGCATTAATATCATTTATAACATTTATGATCAAGAATGAATGTAAGTAGAGAAACTTTTGCATACCTATAGATGGTACAAAATTTCATGGTTAAGTGGAAGCCTCCCATCAACAACAAGATCCAATATCCGTGTATCTATCTCAATCGAGCCCCTAAACCCTTCAGAGCTGTCAATTTTTCCACTAAACTATTATGCAAAAAATTCAAATTTTAGAGTTATGTCACCACTAAAAACAGAAGAAACAGAGCTTTGAAACCAAATCCACACACAACACAATGTGGTATTCATACAAAGCCATACAAAAAAACTAAACTCAGAACATTGGAATGGAAACAACTTCAAATTATGATGCAGAGCATGGATTCAGGGTATAAAGAATCATTTTTCTGCCACCATAGTGAAAATTTATCACTTTCTTTCATCTTTGCATATTGGCTTGATGCTTCAAATGATGCATTTCTTATATTGAAAAGTGTGTTACCTTATTGAGATTCTCTTTTTTTCGAGAATAGTTTAATATTCGCTACTTGGTCGTACACCACATGATGGTGGAAGCTCATTTGGCCCTCCCTCGCCACATATCAATTTCAATTTCATACCTAATCATATAACATTAATCATTCATTCATCCATTAATAACATATAACATTAATTCATTATCATATAACATTCATTCATTAACATATAGCATTCATTCATTAACATATTCACATTCATTCACAGACATATAATATTCATTCTTTCAGTTTTTACATATTATCAAAAATATGGTTGTCAAGATATGATTACAATCACTTTTTTTCTTTTTTTCTTTTTTAAAGCTAAAAAAATATGAAGTAGAGTATCATTTTCTAAATCATTTGTCCCCCCTTTAGTTGTTCTTCCCTCTCCTCATGATCTTAATGTACGCCTAGTTGTCTCTTCATGACGTGGGCAGTGCTGCAATAACAAAGAAATGTTACACTGATATGTTTTATTATTATTGTTACAAGTATTTCATTAATTAAAAGAAAATTAGAGTGGTTCTCTTTACCTGTTGGGTCCACATCATGTTCCTGAACTTCTGTTATAGACTCATGCTCAACATTCTGAACACCCTCTAAATCCTTATCTGCAGTTGAAACACGAAAGGTTACATTAATTAATACACCAATTGAAATTAAATATGTTTAAAAGAACATGAGAGTGGTCCTCTTTACTTGATGGGGCCACACCATGTTCCTGATCTTCTAGCCTGAGCATGCTCAACACGTTGATCATGCTCTACATGCTCTAAAGTTGAAACATGAAAGGTTACATTAATTAATACACCGATTGCAATTAAATATGTTTAAAAGAACTTTAGAGTGGTCCTCTTTACCTAATGGGGCAACATCATGTTCTTGATCTTCTCTAGCCTGATCATGCTCAACATGTTGATCACGCTCTACATGCTCTAAAGTACCGGGATGCACACCATGACCTTCATATGCAGGTTGTACTCCACCCTCACCAGGCTGCATTCCAATGTCATGTGCAGTATTATCATTGGTTGAATGTTTAAAACAAATAGGCATGTAATTACTTTATGGTGGAAATTAATATTGAATAGATTGCACAAGTATTCAATTTTAAATAAACTTTATTGAGTTTATTTACCTGCATGTCAGATGTAGTGGAAGATTGTGTTTGCTCAAATAAGACTTCTGAAGCCAAATTCTCGCTCCATAGCTCATTGAAGACAATCTTCAGGTCATCTTCTATGGGAACTCTGTTGAATTCAGAGCCCTACATTTTTGCATAAGATCATGAATTTTGCTTCTATAGTGTGATAAAACCAAAATTGTTTTCAATTTATTATTTGGATACTATATTTCATTTATTGATACTTACAATTCGTGCTGCTAATTTCATATAACCACTAGAGCCAAGTTTGTGTTGTCTGTTTTTCTAGTTCTTCCCTTTGTTGCCTCTCGATGTGCTCCGCAACCTATGAAAAGCTTTAAAATACAGATTATGTAAAAGAAAGAGTAAATCAATATATATAATTACATTGTTGATAGTATCATACCTTCCTTCATTCTGTGGTGTCTTTTCCTTTTTTCTTTTTAAAACCTTCTCCTCTAATCCAACACACCGGTCCTTCCAATTCTCTCTCGGAATCATGGGGGATTTAATTTTGTTCTTCTAAATGTGACCTATATTGGTCCCTCACATACTTTAGATAGCTACTAGCTTCTTAAGGACCTTGGTTTGCTGAATGTTTAATCATCGAACAACACAACTAAACGGTTAATGAGCTCATCTTTTAAATCTTGATTTGGGCATTCCACCGTGTACGTATGGTGGGCCTGAACAACTCCAATGTAATATCACTTAGATGTTTATAAAAAACATCATTTCCTACAAAATGATCATGGAATCAATAGTCTAAAAAGAGTGATCAATAAGTAAATTTTAATTGGATTATATAGAATAATAATTAAAACATTTTAAAGTACCTGGGACCTTCTTCTATAATGCGTAACGAACTTCACCACAAATGTGACCGCAATGTCTCGCACTAGTAATAATGAGAAGATCCGCGAAATGTCGCTAAAATATCACCGCATTCAGTGGCCCCACATCCCCGTGTACATGTTCGATGTATTGCCCGCATGTGCTCGTCACGAGGGTGCACTAACAATGCCTCAGATGGTATGTGTGTTTCTGGCGATTGCATACCAGCAGGCAATGCATGATGGGGTCGATGATGATGTATGCAATGAAGATCGATGGACACTTGTACCAATCCCTACTCCTCGGGCAGCACCTATAGTACCATGATCATGGCAACAACATCATGAGGACGAAAAAGAATCCTATTAAAACAACACATATTCTAGTTCATGACATAAAAGAGTACAAAATATAAAACCATGAATGAACTTATGTTATAATTAAAGACTTTGTGAATGCTTACTTGCAAGTTTTGTGATCTCTCAGCCAATATTTTAACCCTCTCTCTTATCTCATTTGTTTGAGGCACTATGAATAACAATCTCTAATGATTTATTCATTGCATTTTTGGGTCTTCCTTATCATATCGAGAGGGTTTGTTGAATAAGCAATAATATCACATAATATTGACTACACCTCCTATGGATGCTCTCGCTCACTAATGGGTCCCATCATTGACTGCAACAAGAATATTAAAACATTATCTAAATTAACCCAATAAACTTATCAAAACAAACATAATAATAAAACATTTTGCTCAGATCTAATTTGTACAATTACAATGAGGTAAACCCGTCGCAGAAGTGCCTTTTCGAAGATACCAGATCTATGCTCTAGTCCGCAGCCTCTTCGTGATGATCAATATCCCAGACAAAAATTAAATATAAAAAAACATTACCAAAATGAAACCAATAGACTTACAAAAAAAAGAAGAAGAATAAAATGGTATATTGGAGTCATTAATTGGAGGTTGGGTAAAATGGTACATAGTACGTACCATCCCCATAGTAACTATGTTTGTAACTAAGCAATTCAAATTGTAATCGATTAGCAACTCTTCCCCTACAGTTATTGATTTTATCACACATACGAATACACGGTTTCCCTCGCGCACCTCGAATATGCAATTGGGTTGCTTATTTGTTGACCCAGGTCATGTACTGTTTATAAACCCTGCAATATTCCCTGATGATTTTGGCTTTCCATCAATTTACATAGCCACTCCTTTATTTTGATCCTTATCTTTTAGCTGTATATAATTTGATGAAAGTGCATACCTACGCATACTTCATGTATATCGAACCAGTTGCATCCAATCTTTGTAATTGTAACAGGGTTCGACATACTCCATCAATTCAGTAACTTTTTCGTAACAAACCTTTATGTTGTCCATGCAAAATAGGCCCAAACCATGTAATGACGATGATGCTATGCGATATATCCTCTCATTGACACAAAAATTAGTGTTTATTGGAGGAAGTCCCTTGGGTACCCATTATTTCTGTAGATGTTTATACCTCAAGGGCACCTTGATGTCGCCTATGCTGTCATCATCATAAGAACATGACCCCCCTTTAGCAAGAAAAAATTCCATGCGTTTACAGATTTTTCTTCTAATCTTTTGACCTCTAGTTGATCTGCCTCTTTTAGACATACTGCATGTCTCGCTTTCCTCTTCTCTTCCTGAATTTCCCTTGCTCGAAGAAGACAAATCTCACAAATACCTATTTGGTGGTACCTACACTCATAAGGATGTTGGATGAATTTCTTTAATGGTGATGTGATCCTTAGGTGACATTATGATTAATCTATCATTTCATCACTAGAATTTCACAAGTTATAAGATAATCAAGTCTTGATAGATTGCAAGTTATTGTTACTACCGTCCAAATGTGTCCATCACAAATCAAATATACTTAACGTTTTAACTCCCAAACTTTGTAACAAGTGTTAAATGTGACTATGGTCCACCAGTTACACAACCAAGGCCTCAAATGTATTCTCTAATTGTAATAAAAGGACTTTTTCTCTTCATTCAAGTAAATAAACTTGAAGGGAAACACCACCAAGTGGTTTATTGGACACCTACATGACTAAAAATAGCAGCAAATTTACATTTAATTTCTATATGTCTAAGTGGTTGATGGGGAGGGAGTGTGTACTAGGCCTGGTTAAGTCATCATAAGTTTATGCTTTGGCAATAAAAAATGTTTAAGTCATCTTAAATCTTCCCATGTCTAATTGCTAGGAGACGTTTGGTATGTTTTAAGGTAGGATGATTGATGAAAGAGCCCAAAGAGCCTTTCTCCATGGTATCCAAGTACACATAGCAATGGTCTTCTCTTATACGGTTGGACATGATTTAAAGAACTTAGCTAGGAATTATTCATTTAACCTAAGGTTTTCTCATAATGCCATCATTGGGAAAGTATGATCAAATTCTTCTATTATGAAGAATTGGTCTATGTGCCTCTAGTAATCACTATAAATGTTTGTAAGGATAAAATGACTAATTGCATCGTAGGAGAGAATCATCAACTTTGAGTTCTTCAAAGATTATATTCCTCTATTCATAATTTTAAGGGTTGTGTGTGGAGGTTATTATCACTACCAAGAAGGGAGGAGACCTTTCTTTGTATTCTTTTATAATTTTCATTATTCTTATTTATTTTACACTTAAATTTACAAATACACATACATATGCATTTACCATTTTCATTTATTTTTCATGTAGTTTAATAGTTTGATCGATTTCATATTATATGTGTTGAAGACTTTAGAATTTCAATTACATTAATTTATGGATATGTTGTATCTATAACACTACAAAACCATATGCTCTTTGCATTTACACTTGCATTTAGAAATACACATTTATACACATAGATATAGATGTCTTTAATGATATAAGCTGCATTTATTGTTCTAGAGAGCATCCAAGAATTGCATTTCATACTTATATTTAAAAAATACATATACATAGTTATTATTGCCATTGCCATATATATATATATATGTATGTATATTTGTTTTATATTCAATGTTATAAAACAACCTTAATAGGTCTCAAGACATGGATAAAAACTCATAAAATCAGATCTCCCATACATATTTTGTTGAAACCTAGGCTTGAACCTCTCATTTCACATTCTTTTTTTCACAAAACTATTGAGGACAACAATTATACCTTTTTTATTTCTCATCCTACACCCTATTCATGCATCCTACAATTACAACAATATCCATGGGGCCTCTTACACAAGCTACAGTAATCACAAAAAGTGTAAGAGCCCCTTTATATCATGTTTGGACTACAGAACCCTCAAAAATAGGGTAACTCAGATTATGATTTGTTGGTGAGCTGTATGGACAAAATCATTAGCACCAACTCATTCTTGGAGTCTTTTGAAAGAGAAGCGAATCAGGTGGTAGTTAAGTACAAACCTTATAGTGTCAAGGTGAATGAGGTGATAAATTTTGATTGGTCAACTGATGAAGAGTACTAGAAATGGGTAAATGTATATTTAACTAAGGAAGAGTGAAAAGGAGTAGGTTGTTAACGGTTGACAAATCAGTTGTTGCAGTTACAATAGATTCCAATTTTGTTTTTTGGTGATAGTCTAGGCACAAAATTCTTGAAGTTTTTGTTGCTGCATCAACCATTCTTAGCGAGCACGATGAACAAGAAGATTCTCTGGAGAGATTGTTGTTGTAACAAATTTTTGGATTATCACAAGGCGGTCCAATTGGCTAGTGACACGTGTACTTTCTAGCCCGATGCTTGTTTGCTCCTTTTTCTATAAGAAGGATTTCAAGGCCATAAGTATGGGTTAGCAAGTTAGATATTTTTGGTCGAGTCTAGATGAAGTTGCAGAGCGAATTGTAAAGTCTGATGGTTAGAAATACAATTTAGGTTTAAAGGAGTCGTGCAGTAGGTTTTACTGAATTCATAGAAAAGTTTGGTATTTTCTTGAGTAATAGCATTTGAATTGATATGATTAAATTTGAACTCATGTCTCTCCATTGTACAATCATATATGAATTTTGAATAAAATGTTCAAGGGTTGTTTCGTTCATCTCAATGTTGTGGTGTGTATGATTCTTGTTTTAGGTTTAATTCAAGGAATTAATTAAAATGCTTGAATGGGATTGTAGGTGGATATGTTCTGTATAAGGATTTGATAAGTAGTATTGGTTTAGAATACATATTGATGAGATTGTAAAGCAATGTTATCAAGGATCTTATATGTTATGTGTTAAATCTGTCATAAACCCTTAGATGCTTATAAATTTGACTCCTCCAATGGATATATGGCACTTATGTAAGTTGTACTTATTTGTATCGTTCAGTATTTGTTTTCCTTTACCTAAAGCTTGCTACAAATTGAAAATAAATGACTATATTATACTGTGAAATGTTTTTGTAGTTATCTCATGCTCAAATAGTTGATATTATTGATAAACAACCAATTCTATTGATTATTATCCTATTATGTTGAGCTATTAAATGAGATTATCTATTGTTGTTAATGTTGTTGTTTATGATGATGGTGCAGAGGTTGTAAATGCATTAAGGGATCACCCTCCTAGGTCTTGCAGAGCCCAAAGTGTAGGAGGTCTTTCAAATTCTTGTCAGTTGGTTCAGGTCTTTCGAGCTTCCCTTTATTGGAATTGGTAATTCCATAGGTAGATTAGAAGGTCAACCTACTTACCGTAAAAACAACCAACACCTTGCATATGTTTGTGGTGGAGGTATTAAAGAAGAATTGTATGCCTCTATTTCCATTCATTAGATCTACCTTAGCCTAGCATATACTTGGGCTAAGTCTAAAATTGCTTCATACTCATGCGATGAAGGCTATGTGTGATGAAATCCTAGACCTCAACCAAGATGTGGGTAGATTATGGGATTTTTTCCAAGACCTAAGGCTAGTCGATAAAAATGTGAAAGACTAAGCTATTTTATTTTTTTTGTTTTATCTTATACCATTTTACGAGAATGCGGGTTCCAATGTATGAGAAGATCTTTGGAAACTAGGCATGAAAATTGAAGGTTAAAGAGAATGGGGGTGCCAAACTTACAGTACTCATTGCCCCTTGGTCATCGATTTTCCCTAAGTTCTCTCAACCTCATCCTTGGTGTTGGTATTAACCTTGTTTCCACTCCTGCAAAATCTTCCTCAGCACTGATAGTGACTTTGATTTCACTCCTCCAAACTCTTCATCGACCCTGGTATTGACCTTGTTTTAACTCCAAACTCTTCCTCAGCGTTGGAATTGACCTTGTTTTCACTACTCCAAACTCTTCCTCGGCATTGGTATTGACCTTTCAGTTCTCCAATTTGACGAGCTACAACCTGGTTTCATTAGATTTTACAGTATGTTAATTAAATTGAAAATTTTGGCACCATTAATCTAGGTTTTAATATTCTACAATATAGTTAAGTATATATTATTTGTATTTTACATAATAAATAATATAATTATTCAACTTATTATAATTATATATTATATTCTTTAAAAAAATTATTAAATAAGTATAAAATTATTATAATTAATAATTAATAATAAGTATATTTTTATATAATACAAAATATAATTGATATAATATATATTTAATATAATAGTAATATATATTAATATGAGAGAGAGAAACTAAATTTTGATTGGTTGTTTCATGTCAACAATCTAAGGATGGCATGTGTCCTTGGGGAGTTATGCTCAAGGTAGCATGCCATTTGATTAAATATATGATAATTCTCCTTTAAGACCTCTTCAATGTACCCATTGCACACTTAAGGAGACAAAGATAAATATAGGGAAGAAAATATAGAGAGAGGGAGATAATGACAAACATACAAATAGAAAGGGAGACAAAGAGATAGATAGAGGTAGAAAGATAAAGAGATAAGGATGAATAGATAGAGATATAGGGAGGGTGATTGATGTATCTCTCCTATCTCTCTCTATGTCTCTATATCTCCCACTATCTATGTCACTCCTGCCTCTTCCCCCCTCTATCTATTGAGCCATCTCTCCCTCTCCCCTCTTTCTCTCTCATTAACTCCATCTCTCCCTCCATCTCTCCTACTCTATATCTCTATCTCTATTTCTCTTTTTTATCTCCCTCTTACTCCTCTCCTACATCCTTTCTCTCCTCCTCTCTATCTCCCCCTCTCTATCTCTCACCATCTCTCCCTCCCTCTCCCCCCTATCCATTGACTCTCTATCTCCACCTATCTTCCTTTCTCTTCCCATATATCTCCATCTCTCTTTCTCTTCCCATATATCTCTATCTCTCTCTCTTTTTCTCCCCATCTATCTCTATCTCCCCATATATGAACTAAGAATCCATGCAAGCATACAATAGTATATTTTGGTAAAACTATAGTAGTGTTTTATTAAACTATAAGTAACACTTATCTTTCTAATGCCAAGCCTTCTTATAAAAATAGTGTTTTATTAAACTATAAGTAGATTATTGTCACCACTCTTCATTCAACATGAAATGCCAAATGTAGCAATTTTTTTTGTTGCTTTTGTCAAGTTTCATTAACAAAGCTATTTATTGGGTTGAATAAAGTTGTGTTATGACCCTTCATCTCTTTAAAATAATTAGACAATATTAGCGAGATTAGGAAGGGGAGAAAACTAAACTCCTTCAAAATAGGGGTAGTTGTGGGTTTGTTGGTTTTCTTTGTATACTATATACTTAGTTCCTCTAGGATAAATAAGTCACTTTAGATCATTTTCTTAGTTGTGTATCCTAACTAATATAGAGTAAGCTTTTTCATTTTAATTTACTACTACATAATAGTTTATGTGTTGAAAGAATTGTTTCCATTCTTTGTAGTTTTTACATTGGAATACAAATAATATTTAATTTCATGCTAATATACTTCTTTCATAAAGATATTTGTTTGAAATAAGTGCTTCATAACCCATCTAATCAAATCATAATTAACCTATCAAAAATGCAATAGGAATTTTCTAAAGAAAATAACACTTGACCTAATCATATGTGTATGGCCTTTGAAGAAAGGAGTGATCCACCTTAGCAATAACAAGTACCTAATTTAGACCTGGGTAAGTGCAGGATCATGATGGGCCAAAAAGTGGCAACATGAAAAAAGTAGTATTTTGAACTAGCCAAAAAATGTGAAAATCCCGAGTTGACTTTTTTTTTGGGTTGGGTGTCAGTACATTGCTCCATAGCAATGCCCAAGCCAAAGTACTACAAATTGGATATCCGATTTTTTTTAGATATCCAATTCATGTCTAATATCTAATTTGAAAAACATTTTAAAATGTAATATTTTGGTGCTATAAATTGGATATATCTGATTTTTGCACACATATACCCAAGACTAATTAGGAGGTGGAGGGTGAGCAAGGGAGAGAGAGGGAAAGGGAGAGAGAGAGAGAGAGGGAAAGGGAGAGAGAGAGAGAGAGAGGGAGAGGAGAGGAGGGTGGGAGAGAGATTAGGAGGGAGGGAGAGAAAGACAAGAGAAAGGGGAAAAAAGAGGAGGGAAAATGAGAGAGAGGGGAAAGGGAGATATATAGAGGAGAGAGAGAGAAAGAATTAGGAGGGGAAGGGAGGGAGAGGGGAAGAAGGGGAGAATTAGAGAGAGAGAGATTAGGAGGGGAAGGGTGGGGGAAGAGGGGAAGAAGGAGAGAGGTAGAGAGAGAGATTAGGAGGGGAAGGGGGAGGGAGGGGGAAGGAGTGTTGAGGGTAGAGGGATACAGAGAGGTTTAGGGTTTTAGGGTTTAGGGTGTATGGTTGGGGGTAGGAGGGAGGACTTGAGAGAGAGAGAGAGAGGGAGGGAGTGGGAGAGAGATAAAGGAAGGGAGGGTTAAGAGTAGAGGGTAGAGGGTTTAAGGGTTAAGGGTTTAGGGTTAAGGGTTAAAGGGAGAGAGATAGAGGGAGTGAGTGAGTGAGAGAGAGACCTAAGAGAGGGAGAGGGAGTAGGATATTGAAGATACTTGAGAGAGAGAGAGAGGGAGGGAGTGGGAGAGAGATAGAGGGAGGGAGGGTTAAGGGTAGAGGGTAGATGGTTTAGGGTTTAGGGTTAAGGGTGGAGGGAGAGATAGAGGGTGAGTGAGTGAGAGAGAAAGACCTAAGAGAGGGAGAAAGGGATAGGAGGAGAGGAATTAAGGATAGAGTGAGTGAGTGAAAAGAGAGAGAGAGAGAGAGAGAGAGAGAATTAGGAGGGGGAAGTGAGAGGGGAAGAGTGTTGAGGGTAGAGGATAGAAGGTTTTATGGTTTAAGGGTTTATGGTTGAGGGTTTAGGGATGAGGGGGTAGAAGGGAGATACTTGAGAGAGAGAGAGAGAGGGAGGGAGTGGGAGAGAGATAAAGGAAAGGAGGGTTAAGTGTAGAGGGTAGAGGGTTTAAGGTTTAATGGTTTAGGGTTTAGGGTTTAGGGTTAAGGGGAGAGAGATAGAGGGAGTGAGTGAGTGAGAGAGAGAGACCAAAGAGAAGGTGATGGGGTAGGATATTGAAGATACTTGAGAGAGAGAGAGGGAGTAGGGAGTGGGAGAGAGATAGAGGGGAGGGTTAAGAATTAGAGGGTAAGATGGTTTAAGGGTTTAGGGTTAGGGTGGAGGAGAGATAGAGAATTGATTGAGAGAGAAGAAAGACCTAAGAGAGGAGAAAGGAGTAGGAGGAGACTTGAGATAGAGTGAGTGAGTGAGAGAGAGAGAGACTTGAGAGAGGGAGTGGTGCTAGGAGGGAGAGACTTGAGAGAGAGAGATAAAGGAAGGGAGGGTTAAGGGTAGAGAGTAGCGGGTTTAAGGGTTTAGGGTTTAGGGTTAAGGGGAGAGAGATAGAGGGAGTGAGTGAGTGATAGAGAGACCTGTTAGCTCTAAAAAATGCAGGCAAAATATCTCAAGAGGTTGCCAATCTCTTGATACGTTTTAGGGTAACAGACAAGGCCAAATGGTTTAGACCTTCTTCTCTTCAGGTGCTGCTAGACCTAGGCGGGTGTACCTATATGAATGAGTTAGACTTGACTTATGCTTATTTATTTTAAAGCACTTTACCCACAGTGGCATATGGGAGTGGATAAATAAAATATGATTTGGTATAGATTGTATAGTAATATCAAAGCTAAAATCTAATATGTTCAGTTAACAGATGTAAAAGTGAGTAAAACTAAATGGTAAAAATGTAGAGACTAGTGCCTTATTGGGTATGCAGAGTCAAATGAGAAATCTAAAATGACTAACTTCTTTCTAGAAAGTGTTATAATTGTTCGACATATATTTTAGTTTATGACTACCAAGTTCTTAATGATCCAAATGAGATTCCCTAATTACTATGATCAACTAAAAGGATTTAATCTTTTCTTGAAAGAGCCAATTAATCAACCATACAGATACAACAAATGTGCACAGATAAACTGAATATAAACTTGTTATATCAATTTAAATAACCAGAAAACATCAACCTTGGAGAAAACTTTAGTAATACTTTCAATGAACACAACAAACAACTGATACGAGAAATATGCCACCACATCAAATGATTTTCATTGATATCTCCATAGTTTTAAACATGTATCATAGTCTCATATTCGTAAAACATTGTAATCTACTATATCTTTTTTTCTATATCCTATCTTATCTTTTTCTCTATTTCGCTACCAAAACAGATATTTATACATCAAATACTTGAAAGGATGCGTCCTTTCAAAAATGTCATATGTTTAAAACAATAATAGATTAAAAGGTAATTAAGCTCTATTAAGCCACAAATGAATCTTAGATAGGTGATCCAAGTAATCCCGACGTTCATGTGTATCTACATCTCCTACTGCATTCCGGATTGTGATCTCCATTCTTACCATCTTCTCACTTTTCTCGCACGCCTCATCCAATGTTGTGTCTTCCGCGGTAGCTATCTTCAGGATTTCTTGCAGTATTGACTCACTTTCAATTTTCCATCTAGTCATTTGTTTTAATTCTCCTTTATCGTCAAATAATGTAGTCAATCCTTTCCTGGTGGAATTTATCAATCTCTGCGCATCCCCTCGCAATTCTTCAGAGAAATCTCGGTGCTTATTGACAAAATGATTTGCAGCTTCAATTGCTATATTATCAGAAACATCCCTTTGGTTTATTTCTTGAAACTTCTCCAAAATCCTTCCATCCATTCTTCCATGTTCTTTTAATGTAGCAAAGTTATGTGAATGTTTTCCCCAGAGCTTATTCAACCAAGTTGTTAGACTTGCCTGTCTTTTCTTAATTATTGCTACAAGTGCATCATATTTCCCTTGAGAGTAAGCACTTGATCCTTCCCAATGATCTTTTGACTGTGAGATTTCACCATGGTTTCTACTTTTTGATTTTCCTGAGCTAGGGGACTCCATTCCTCAAAAGCTATAGAAGTCAAATTTACAGGGACTAAGGCACAAGAACTTACTGTATTTTGCTTCAAAACCTTCAGACTGAAAGAATGCCCTGGATCTTCATTTTCCTTTCTGATTCTTCCGCGATCAATTCCACACTAATGTTTCCAATTGAATTCTCCTTATTGTGCTTCATCGCTCCATTAATGTGTTTGCTGAAACACGAGTGCACTAAGTCCTTTTTTGAAACTCTCACTATCACATCATATAGTATTTTCGGTGAGACATTTTCAAATCTTGGGCAATAGCTTTTAGCAATGTTCATTAAACCATTTGTCAAAACATCCTGTAGTCTCCTCGACACTTCGAAGTCTCACCGATGATCACAAACTGTATATCGCTCTAATGTCCCTCAGTCTCATCGACATTCAGAGTCTTATCGACAGTTATCCTCTCGGTCTCATGTATATCGCTATGACATTTTGAATCGGGGAGATGTTCCATAGATTATTTTGTATCTGACCGAGATAATATATCCCTTGGTATGTTTTCTGGTCGCTGAGACATAATTACTTTCTCGCAAATGGAACAACACTCAGTGTGACTCTCATATCTTTCTCTGATGAAATTAGTCTCGCTGATAATACATACTGCCAAGTCTTTTACTAACATAATCCTATCGGTGTGACATGTGGGTCGGCAGGACTCCCTGACTTCACCCCGATAATCATTGATAGAATCCCCTTCTGCTTTGTCAGCAAGACGGGATGAATGATATAATACTTCATTCCGATGACTTTTAGTCTGGCTGATATGTCTCCTTATGCACCGGTCAGTAAGACATATATGAGTTCATTATGACTTATTCCGATGATGACTTTCTTGCCGATAGGATCTTTTTGTCGCCGAAAAAATGAGTTGCATCCTACTGATATGTGTCTGCAAATGAAATCATATCGATATGACATTCCTGAACTCTTGCCAATAGACTACAAAAGATATACATTAGTAAAAAATACTTTATGGATTGGGGAGACCCTCACCATCTCTTTCCGATATGAATTATATAGTGAAATGTTCAGGGCTAGATGGATTCTATGGGACCACATGACAAAGTATGGGAAAAATATTATGAAGAGAGGATTTTTGTGCTTATGGTAAGGACTTCTTTGGAAACTCATGGATATAATCAATTGTAAAATTTTCAAAATTTTACAGTTCTAATAGTGGCTCTGTCTGGGGATGAATGATTGTGAGATCATTGCAAGGATCCAGATTTCTAGGTGAGTAGACCAAACTCAAGGTGATGGATCAGTGAGCAAGATGGAATGAATGGAAATGCAAATGAATATGACCCTATACTACTGTACATGGAAAATTTTATTTTAAAAGAACGAATATCAGGATTGTCCATGTACTGGCAATTCCTGTTCCTTTTATTTCCTAGACTACTGTGCATGGAAGAGAAATTTTTGAGAGGATTGTCAAGAGTTTTCCATGCACTGGAAACCCTTAATCCTCTGTATTGCTCAAGAGAAAAAATGCTTCAAGAATTTCCCATGTACAGGAAACTCTTGTTCTTCACTAGTCATGTTTTGTAGATAATATGAATCTTCACCTTTCTTACCAACAACAACAAAAGGTCCCAACAACAAAGCTTCAAATTTCCCCTGCTTACCCTTCTCCTGACACTGTGCATTCCACATCAACACCAGATCATTCTCCTTGAATTTTCTATCTTTTTCTTTTCTATCAAATAAATGCTTCATATGTGCCTACAACTTCATGTTCTTATTTTGTGCTACTCTCCTTATCTCATCAAGTTCAACCAACTGCTCCATTCTCTCCTCCATAGGTTCTAGAATATCTATATCTTCTTGAAGGATAAATTTGTAAAATGGTAACATATTTTGTAGAGGCATCCTATCTTGTGTTCCATATACTAATTCAAATGGGGATTTTCCAATTTCCTTTTTTACAGTGATCCTATCAACCCACACATCCATTTTCAATTTTGAATCCCAAGCCTTCTTATTCTGACCTAGCATTCTCCTTATGATTTTAAGAAGACTTTTGTTGTTGGACTCTGCTTGTCCATTAGCTTGTGGATGGTAGGGAGCTGCATAAGAAATGGTAATGCCATATGTGTTGCAAAAATCTTTGAACTCATCAGATTTGAAACACATCCCACTATCTGTAATTAATCTTAGTGGTGTACCGAACCTGGTAATGATGTTATCCATTAAAAAATTGGTTACAACTTTACTTGTAGCTTGCTTGGTTGGGACTTCTTCTACCCATTTGGTGAAATAATCTATGGCTACTAGTATCCACTTATGTCCTCCACTCGATTTCTCTTGTATCTCCCCAATAAAATCAATCCCCCACTGATGGAAAGGGGATTTAGTTTGCATAGGTCTAAGTGGTAAAGCTCCCTGATACTTCATTTTCCCAGAGAATTTTTGGCATGCTTCACATATTCTTACGTATGAAAAAGATTCATTAAAAAAATTTGGCCAGTAATAACCTACCCTAAGAATTTTATGTGCAGTTGTCTTTGCAAAATAATGGCCTCCACAGACCCCTTCATGCATTTCTCTTAAGACATGCTTAGCTTTTGACTTATCTAGACATAACAACAATATCTCGTCCCTGTTCTTCCAAAAGAAATCACCTTCCATGAACACATACTTAGATTCTTGCAGCTTTAAAGTTCTTTTCTGACTATCACTTAATCCTTCTGGACACTTCATGTATCTAAGGTAATGCATGATGTCTGCATACCAAGGAGTATGCTGAATACTTGCAATTGCATTCTCTTCCTCTTCTATATTACAAATTTGATTTGCTTCAATATTTGCTTCTGCCATTAGCCTAGCTAAACTCCGACCTCTCACCAATTTAGTGATTTGTATTTCCATATCAAACTCTTGGATTTTATTAATCCACCTGCATCTCTTTCCTGTTACCTCTGACTGCATCAAGATATCTTTAACAGTTGCATGAGGGACATAAGAAATCACCTTAGCTCCAAAAAGATACGACCTGAAAGCATTTGTGGCTTTTACCAATGTGAATGCTTGTTTTTCCATTATATCATATTTCAATTCTGACCCCTGTAATGACTTGCTGAAAAAAGACACAGGCTATTCATGACCTTCTTCATTTTTCTGTAATATGACAACAGCTATAGTATGCAATGAAGCAAATGAAAATATTTGAAAGGGTTTTGAAAAATCTGGAGATTTAAGGACAAGAGCTTCCTTGATGGCCCTTTTGATGGATATGAAAGCTTCTAATGCCTTTATAGTCCATTCTATCTTTTGTCCCTTTCTTAACATCTTTGATATGGGCTTGATAATTTCAGAAAAATTAGAGACAAATCTCCTAACAAAATTGATCTGTCCAAAAAATGACTGGATGACCTTGATAGTCTTAGGAATTGGAACTTTATATATGGCTTCAACCCTTTCAGGATCTATTCTAATCCCCTCCTTTGACACAATATGTCCTAAGAGTTTGCCTTCTGTGACTGCAAAATGACATTTTTTAGGGTTCAGACTAATACCATATTCTAAAGCTTTAATAAATACCTTTTCTAGATGTTCTACATCATCTTCAGCCCTTTTTGAATAAGCAGTAAGGTCATCTTGATACACCACCATGGTAGCATTAATCAAGTCTGCAAATGCTACGTCCATAGCTCTTTGGAAGGTTGCTCCTGCGTTTGTGAGACCAAACGACATTCTTATATAAACATATGTCCCCTATGGAGTTGTAAAAGTTGTCTTATACTGTTCAGACTCTTTAACTTTAACCTAGTTATAACCTGAAAACCCATCCATCATAGATAACAACTCACACCCTGTCACCTTATGTAATATAGCTTCCATATTAGGTAAAGGGTAATTATCCTTAAGGGATGCCACATTCATATTTCTAAAATCCACACATAACTTGATATCTTCATTTTTCTTCCTCACAGGAACTAGGTTTGAGACCCATGTTGAGTGCCTGATTGGTTTGATGATTCCCCCGTTTTTGAGCTTTGCCAATTCTTCTTGCATTTTTGGTTCCAATGTTGGGTTAATGGGCCTTTGTTTCTATCTAAATGGCTTTGCATTTGGTTTCAACGGGATTTCATGTTGAAGTAAATCCTCCCTATATGCTTTAAGGTCCTCATAAGAACATGCAAACACATGTTTATATTTTCTCAATAATGCCATCAACATTCTTTGAATTGTCAGCTTATTTTCTTCCCTATGTATACCTTTCTTGGTGCCATCTCAGTCCCCAAGTTGATCTCTTCAATATCCTCCCTCTTGACTAGTGTCTGCTTCATGAGGGACTGATCACTTCCATCATATACCCTCTCCAATGCCACTAGTCCTTTGGGAAGCTTATTAGTTTTAAGTTGTATGACCTCCTTCCCAAATACTGTCTACTTCCCATCTACTTCTTCTACAAAGGCATTGAAATCAATTTCTTGAGCTTCATATTGATCTATACAGTGAAGAAATTTCAAGAGGTCAGTATCATCATTAAAAACCTTCCAACTATATATATTATCTGGCACAACAGGTCTTGTTTTGAACTCAATCTGTGACACTCCAGCCAGTGTAATGTCATCCCTTTTTAGAGCTACATTTGCTAAAAAATCTGTCATTATATTTTTCAACCGATCTATCCATTCAATGGAGAATGCATCAAGTAGCTCGACCGTGTCCCATACAAAATTTGTATATTGCTTCAATCTCTTATGTTTTCCTACATATTTTGATTTAACTTGTGAAACAACTAGCTCAGAGTCACCTAGAATAGCTAGCAATTTGATTTTATGTTTTACAACTATATTCAAACCTATTAACAAAGCTTCATACTCTGCCACATTGTTTGTACATTCAAATGCCAGCAAAAATGAATATGTAAATGTAGCCCCTTCAGGTGAAACAAATACTATTCCTGCTCCATTACCTTCTTGGTTACATGCTCCATCAAAGTACATTTTCCACACACCATTGCAGTTTTGTGCAACATGCTTTTCGATTGGATCAACATTGACTAATTCTGGATGGGCTGGTTCTATCTTAAAATTTCCAAGATCCACATCACAAAAACAATTGATTTGATCTTCAGGTACACAATCAACAACTTGGTTCATCCTTGGCTCCCTGTATAATTTAACTTCCTGACCATTCACTGGAATTGTTGCATAAGACAAATCAAATTGGACATTTTCCCCAACCGCTGTCATCCATTGTCTTGATAGAAGCATCCCAAACTGAGGAGGGGTATTGATCACTGTTATATCTATATTATAAGCCACCTAAGGATAAGCAGCTAATTTTACTTCAACATCTTTCATAATACCCACCACAAGAACAAGCCTACTATCCATTGCATAGCACTTCCCTCCATTAGTATCCACCCACATGCCAAGCTGTTTCATAACTCCAACTGGCATAATATTGGTAGCAACACCAGAGTCTATCATGTAGTTCCTTAACATTTTGTTATTTATAAGTAACGTAGTGAAAAAAGGATCAACTTGTGGGGGATTTATTAATACATCATTTAGGCAGACTTCTGGGATACTTACTTTCTCTTTCTTATTAATTATTTTAGTGGCCATCTTATTTTTAGAATTTATATGTTTTTCATTTCCATTTGTTATCAATTGAGCAACACTATCTCTATATTCCTTAATTTTCATCATCTCAAGTAGTGGAACAAACATTTTTACCTAGGATAAAGCCTAAGTGAAGTCAAAAAAAGAACCCTCTGCCTTAATCATTTTCTTTTGTTCTGATGTTTCTCCTTTCTTCTCTTCTTTTTCTCTTTTACTCGATTGATCAGTCTTTTTCATTTCTTTGTGTAACTCTTTAACTTCCTCTTTTTGGACAAGCTTCTGTTCATTTTTATCATGCTGTTTATTTTATGTTTTCTTCACAATTCCTTGTGTTTCCTTTTGATCTTTTATAAATATTCCCCTAGGGACACCTTCTTTTTCATTCACTGTCCTATTTCTTAACCAGTACTTGCTCTTTGCTTCTTCAACTGCAGCAATGGTTAACCACTTTATCTCCTCTTCGGTGAGTTTCCTCATATTGCACTGAGCAGGAACCTCAATGGAATGTGGTTCTGTATAATCTTCTTCAGAATCGGAAAGAACTTTTTGTTCAGCCATGTGGACATTGTACTTTTGATTTGAAACATCGTACTCATAACCTTCATCTTTTGAAGATGAGTATTTCTCCTCAACACGGTGAAAAGTAATTTGAAGTCAAATACACTATGTGATCTTCTCCACTGTTATCCATTAGCATTCCTTCTTCTTACATTCTTTGGGCTACAACACAATAATTTGGGGAATGTGGCTTATCACAACTTTCACAAAACAAATTGTTATTGACCATGTACGCTCCCTTCTTCCTTAATGGATTAGGAGTTTCTTTATTTCTAGGCCTATCTATTACAGGTTTTCCATCCTTCCAATTTGTACCGTAGGGCATGTCATGTAACCTAGGCCTCTCATTTTTGTATGTGTTCTCCTGTTTGTATTGATAATTGTTGGCTTGTTGAGGAACCCTAGGGCTATCTCTCTTATTGATTATCCCAGCAACTTTCCTATTGTTTTCAATTGTTAATGCTATCTTTTGGGCTTCAGCTAAATCTCTTGGGAACCTATTTCTTAGTTCATACCCTATTTTTGGATTAAATGCATTCAAATAAACACTCAATGCTACAGAGTCTAGCAAATTTGATCCAAGAGGTATCTTATTTTGCAATTTGTTGAATCTCTGGTTAAAATCATAAATTGAGTCATTTTGATTTTTCTGAATCCACATTAATTCATGAAGAGCAGCATCTGGTGCAGTTAGATTCCCATATTGCTTGAGGAATCGATCTTGAAATTCTTGGACAGAATCAATAGAGGTTGTTGGTAGGCTTTTGAACCAATCCCTAGCTTCTTCAGTAAGCAACATCATGAATAGCCTCATATGTAAATCGTCATAAGGCACATCCAAATCTTGGATGAAAGCATCGAAACTCCTTAAATGATCTTCAGCAGTAATTGAACTACTCCTTGTAGACTTAGGAACCAGACTTCTCCAACTACCATCCATAGGGTAAGGGTATAATTGAAACCCTGTCAAGTCAAATTGTCTGATCATTGTTGCGTATTTATGAGGGGGAGGGTTAGGTGGATATTGATACTGGTACATCGGATTGTTGTATTGTGTATGACAATGTGGCACATAATGTTGACCATGAGGTAGTTGTGTATTTGTATATTGTGAGGAAATATGCGGTGGATGGATTGGCTATGTCTATTGATTTCCTATTTGATTGTGAGGAGCCTCTGATGGATCAGAAGGCCCTGCATTGTTATTACCCTTCTTATGAGGCGGTATATACTTTGAAAAACCAGCTGTCTGAGCAGTAATTTGGGCCTTTTGTAATTTGAAGTCTTTGATTACTTGTATCATTTGGGCTTTCTCCTGTTTAGCTTTTAATCTTTCTAGATCCTTTTTTGAAACTCAAACTGTGATTTTACTTCTTCATGAGTTGAGGATTCATAATTTTCTTGAGGAATTACATGATTATTGACTTCATTTTGGTTACCCTCCATTCTTTGTTCACACTCTTGTTGAAATCTGATTCCTTTAGCTTTGAGTTTAGCATCAAACTCTGGTTGTTTCTGAGGATTATAAAAATGATTTCTTTGTTCTTTTTGGGTACAAGGTTCTGCACTTGAATTATCTCTCCATGTATCATAACATTCATATGTCTCGCAATGTGGTCTTGATGCTTTGTCTTTGTTTGTTATGCACATGTCATCATTTATCGTTTTACCCTTATCAACCTTATCATCCTTGTGTGTCCACTTACTGTTGCTAGCATGACCTCCTATAGGACCTCCCTCATATTGGGATCTTCTACCATTCATATTGAATAGATGCAATGTTCTTGTCAAACTTGCCACTCACTTTCTTAAAAGTGAGAAAGTGTTTGTTATTTCTTATTCCCAACGGAGTCTATACAGGATTTCTAACTCTATGACTAAGGCCCTGATTCTAAGTTGACTCCCCAGTAGAGTCGCCAATTTGTTAGCTCTCAAAATCGCAGGTAGAATACCTCAAGATGTTGCCAATATCTTGATACATTTTAGGGTAACAGACAAGGCCAAATGGTTTAGACCTTCTTCTCTTCAGATGCTGCTAGACCTAGGCAGGTGTACCTATATGAATGAGGCAGACTTGACTTATGCTTATTTATTTTAAAGTACTTTACCCATAATGGCAGATGGGAGTGGATAAATAAAATGTGATTTGGTATAGATTGTATAGTAATATCAAAGCTAAAACCTAATATGTTCAGTTAACATATGTAAAAGTGAGTAAAACTAAATGGTGAAAATGTAGAGACTAGTGCCTTATTGGGTATGCAGAGTCAAATGAGAAATCTAAAATGAGTAACTTCTTTATGGAAAGTATTCTAATTGTTCGGCATATATTTTAGTTTATAACTAGTATAAACATGCAAGAATATGACTACCAAGTTCTTCTTAATGATCCAAATGAGATTCCCTAATTACTATAATCAACTAAAAGGATTTAATCTTTTCTTGAAAGAACCAATTAATCAACCATACAAATACAACAAATGTCCACTGATAAACTGAATATAAACTTGTTATATCAATTTAAATAACCAAAAAACATCAACCTTGGAGACAACTTCAGTAATACTTTCAATGAACACAACAAACAACTGATATGAGAAATACGCCACCACATCAAATGATTTTCATTGATATCTCCATAGTTTTAAACATGAATCATAGTCTCATATTCGTAAAACATTGTAATCTACTATATCTTTTTTTCTATATCCTATCTTATCTTTTTCTCTATATCGCTACCAAAACAGATATTTATACATCAAATACTTGAAAGGACAAGTCCTTTCAAAAATGTCATATGTTTAAAACAACAATAGATAAAAAGGTAATTAAGTTGTATTAAGCCACAAATGAATCTTAGATAGGTGATCCAAGTAATCCTAGCGTTCATGTGTATCTGCATATCCTATTGCATTCTAGATTGTGATCTCCATTCTTACCATCTTCTCATTTTTCTTGCACACCTCATCCAATGTTGTGTCTTCCGTGGTTGCTATATTCAGGATTTCTTGCAATATTGACTCACTTTCATTTTTCCATCTAGTCATTTCTTTTAATTCTCCTTTATCGTCAAAGAATGTAGTCAATCCTTTCCTGGTGGCATTTATCAATCCCTGCGCATCCCCTCGCAATTCTTCAAACAAATCTCGGTGCTTCACAAAATGATTTGTAGCTTCAATTGCTATATTATCATAAACATCCCTCTAGTTTATTTCTTGAAAGTTCTCCAAAATCCTTCCATCCATTCTTTCATGTTCTTTCAATGCAGCAAAGTTATGTGAATGTTTTCCCCAGAGCTTATTCAACCAAGTTGTTAGACTGGCCTTGCTTTTCTTAATTATTGCTACAAGTGCATCATATTTCCCTTGAGAGTAAGCATTTGATCCTTCCCAATGATCTTTTGACTGTGAGCTTTCACCATGTTTTCTACTTTTTTATTTTCCTGAGCTGGGGGACTCCATTCCTCAAAAGCTACATAAGTCAAATTTACAGGGACTAAGGCACAAGAACTTACTGTATTTTGCTTCAAAACCTTTGGACTGAAAGAATTCCCTAGTTCTTCATTTTCCTTTCTGATTCTTCCACTATCAATTCCACACTAATGTTTCCAATTGAATTCTTCTTATTATGCTTCGTCACGCCATTAATGTGTTCATTGAAACACGAGTGCAGTAAGTCCTTTTTTGAAACTCTCACTATCACATCATATAGTACTGTCGGTGACACATTTTCAAATCTTGGGCGATAGCTTTTAGCAACGTTCATTAAACCATTTGTCAAAACATCTTGTAGTCTCCCTGACACTTCAAAGTCTCACCAACAGTCGCAAACTATATATCGCTGTAATGCCCCTAATAGGGTAGGGTTGGATGGAACACTCACTGTTCCATGCTCTGGGTCTCACCTTGGCAAACCCATTTGGTGTATTTCTCCACCTCCTTAACCTATAGGTCCTAATGCTTGTTAGGCACCCCTAGTTCTCCTAGACAACCCTACTATCATCTCCATTTCCCTAACCAAGCCAATCTTGGTGCTCTCTCTACCCTTCACTCCTTAGCCCTTAATCTTCCTAAAGGCTAACTAAAACTCCAAGCCTCACTACTTGATGTAGGGGTGTGTGATGTCTTTCGTGGCTTCAAAACCATCTCTCTAGGGTTCTTGATCATTCCCCAATCACCATTTCTCCATTGCTCACTCCAAACCCTATTCTAGGGTTTAAGAAAGGCTACTAGCCCTTGAGCCCCTATTAGGCCTCCTAACTCGAGAAAAATGGAATTCACCCCAAAACCTTCCAAAATAAATGTGTTCTTTTCTTGGGATTCGTGGTACCCTTGCCCACACCTTGAATATTTTTGGGGTTTGGAGCCTCCACTGTCCGTACACAGGCGTAACCCACACTTTGCAAGATTTAGGGCTTTCTAGGCCATTTTCTATCCATTCAGTGAATAGTCAGCTTACTTCAGTCTCCAAATGGATTGGTAAGATCTCTTGCTTCCTGCCAAGCATTTATAAGACCTCCTGCATTCACCACACACCTTGTTTTTCCAGGGAATTGACACCCCTGCAACGTTAGTGCTTCTTTTCCTCTGTCTTTCCTAACCGGGCACTGTCAAGCTTGCCTAGGAAAAGATTTTCACCATGCTTCCTTGACACCTACAAACTCCTAAACCTAAAATATTTATAGGCATGGAGCTTAGCCTCATTCCCCACAGACTATACATTAGGTATAGTGGAAAATAGAGGTCTAAGACTCCATGATTAATAGCCTACTGGACTGATCAACAATGGAGAGAAACAAAGCTAACTGAGCACAAAGCAAGAAAATGATAAAAGAACCTAACTACTGACCACACAAAGCCTGAAAAATAATTTTTACACGTGCCACACATTGTTCAGTGCCTGGAACCCTCCATTAACACTCTAAAAGAACTAAAACCCAGAAAATTACAAGAACTTCATTGTTTTTTCATATGAATTGCAAACTCCAATGATACAAAACTTATCCAACCTAAAACCCACCTTGCTCTTAGTTTGAGCAACACCTTATAACTCCTCTCCAAGGTAGTTATCAATCCCTTGGGTCAGACATTTTCATAATCAAGTGGCAAAAGGTGCAAAATGTCCCATTTTGCCACCTTTGCCAATTATTGCTAACTCCTAAACAACAATGAAACATGAGTAACAAACTCCCTCTCGATCACTCTTAAACAACTAAGAAGCACACTAATTCAAAATTAAATGGTCAACATGCCCATAAAGTATTAAGATCTCAAAATTTCATGCTAGGCTTCCAAATTTGCCTAGTGCCACCTAATGTAACCTAGGTGCTCCTGCACCATTCTCCCCCTCTCAACCTAAACACTAATGAATGGAAGGAGAGACCAATGCCAGGTCAATACCAAACTTCTTGAACTGATCTTCTTGCACCCATGTGGCTTTTGGTTCATGCTTGTTCTTCCACTTGATAAGGTGTTCCATGTACACCTTATGTCTTGTAGCCTTCTTCACTCTTGACTCCAAGATCTTCTCTGCCTGAGGCTTGTCTTGATTATGTAAGGATACATTGTTGATGTCCTTGAAGATCTCCTGACTGTTCTAATCCACATCATTGACTGTCCCCTTATACTTGATCAAATCAGCTACATTGAACACTAGAGAGATTCCAAGATCGGTAGGTAACTCCACCTTGTAGGCATTCTTTCCATACTTGGCCAATACCTTGCATGGACCCACTCTCTTCATCTGCAACTTGGTTGACATTCCCTTTTGCAACCTTGACTTGTTAAGGTGGACCATGACATAGTCCCCTACTGCAAATTGCACATCTTTCCTTGACATATCTGCCTTCTCCTTCAATTTTTGTGTAGCCTCAATGACTATCTTCTTTACTTGCTCCTGAATCTCCTTCATGGTCTGACTGAAGTCTAATACATGTCCACTTCTTTGTTCCCTACCTCCAAGATCTCTGAGCTCACATATGCCTCTTGGGTGCATCCCATAGACAACTTCAGAAGGACTCTTCCCTATGGTCCGGTTCACACTATCATTGTAAGCATACTCAACTTGTGAGATAACCGCATCCCATGTCTATCCATACTCCTTAGTTAGGCACCTCAGAAGATTACCTAGCACCCTATTAACCACCTTTGTTTGACCATCGGTCTGAGGATGGTAAGCTGATCCAAAAGATAGGCTAGCACCCAATCTTCTCTAGAGAGTCTTCCAAAAGTGACTCATTAACTTCACATCTCTGTCTGAAACAATGCTCAAAGGAAATCCATGGATCCTTACAACTTCCTTTAAGAAAAGATGAGCTATGTAACTAGCATTATGAGTAGTTTTGCAGGGAATAAAATGACTCATCTTACTAAATCTGTCTACCACTACATAAACACTGTCAAAACTAGTCTTGGTCTTAGGAAGGCCTACCACAAAATCCATGCTCACACACTCCCATGGTCTATTAGGAATGGGTAGGGGTTGATATAGACCAGCATTACTAGCTCCTCCCTTAGCTTTCATACACACAACACATTGTTCCACATACTTTCTAACGTCTCTTGCCAACTTAGGCTAGTAATAGAATCTTTGCACTAGTTCTAAAGTCTTGTTGATGCCAAAATGTCCACTAAGACTGCCATTATTCTTTTCCTGAATCAGATTTTCCCTCGTTGACCCTCTTGGAACACATAACTGATTTCCCTTAAACAATAACCCACTTTGCAATGTATATTCAGAGTATTGGCTATGGAAATGGTTCTAAAAGTTAGAACATACCTTATAGACCTCTGAAAAGTCTTCATCTTCCCCATAGAGATCCTTGAAACTCTCTATGCCAATGCTCTTGATCTGTATCTCTTCCACTGTCAAAAATCTACTGCTCAATGCATCTGCCACCTTGTTCAATTGTCCCTTCTTGTGCTTGATGGTAAAAGTAAAAGCTTGGATGTATTCCATCCATTTCAAATGCCTATTACTCAACTTCTCTTGAGTGTTGATAAAGCTAAGTTCCTGATTGTCAGTAAAGACTACAAACTCCTTGGGTAGAAGGTAATGCCTCCATTTCCTAAATGACTGAACCAAAGCATAATGTTCTAAGTCATAGGTTGAATACTTCTTCGTTGCTTCATTGAGCTTCTCACTAAAGAAGGCTATAGGCCTGCCCTCTTGACTTAACACTCCTCCTACTGCCACTCCACTTGCATCACACTCAACAGTGAATAATTTGTCAAAACTAGGTAACAAAAGAATAGGTTGAGTCTCCACTTCTTGTTTCAGTTTCTCAAACCCTTTCTCAGCTTCTTGAGTCCACACAAACTTAGTTTTTAAACCACCCTTGATTGTATCTAGGACTGGTGCACATATGCCACTAAAGTTTCTTATGAATTTCCTATAAATTGAGCCAATCCATGAAAACTTCTTACCTCTGTCCCTGTGGTTGGAGTAGGCCAATTTAGGATGGCTTCCACCTTGCTTGGATCCATCTTCAATGATCCTTTGGACACTACAAAACCCAAATATAAAAGCTCTTGCTTAAAGAACTCACACTTCTCTAGATTGATTGCCAACTTCTCCTCTTGCAACCTTTTAAGGACCAACTCCACATGTTTTAAATTCTCTTATGTTGTCTTGTTGTATATGAGGATGTCATCAAGATACACAACCACAAATATCCCTGTAAATTCTTTAAGCACTTCATTCATGAGCCTCATGAATGTGCTAGGGGAATTAAAGAGGCCAAATGGCATAACTCTCCACTCATACAAGCCATTATTTGTCTTAAAAGTTGTCTTCCACTCATCTCCATCCTTGATTCTGATATGATGGTATCCACTCTTGAGATCCAACTTGGTGAAGTACCGAGCTCCTCCAAGACAATCCATCAAGTCTTCAATCCTAGTGATAGGGAATCTATATCTGATTGTGATTCTATTTATTGCTCTAGAATCAGTGCATAGTCTCCACTTACCACCTTTCTTTGTTGCTAAGACCACTGGTACTACACATGGGCTAATGCTCTTTTGAATCAATCCTTGATCCAACAACTCCTGCACTTGCCTAGCTACTTCTAGGTTTTGATCTAGTGTAAGCTTGTATGCTGCTTTGTTTGGTAATGAAGCTCCAGGTATGAAGTCAATTTGATTACTAATGGCTCTCTTTGGAGGTAAAGTTGCAGGTGTACCATAACTAACAATGTCCTTGAACTGATCCAACAACTTTAGGACTGCTCCGGGTATGACTGTCTTGTCAGCCTTGTCTTCTTCTTTAGGTTGTAACACAACCACATATCCTTCACCCCCTTTATGTAGGTTGTTAAGGAACTCCTTCCCACTACTCAACATGATGCTCGGTGTCTTTGACTGTCCTTCTTCTTCTTCTGATAGTGACTGCAACTTGAAAGTCTTCCCATCCTTCTTGAATGAGATGGTGTTCTCTTTCCCATCATGTATGACACCTCTGTCATATTGCCATGGTCTGCCCAATAGTAGATGGCATGCATCATGGGTAAAACATCACAAACTAACTTTTCCTTGAACCCTCCAATGGAAAACTCCACCGTTACTTGCTCATTCACTAGAACACTCTGCCCTTTGTTTAGCCATGTGACCTTGTAGGGGTTAGTGTGGGGTACCTTCTCCAATTTCAGTTTCATTACTTCCTCCTCTAAGATTATATTGTCTGTTGAACCAGAATCTACTATGATCTTGCATACTTTACCAAGTATCTTGCACCTTACTCTAAATAGAGCTCTCCTCTATTTTGGTTCTTCCTTGACCGGTTGTCTAATCAAAACTCTACTGAACATCAGATTCTCTCCTACCTCAGATTCAATATGACTGATCTCAGATGACTTAGGACTCATGGTGTCCTCTTGTGCATAAGCCACTCTCTTCTCATTGCTTGATGAAGATGCTTTCTCAGGGCACCTATAAGTAGGATGACCTACTTGACTACAATGGTAGCATTTCATGTTTGCAAAATATGAATTGCTCCTGCCTGCTCCTCTTCCTTTGTTTGAACCACCTTGAGGTCCTCTACCTCTATTATACCCTCCTCTAGAAGGTGTTTCATTGCCATGATCTGTGGACTTAAACTCTCCTTGGTTCCTTTTGTCATTGCCTCTACCTTGGTAGCCACCTCACTGCCCTCTTTGATCTCTTTGATCTCTGTCTTTGCCTCTGCCCTTAGAAGCCTATTCTTGTTTTCTCTTTCTTCTTTCCTCAATCTTTATAGCCAATTGATAGCATTGGTGTATTGTTTTGGGACTTAGAAGAGTCATCTCCTCTTGAATGTTCCACTTCAAACCATTAAGGTATCTAGCCACCTTGAGAATCTCATCCTCTGTCACATTAGACCTCATGCAAAGTTTTTGAAACTCCTCGGTGTAAGTGTTTACATCTTGGTCACTTTGCCTCAAGCTCTATCTTTTCTTGTGTAACTGAATCTCATAGTCATCTGGCATGTATGTTTCTCTTACTTTGGCAACCATTCCTTTCCAAGTTGAAATAGGTTGTTTGCCTTCCTTTTCCGTCTCTGTTTGAATGAATTTCCACCATGTCAAGGTAGAACCTCTTAGTCTTTATTTTTCCACCTTTACCTTCTATGCTTCAGTGACTCCATCACATTCAAAATGGTTTTCCATTACCTCTATCCAATCCATGACTAGATCAGCTTCCATTTTTCCACTAAACAATGGTATGCCTTCAAGTGCTTTTCCACTCAAAGCCTTCAATGCTTTCAAGAAAGGTTCTTCTTTCAGAACATGGTTAGGTTCAAGGGTCTTGTCTTCCTCTGCAACCTCTTCTTCCTTTGGTATCCTTCCTTCAAATTGTGCACTCCTCACTACTTGCTCAAGTTGGGCTATTCTTTCCCTCAATTGTTTATTGTCTTCCTCCTGCTCTTCAACCATCTTGGCCAACTCTGCATTTGTCACCATGATGGAAGAATCACTAGACTCAAGGTCTGACATGCAAGATTCTATCCCAAATCTTTAACTTGCTCTAAAACCAATCTGATAGGGTAGGGTTGGATGGAACACTCACTGTTCCATGCTCTGGGTCTCACCTTGGCAAACCCCTTTGGTGTCTTTCTCCACCTCCTTAACCTATAGGTCCTAATGCTTGTTAGGCACCCCTGGTACTCCTAGCCAACCCTACTATCATCTCCATTTCCCTAACCAAGCCAATCTTGGTGCTCTCTCTACCCTTCACTCCTTAGCCCTTAATCTTCCTAAAGGATAACTAAAACTCCAAGCCTCACTACTTGATGCAGGGGTGTGTGATGTCTTTCGTGGCTTCAAAACCATCTCTCTAGGGTTCTTGATCATTCCCCAATCACCATTTCTCCATCGCTCACTCCAAACCCTATTCTAGGGTTTAAGAAAGGCTACTAGCCCTTGAGCCCCTATTAGGCCTCCTAACCCGAGAAAAATGGAATTCACCCCAAAACCCTCCAAAAGACATGTGTTCTTTTCTTGGGATTCATGGTAGCCTTGCCCACACCTTGAATATTTTTGGGGTTTGGAGCCTCCACTGTCTGTACACAGGCGTAACCCACACTTTGCAAGATTTAGGGCTTTCTAGGCCATTTTCTATCCATTCAGTGAACAGTCAGCTTACTTCAGTCTCCAAATGGATTGGTGAGATCTCTTGCTTCCTGCCAAGCATTTGTAAGAACTCCTGCATCCACCACACACCTTGGTTTTCCAAGGAATTAACACCCCTGCAATGTTAGTGCTTCTTCTCCTCTGTCTTTCCTAACCGGGCATTGTCAAGCTCGCCTAGGAAAAGACTTTCACCATGCTTCCTTGACACCTACAAACTCCTAAACCTAAAATATTTATAGGCATGGAGCTTAGCCTCATTCCCCACAGACTATACATTAGGTATAGTGGAAAATAGAGGTCTAAGACTCCATGATTAATAGCCTACTGGAGTGATCAGCAATGGAGAGAAACAAAGCTAACTGAGCACAAAGCAAGAAAATGATAAAAGCACCTAACTACTGACCACACAAAGCCTGAAAAACATTTTTTACACATGCCACACACTGTTTAGTGCCTGGAACCCTCCATTAACACTCTAAAAGAACTAAAAACCAGAAAATTACAAGAACTTCATTATTTTTTTCATATGAATTGCAAACTCCAATGATACAAAACTTATCCAACCTAAAACCCACCTTGCTCTCAGTTCAAGCAACACCTTATAACTCCTCTCCAAGGTAGTTACCAATCCCTTGGGTCAGACATTTTCATAATCAAGTGGAAAAAGGTGCAAAATGTCCCATTTTTCCACCTTTTCCAATTATTGCTAACTCCTAAAAAATAATGAAACATGAGTAACAAACTCCCTCCTGATCACTCCTAAACAACTAAGAAGCACACTAATTCGAAATTAAATGGTCAACATGACCTTAAAGTATTAAGATATCAAAATTTCATGCTAGGCTTCCAAATTTTCCTAGTGCCACCTAATGTAACCTAGGTGCTTCTGCACCAATCCCTCAGTCTCATCAACATTTAGAGTCTCACCGACATTTATCCTCTCGGTATCATGTATATCGCTATGAAATTTTGAGTTAGAGAGATGTTACATAGATTATTTCGTATCTCACTGAGATAATATATCACTTGGTATGTTTTATGGTCGTTGAGACATAATTACTTTCTCGCCGATGGAACAAAACTCGGCGTGACTCTCATATCTTTTTCTGATGAAATTAGTCTCGCTGATAATACATACTGCCAAGTCTTTTACTAACATAATCCTATCAGTGTGACATATGGGTCAGTAGGACTCCCTGACTTCACCCCAATAATCATCGATAGAATCCCCTTTTGCTTTGTCAGCAAGACCGGATGAATGCTATAAGACTTCATTTCGATGACTTTTAGTCTAGCCGATATGTCTCCTTGTGCACCGGTTGGTAAGACATATATGAGTTCGTTATGACTTATTCATATGATGACTTTCTTGTCGATAGGATCTTTCTGTTACCGAAAAAATGAATTGCATCATGCCGATATGTGTCTGCAAATGAAATCATATTGGTATGACATTCCCGAACTCTTGCCAATAGACTACAAAAGATATGCATTAGTAAAAAATACTTTATGGATCGGGGAGACCCTTAGCATCACTTTCTGATATGAATTATATAGTGAAATATTAAGGGCTAGATGGATTCTATGGGACCACATGACAAAGTATGGGAAAAATATTATGAAGAGAGGATTCTTGTGGTTATGGTAAGGACTTCTTTGGAAACTCATGGATATAAACAACTGTAAAATTTTCAAAATTTTACAGTTCTAACAAGACCTAAGAGAGGGAGAGGGGGTAGGATATTGAAGATAATTGAGAAAGAGAGAGGGAGGGAGTGG
>VDFB02270651.1:270509377-270534112 GCA_007258455.2 Sequoia sempervirens
TAAAAAGGTTGATCAGATATAAGCTGGAAAAGCAATGTTTGTTGGGTGCTCTCCAACTCAATAAGGAAGAATACAATTACACATGTAATTTGAAAGAATTCTATGATCTTCCTCCAATTAATCAACTCAAAGATTTCCAGCAACTCAAACAGTTTAAGAAAAGGGGCTGTGGTAGGAAATACAGATGTAAAAGGTGTTCACGAACAAAACATCATGAAGGAGAATACACTTTTAGATGCAGCAAGCATGGTAAATATGGACACAAAAAGAAATATAGAGCAGTTCCCTATAAAAGAAGAAAATTCCATAAAACGCCTCCGTATTTCTACGAAAAAGAACTAATAAGATCCCCAAAGGAATTAAGTGCTTTATTTGTAAAGGACCGCATTATGCTACTAACTGTCCTAAGAAATTAAATCCAGGCACAAAGATTTATGCAATGTTTGAACAAGATAACCCAGGATGGGAAGTTGTTGATAGTAGCAATATTACAGAATTACAAGATCTGTATGAATTAGTTGAAGTTGTTCCTGATTCTAGTTTCATGCTAAAATTCAGAGATGTAAAGGATCATCATAAACATATGCAGAATTTGTCTAACCCTGAATCAGAGAGCTCAGACCTAGATGAGGATTTTCTAACCTCACTTCTTAAGAATACTCTACAAGATCTCAAGGTTCAGATTCAGATTGAAAAATCCAAAGATCCTTACAAAATGGCAGGAACAAAGGAAGAAAGAAAGAGAGTTGTCCACCAACACTTGGCAAAGCTGAAAACCTTAGAGTCAGATAAGACTGAGGTAGAAAAGCAGCTTAAATTATAGAAAAAACCTTCAAAAGGGGTTGAAAAAGAAATAGATCATGGATACAAGATCCCTCCATGGCAAAGAAAAGGAAAAGAAAAATCTTCTTCCAAATTGAAAGCTTCTGACCTTGACACTGATGTCATTGCAATCTTTAAGAAATTTGATTTACTAATCAATGATGTTGCAGATTTAAAAAGATTGCTCAAAACTCAGCACAAAGAAATAAGAAATCTCTCTGCTGAAGTGGGAGAAATTAAAGATATTTTATTCAAAGCAGACCAACAAGCTGAGTCTGAAAAAGAATCTGCTTTGGAGGAAGAATCAGAAGCCAGCAGTAGCGGCAATAGCCTTATTGATAAAACAAGGGAAAAGTCATGCTCTCTTTTACTTGCAAACAATGGTAATTATATCAGAATTAATTTCCATTTTCCAAGATTCAAAAAGATTCCCCTAGATGTATTTGTGGATACAGGTTCTTCAAGATCATTGGCTAAAACCAATGCCATTCCTCCCCAATTTTGGAAAGAAAGACCTGATCTTCCACATAGTTATGCAATAAATGGAGAAAGGATTCAGATGGGAAGGTATGCACAAGATGTCCACATAGAAATTATGGGTAAAATATTCATCACTAATTTTATTGAGTACAATGATTTAGAGGATGATGTTCTGTTAGGTTTTTTGTTTCTAACCAAATATGAGCCACTTTAGTTCTGGAAACATAAGATCTCTTTGAGACATGAAGACGGACAGATTGAAATCCTTGCACTTAAAATTGTGAATCATAAATTTGAAAATACTAGGAAAAAGAGACAAAAAGAGTCAGTGAAAGAACTAGCAGAAAAGATTCCAGAAGTGTTTAGTGAAATTAGACAGAGATTTGAGACAGATTGTTGCAGCATGAACCCTCTATAGTTCTAGTCACAAGATCATGAAGAATGTGAAATACAGATTAGGCCAGAATGCCAATCATTCATTCCACATGAGCCAGCCTATCTAATGAGTCCAAAAGAAACAAAAGAAATGGATGAACAGCTGCAAGAACTACTTGATGGGCATTTCATCCACCCCAGTAAAAGTCCATTTGCATGTCCAGCATTCTTGGTAAATAAAAGAGCAGAACAGGTAAGAGGAAAAAAGAGACTATGTATCAATTACAAAACTCTTAATGACATTATCCTTCCATTTAACTATCCCATACCATTTAGCACTGATTTAATTAGAAGAGCTGCCACTAAGAAGATCTTCTCAAAGTTTGACTGTAAATCAGGATTTTGGCAAATTAAGGTAAAAGAATCAGACGGATACAAGACAACATTCTCTGTTCCACAAGGATTGTATGAATGGAACGTTATGCCATTTGGTTTATGTACTACTCCTGCATATTTCCAAAGACGCATGGATCAAGCATTAAGACACTTGAAAGATTTTTGTGCTGTCTATATTGATGATATCCTTATTTTCTCTGATTCAGTCACTGACCATTTGCAGCATCTTGAGGAACTTTATGCAGCCATCAAAAAACATGGGATATGCTTAACAGCTAAAAAGATGGTGATTGGACAAATCCAAATTGATTTCCTTGGTTTACATCTAAATAATGGCAAAATCCAACTTCAGACACACATCTTATAGAGGATCCAGGAATTCCCAGATATACTACAAGACAAGAAACAACTTCAGAGATTCTTGGGATGTTTAAATTATGTCTCTCCTTTCTATAAAGGTTTAGCTGAAGATCGCCGAGTCATCCAATCTCATCTAAAAGAAGCCCAAGAAGGATGGTCTCTAGAAGCTACAGAGGAAGTCCAAAGAATTAAGGAAAAATGCCAATATTTTCCATCCCTGCAAATTCCTGCTTCTGATTTACCTTTGTTTTTATAGACTGATGCTTCTAACAATACTTGGTCAGCCGTGTTAATATAGGAAGAAGGAAATGGAAAGAAAAATATCTGTGGTTATCGCTCTGGAACTTTCACAGACACAGAAAGCAGATATCATATTTATGAAAAGGAGATACTGGCAGTTAAAAAAGGAATAGAGAAATTCAAGATCTTTCTCAAGCCAGTAAAATTCATAGTAAGAACTGACAGTCAAGCCATGAGAAGCCTGCTTAAAAAGAAACCTAATAAGGATATTGCTCAGGGCAGAATTACTAGGTGGTATTTTGAATTTCTAAGTTATGATTTTGATATTGAATGGATAAAAGGTGAGAATAATCCATTAGCTGATGCCCTGACCAGAGAACTTGCAGGTTCCATATATACTGATCTTGAGTTTAATTCTCCAGATTGGTATAGACCATATGGTGTTGCCATGTACATGGTAAATTATGGTAATGGAAACATGATCACTCTTCCTACTCTTCCCAAAGAAATAATTATTATTTTGTTGGAATCATATTTCTTGAATAAATGGCTTTGAAATATGCAAAATTTAATTCACTATCATCATGACCAAGGATTAATAGATTCAGATGAAGAAGAAGAATTCAAAGAATCCTTTGGTTTAGCAAGAGCTCCGATCAAGTATTGGTGTGGAAACAATTCTATCCATATCTGCATCAAAGGGTTGTTTGGTATGAACTGGTCAAAACAAAGTAAGATGAATTTATTAAAAGGACTAAAATTTGGTTTCATCACTCATATAAGTTTTGATCAGGATACTTTTGAAGAATATGTTGATATTGTTGGTGCCAGATTCAATCCTGATATGGAGGAATTCCTGAATCTATTATACCCACAATTGAGAAGTACAATATATGATTGTATGATTCAATACTTGGTGCATTATCCAAGAACATGATATCGTTTCCCTAGGATTGAATTATATCCTCTTGAAGCCAGATGGAGACCAGAAGTAAAAATTGAAAATATGGAAATCAATCTCAAACCAGCACTCCTTGCCAGAAGAGTTGAATTAGACCAGGCTTATTCTCAAGATTATGTGGTTCAAATTGATTATGCTTTTAACCCCAGAACTGAAGATTGGGTACGAGCATACCATGAGTTACCAGATCAATTATTAGATCCGATACCATTCTGATGGCTAGCACATGGGCTTGTCTGTGCCATGATGTCACCCACGTTAAGATGTGACAACAGGATGCAACCCTGTCTTAAAAAGCAAGATCCCTGTAGCCACTTACGGGTATTAAGTGGGCCCTTCTCACTCACGGGTGTCCTAAAAGTGACTTTCTTTCCTTTCACTATGTCAGTGTTTACGGCAGAATGCTTAACAGCTATCTACTCCATAGTGTGGTAGGTTAGTGGGACACGTGTCAAAAGCGTATGGATGGATTCCAAATTAATTGTAAAATGCCATGAGGTAACAAGCTCAACCTCTCCTTTAAATTGTTGAGGACACCTCATTCTTGGCATGACTTGTCTAGGATTGGAGTCTATTGTTAGGACCTTGGAAATTTTCGTAAGCAAAGTGCTTGTATCAGTCTATACATGTTAGGTCTAGGTTATAGTAGGAAAAGGATGTCAATGTAACTATTAATTTTGTATAACAATACTAGCTCATAACATTAAATAAAAAGGAAATTTTGTAGTCAGTTGTCTCCTAATTGTATATATCTTTAAAATTTATGAATATAAATTGATCAAGGATCATTTTTTGATCATCTTTACATGTGAGTGATCCCACAATACTATTTTACAATTCCCTTCACGAAGGAAACTTGTAAAAATGCTCTCGAAAACAAAAATTTTGGTTTTAAGGGATTCGCTCAAACTAATGGGTTCGCATGAAGCCGTAAAAGGGTTCGCTCGAACCCCCTAGTTTGAGCGAACCTCTTTTTCATGCTAGGTTTGCTCGAACCCCATATGGCACATTTTTTTTAAAGAAAACAAAGAAAAATTTCAAGAAAAGAGCGAACCCCAATTCATTCAAAGGGATCAACGGGGGTTCGCTCGAACCCCCCATTTTTTCCCTTCTCCCCCTCCTTTCTCATTTTACTACATAATTTTGTGTTTCTAGGCTCAAGTTGAGGATGAAAATGGAGGTAACTTCACAAGCCTAACTAGATGATGGTAGTCCTCAGAACGAGCTATCTATCAAATATAATTTTAATATATTTTTCTTTTATTTTGTATTTTTTTAGTTTAAATAAACATAGGTTTTCACCAAAAATCAAGCTCTCTATTCTACACATATGGAAAAATAGCATATTATCAAAAAAATCTAAAAAATATCTATGCACTAGATATTGATGTCCTTGATCCAACAAAAAAAATTGAATTTCGATACATAACAGAAAAGTTATTTGTTAGCAAGTAAACCTATGTCTAAATTGTAACCGGTTTGACTTCAAAACTTAATTAAGAAAAAATATTCAATAAAAAACTATGAAACCAATTGCATGCACTAGATATCATAGTTACTAATCTAAATTCAGAAAAATTAGAATTTTATCCTTCATAGAAAAAAGTTGTGTTAGCAAGTACATGTCATTCTTTAAAAATGGTGTTTATTGTTAAAAACTAGTTTTTGAAGGAGACAGAAAAAGAAATGCAATTTGATTTCAATTTTTTTTTAAATATATATTTAGAATCTACAGACAAAATGTCACAAATCACTAGTTTGTATCATCTTCAAATTCCTCATGGTTTAGCAGCTATAGGTGCCTAAAAGTGAAGATTTAGTTAAAAAAAATCAGTTCAATGTCCAGTTTGGCCAAAAAGTGTAAACCAGTATTGTGGGATCACCCAAGTTTTATGTGATTGAATGTTTATTTCATGGCTTTTACTCAAGGAGTAAATTAATTTTATTTGTGAGAGATGTTAAATGTTTTAGTTGCATACAAGGATTGTTAAGTAGAGTTGATTGTAAAGTTTTAAAGAAGTGATAGTGTAAGGAATTGCCACAAAGATTTTATAGAGTTAGAATGATTATTTTTGTATGATTTTTCATCTGCATTTACCTTGGATTCTATTGCTTAGGTCTAAGGTACCAGTTTGGAAAAATATTCTGGTTACTCTTCCATGATCATCAATCTTAAAACCAAAGTTCCATTTTAGTTGTAAGTTATTATATAATGTTAATTGCATACTCTCATATACATAATTGCATTAAAATCCAAGGATTTAACCCTTTTTATTTTTTACTTGTGAATCTTGGTCATAAAGAAGAGAGTATATCTATTTTAGAGAAATATCCATTATAACTTGTATAAATAATTATTAGATGTTGCATAGGATCACCCTCCTAGGTTCTGTAGAGCCTGAAGTGTAGAGAAAATTGTTGAAATCCTTCTCATGTTCGTTGGCCAACTCCTAGAACAATTGAGCATAAGATTTGACTATTCATTTAGTTTGTTTTAGGAATTAGTTGGAGTTTAAAGCATTGAAAACAAACCAACATAACATAGATCTAGTGGTATAGAGGTTTGCAAACCTTGTACCTTGCATAAAAATTGGGATTTTCAAATAAAAAATTTAATAATTTTCAAAGAAAAATTTACACTAAATAATATAATGCTAGTTGACAAAATGATGTCACCAGAAGTACATATCTAGTGATGTTAGTGGCTACACAAACTATATGAATATCATTCGATCAAGGTAAGGGCCATAATAAATATTTTGATCTCATTATAAGAAAATTATAAATTGTGTTTACAACCTAAGTGCAAATATGTCATAGAAGGAACTAGTTAGGGAATAATCCCATTAATACCAACACATTTCTACCACCTCTTTTCATCAACACTCACATGGCTCCATTTGCACTAGCTCAAATGCCAGCCTCATTATAATTTCATATTTTTTATTATATGGATTAGTTCCATAATATTTTGATGATGTCACAATGTAGAATACAAACACAATTATAGGGCTTAGATTTAGTGCTTTGTTTGTATCATGGCATTTGACTAGATCATCAGTGTAAGTTCAAGATGATAATTTTAAACTTTATCCATTAGAATTTACCTACGATCCCATCCTTAATAATTTTTACCTTATTTAGTTTATTTTTCCAGCTTCTACCTTTAGATTGATAATTTCAAGCCCATCTCCCATTGCAATCATTTAGAACTTTATATTAGTCCACTATCTTTTCATCTTCCTTTGCATTCAATACTATTGCATGGCCTTTCTTTGAAGTAGAAGTTAAACCACTAAGCCAAATAGTCAATGTGCTAGTAGGGATTCCCAATTTCTTTCTTGTAAACCTTGTTTAAAATTTATTATCCCTGACATATTTAAGTTCTCCTTCCATATTATCTTTTCTTTGCTCTCATTGTAATGAATTCTTCATTATTACACTTACATTCACTTGAATTATTTCCTTAATTAGTTGTGTAGTTTCTAAGTTCACATCTTCAATTTATTCATATGATGATAATCAAATGTCTATTTTATTTGGAGGGATTTTTCCCTAATCTCCTTATACCATATCTTGTTCTCATTTAGGATCTATTGTTCATCTATATAGATCAAAAAGAAATAAATTTATCATCATTATTAACTATTAGAAATGTAAAATTCTAGAAAATCATCATCATTCCAAAAAGCATTGGTTGTTGGAACACTTTTTTAATATCAATATTAGAATGGTAGAATATATTCACTATAAAGACTAATAAAACAAGATCCAAGATAAAGAGTATTGAGCATTCAATGGATAATGTAGCAACCATTATTGTGTATTTCAATTTAATCACAAGCAAATCTAACTTTATTATGATTATGAAAAATAATCAAAGTTTTAATTAGGGAAGAGGGCCTAAGAGTGGTTCACCCTAACTTGATAGCACTACAACAAATCCTTGTGATTTGCTCCAATTTTTTCTCTATTTTTTTCTTCCACCCACTATTTTAATGTATTTTTTGCCAACTTTGTGAAAACGTCGGTGCTATTTATTGAGATGGTGCTATTTCTAGCATTTATTTGCACTGATGAGGACAAGTCAGTGATAATTAAGGAAATAATTTGCACTGAAATTAGTGTCGCCTTTAGCACCAATATTAGCTCTGAGTGTGGCACCGCCGTAAGCGTCGCCTTTGGCTCTGAGTTTAGCTTTGATTTTAGCACCATTTTTAGCTCCAACTTTAGCTTCAAGTTTACCTTTGGGTTTAGCATCGGTTCAGACACCCCTATGTCGAAGAGACTTATTTATATGTCTCATCGACAATGTAAAATAGTGAAATGTCAACAAGATACGGGCATATCGAGGAGAGAATCACTTACATCACATTGACAAGGTATATCTACAAGTGCTCGGTGAAACACAACTCTTGGATATAACAAAGTAATGTCGATGAGACATTGAGATATCAGTAAGCAAAATAAGATTGTCTAATAGACACTCTTCAATTAATGATCAAAATAATACATTGCTATACTATCGGGAAGGTGAGCAACATATGCGGTAGAGCAGTATACACCATAACCCCACAACAAGAAGCCTCGAGCAAGGAAATAGTGCGGTAAACAACAAAAGGGAAGGGAAAAACCCCACCATACCACAACGGGTATAATAAGAGACAAAGGTAGTACGGTAATCGTGGCATCATTATAATTTACAACACTAAATGTAGAAAAACACGTCAGTCACAATCCATTTAAATAAATCATTTAAGAAATCAAGAATATAGCCCACCAAAATACACTAAAACTCTAATAAACATACTCTAAATTTTTTGTCAAAATCTTATTTTTAGGCATAGCCCGCCAAAATGGAGTTTTCATTTTAATAAACATACAATAAAACCTTTGTTGAAACCTTATTTTCAAACGTAGCCTGCCAAAATGGAGAAGTGTTTCAGTAAAAAATGACAGAGAATGTTAATGAGGCATAGGATTCATTGTTGTTTATCTCATTCCTGCTCTGATCAATAAGGGTTACAATGTTTGTGCTCCTATTTGTAATCCAGGTATTTAATTGTCATATGTTTGCATAATCTCAAATTCCTTTAGATGCTTTTGAAGTATCAATGTATCCTATATAGGGTTTAGAATGACTTCTTTTAATTTTAAAAAATAAATTAGATGCTTTTGAAGTATCAATGTGTCCTATATAGGGTTTAGAATAATTTCTTTTAATTTAAAAAAATAAATAAATGATGTATTTTCTTATGATTAGATAATGTGGAGATCTCCTAAATCTTCCCTAGCACACTTTCCTCTTTCACACTGTGTTCATTACTCCAGCTGCTAGGGTTTTGCATTTGACATCTTTAATATCTTCATGATATTGGCTTTTAAATAGATCTCAGTCTTTGCTTTAATCTTTATCATGTAACCCTTGAGTTCCATAATCCACCTTCAATCTCTTCTAAGAACGTTGTCTTAAGTTAGACTACATAGTATGCATATAAAGCAAGTCCTTCATACCTGCCATTGTTCCAAACTACCACTCACTGCCTTGCTTAAAATGTTGCCCCCTAATCACAATAGCATGTTTTAAAATCATGGTTACTTGTGATTGACCATTAAGGTCACTACTTTCATCAAGATACAATGAGATTTTTGTCTTCAAAATTAAGGCATTATGCAAGATGACATTGTGAATTGTTTGTTGTGTGCAATTTGATATTATTGCACATTTATTGCTTTTCTAACTACCTTTAAGACTGGATATTGCACCATCAGCTGCAATCTCAAACAACTCACTCACTGTCACTTGAAGATTCCTTTCATGAGCATCCTTGTATAAAATCAAACTATGCCCTATAGATTGCCTACTTACTAATATAGGGGACTCATTGTTTCATGGTATTTTGAGTTTTATTTAGAAGGGGTTAATATGTGGCATTTTTATGTGCAGGAAGAATAGATTGTGATGCAACATTTGGGTATGGACGGTTTAGGAAAAAATTGGATTACTATCGGTGTCATAACTAGGTTGGATTGTACCTTGAGCCCGTTTGAAACACTTTTAGGTTTTTTTCGCTCTGAATCAGAACTTGTGTGTAGGAATTTCCAAATATCCGACAAAGGAAGTTCCTACTTTCTAAAGATAAAATCATAAATTTACTTATCCACTTTCTGATCCAACCTTACATCTTTAATATCTGATAGAGAAAGTTTGTACATTCTAAAGATAAAATCATAAATCTACTTATCCAGCTTCTAATCTAATTTGAGGTCTTGAATATCGAACAGAGAAAGTTCCTATATTCTAAAGATAAAATCATAAATTTTATTGGTCCAATTGGAGATCCAATTTCAGGTTGTGAAGCTTCGACAGAGAAAGTTCCTACATTCTAAAGATAAAATCATAAATTTGTTTGGTCCAATTTGAGGTCCAATTGTAAGGATTTGTCTTTTTAATTATACTTTTTGACATTTGTCTTGATAAAAATTGTTACTTTAGAATTATGGTATTTCTTTTCTTCTAATGTTTTCAACCCTCATTTCAGGGAAGAGCTCCAAAGATGGTTCCTTCAGATGGAGACTACACTTTTCCGCTATAGGTTTCATCTAGAAACACTAGAAGCTCAGGTACTGTCATACTTAGGTACAACAGAGTTTGAGGTTACCTTGTTCTCCTTGATACAAAATGTTTTCCGTCAATCCCTCTTTAGCAACATTCACTATTATGGACTTCATCATTGTACCATTCATGCATTCGATTTAATTTGTTATGTGGAAACATGTTGTCTATCTTTGCAAGTGATGACTATTGTGTAAGCTTTTAATCTACATGATTGCCCCTCATGTTCAATTCTTGTGACTGTTATGATGCTTTGGGTTGCTTACTTTTATCTAGACTGTTAATGAAAACTATCTTGGAATCCTTGATGATCAGTTTTGTTAGAATCATGGCTATGTTGATAGTCGAATGTTCTTATTAATAAGGACAAATCTTTATCTATAAGGAGATTAACCCTTACCAACATACTCCACTATGCTTGCAAAGATTGATCTTTAATGCTTCATGGATGGTTTACTTGTGATTATCCTTCTCAAATGAAACAATAGGGAAGCAAGCTGGGATCAGCCCTTGTGGGAGCCACATTTCACCCCACATGTTGTAACCAGATAAACAAAACAACCTAATTTTATCTATACCTACACAATGAGAAAACATGTTAGATAAAACCGAGCATATGATAGTTATGTTTGATAACTTTCTTGTTTTCCTAGACATCTATGGTATGCAAGTTATTTGAATGAACATGATGATAAAATTATATGTTTATATATGTATGCACATATTTTGACTGGTGATCCTTCATTGCTCTAACAACACTCTTATGAATCAAATGCAGGGAACCTAGGAGCAGCAAGGAAGACATCAACTTGGAGGCTTAGACAAGTGAGAAGACTGGAGATGATGCAGAACAAAGCAACTAGGATTCGTCATTGTCCCCTTTCTCTTTATGTGCATTTTTCTCTTTTGTATATATAAATGTATAGTTTTTTTATTATATGCATTCAAATAGTCAATTCCATGACTTGTGTGGAACAACATACATTTACATTATCAATAAAGACTACATTTTAAAAAGGATTGTGCAATCTTTCTTATATTATATGCATCTGCATAAGTGCAATCTAGTAATGTAATCTTGTGATTTTGTTTATGCACATGAATGTAATGTAGCAGAAATAAAAATGTACCTTACTCTTCATTTGAAAATAAAAAAATCTCTACCTGGTTGAGCTATTAACTTTTGTGTCTTCATGAACATATGTTGATACAAAATGAATGGAAGAAGCATCCAAGTAATCCTTTTTTTTTTTTCCAACAATTCATACCAAAGATTGAACAATTTAAGGATATTGCAATAGGTAATTTGTATCGACACAAATAATATTATTGAAGCATTTCAAAGTTTAGGCCATAAGAATCATCCTTTTTTAAACATGGATTGTGGTGTAGCCAAGATTCCATCCTAATTATTTTTCCATACTTCCATTTTCACTCATCTCTTACATCCACCATATGCATAGAATTCTTGTCATAATAACTTAAATTTAATAAAATCCCTCACGTAAGCTTCCAAATAAAACTCTTGATCACATCATCAAAGTGTATTCCTCCTTTGAAATACTCTTATGATTTCTCATAGCATATCACCAAGACAACACCATGTCGATGAGAGTCCCTCCAAAGTCTCCCCAACATTAGCACAAAGCACATATCATAAATGCAGATGAGACACCCCTATGTTAAAGAGACTTATTTATATGTCTCATCGATGATGTAAATAGTGAATGTCAACAAGATACATGCATATCGAGGAGAGAATCACTTATGTCACATCAACAAGGTATATCTACAAGTGCTCGGTGAAACACAAATCTTGGATATAACAAAGTAATTGTCAATGAGATAGTGTCATATCAACAAGATACATTAACTTGTCTCATCAACACTGGAAACCAACATCAGAGGAACATAAGATCTAATGTCGATGAGACATTGAGATATCAGTAAGACAAATAAGATTGCCTCATCGACACTCTTCAAGTAATGATCAAAAGCATACACCGCTATACCGTCGGGAAGGTGAGCAACATATATGGTTAGAGCAGTATACACCACAACCCCACAACAAGAAGCTTTGAGCAAGGTGGTAGTGTGGTAAACAGCAGAAGGGGAGGGAAAAACACCGCCATACCGACATATCAAAGAAACAACTAGCATTTTAATTAAAATTATCTTCAATAGTTATGAAATGATGATTAGTTTGATTGATGTGACTAATGAAAATATTCATGAGACTACCAATATTAATGAAGAAATTGATCATAAAGGTGGATTGAGCGCCATTTATGAACCAACGCTGGATGAACTATCCTGAAATTTGATAAATACAACCTCAAAGAAGTTGAAATCAATGTGAATTGTAATTGAAGGATTTGGAGAACCAAGTTGGACGGTGGTAGGAAACTAGAAATTTGCAACATTTATCCAAGTGGTCTAGACTCAACTCAAATTATTTTCTCAATAAGTAGATGAAAGCATTGCATAAGTAGGCTCGAGATGAAAAAAACCCTAGGAAAATAGAAAGTAAAAAGACAAAAAACGGAAGCTAGGAAATTGAATCAAGAATTAATCGATCAATGTCCTAGGTCTGGGCCAAAATCTAGAAGAATAGCACAACTTAACCCATCGTGTGTGACATTAGTAGATAAACAAAAAAATATGGGAGATGTATGGACTCTGTGTAGGGGTTACGACCTCTTTATTTATCATTATAGGAAGAAATTATAGCATAGCCCAGTGTCAAACCCGTGGAATCTGAATTTGGGTAAACTTGTAGTATCCAACGTCTTTGTGAATGTAGAGTTAATCAAGGTGTTGGAAAATAATTACAATTCGAAGATGAGAGCAATTCATTTTCCTGATGGGTCACAGTTCATGGCCATAAAGCCAGATTATATTTCCATGATTTTTCAGTTAGGCACTTCCCTGAAAACAAAATTATGAATCAGAGACTTGTTGGAGGAATACCACACCATGGAAAAAAGTTACAAGAGGTGGAAATTGCCTCTACATAGGGTTAAAGGTGCGGGTAACCAAACTATGAGGTTCTCTAGTGAAGATAAGCTCCCATTCTTTGTGGCTTTGTTTGAATAATACTTTCAATAAACTTATTACTCAGCTGGTCAAGTACTAGGAATTGATGTTCCTAAGAACATGACAATTGCTCCCATGGTTTTAGCCACAAACATCCAGAGCCATAATTCCCGACCCTCTGTTTATGCAGAGCATTTATCAGAGGCCATAAATAATACCCTCAATATCATCAAGAATGATAGTCAAGCCATTAATTTCAAGCATTGTTCTCTTTTCATGCACATGATATTATATGAAGGGTAGGTGATGGGGATATAGGGTGAGGAATTAAGAATAAAATACTTATATAATGATGAAAATTCAAGGCCTATACAAGTGTGGACATCTATGTTGGAAAACAGGTGTGGGAGGTCCCACTACCTTTATTTTGAGGAATATTTTGTCAAACCACTATACAAGATGCTAGGTCACAAATGTGACTACAACCTCTCCCCAGAGATTGTAATATTTCTTCGACCAAAAGATATGGGTCATGAAGTAGGGATAAATCACAATTGGGGGGATTGGTACATGTTTTGGGATTGTACTGTTATCAGGGTTTTTGGATTTGAAGTTGCACCTTATTTGTTTCCTAAGACTGTGCCAGACAGAGTTGATTATTTAGAGATCATAAGGTAATTGTCATTTTCAGCTTCCATGCATTTAAAGAACTATGTGAGGTAGAATTTCATGCCTTCCACTTTATGCTTTGGTGATTTCACTATTATCTCTTATTCAGGCTATGACTTGGTTAGTGGTAAATTGGATTATTATGGCTTGTCGGTTGACAACAAAAGGGAAAATTTTGATCCTGAACACTTCATTTGTGATGCCAATTTTTTTTAGAAATTGAAAGGGTATGAGCATAGTTTCATTTTAGAAGATGTCATCAGAAATTGTGAAGAAAAACAAAACATGATGAGAGTGAATGCCTACAATAGGGTTATGATGGCTGAGGCTTGGAAGGTGAATAATAACCCAAACTACATAGGGGCTTTCCCTAAGGTATAAGATCCCATAGAAACAATTGAACAGTTAATCCTACATGAAGAAGAACTGATAAGAGATATGCCACTTGTGGCATTTGAAAGAGGAAGGGGCATCAGTCCTAGGAGGAAAGTAGAAAATATCACACCACTAGATCACTTATCACCTCAGCCTACTACTGAAGTGAGCTTTTTAGTTGGTCCCCCATCTGTGGGAGAGGATAACACTGAGGAGGAAGAAGAAGTCTCATAGTTTAATGCTCTTGTTATACCCCAATATGATATGCCATTGGAAAGAAGTGTGATCACCTTTGAAGCCTCTAATGAGCTATCAGATGATGTGAGGCATCGTGCAAGTTAGGAATTTGTTGTAGATGATACTTTTGTGCAAACCCCTGAATTTAAGTCCTTTATTTATGAGTATAAAGGAAGACTAATAAGAGAAAGGTTAAAGGACATTGACCCTGAGAAAGAGGCTTATGCCTTGAAAGAGTTGCAACATTAAGTTGATAGGGAAGTGAGAAACATGACTGCTGAGAGAGGAAGAGCATTATTGCAAGAAGCTAGAGTTATGCTCCTTCCTGGGTGGTATATTAGTTCAGCCATTTTGTTTGACAACTGTTTGAAGAGAAAGAATAAAACTTTGCAAATAATGGAGGAAGTATGTGACATGGTCTATACAAGGTCAAGGTTCAATCCTGATAATACCACTTTGCAAATTTGGGCTCTTTACCCCCCAGGCAAGAAGCCTTCTCTCATTGACCATGATCAAATTTTTGGACATCTCCTGGTGCAAATAGTAGGGGCTCGAAAAATCCCTTGGAGACTGTTGACTTGAATGTGAATGTAGCCAAATTCACCAAAGCCCAAATCCAAAAGCTAGTAGAGATAACTAGTGGCTGATAGAGGAAAATGACAGGTTGAAACAAGAATTAACCAACTACAAAGATAGGCTGCATGCTTCTCCAAGGCTTTACTCTCCTTTAATTGAACATGAAAGAAAAGTGTTAGAGGACATGTCTAAGACTACTCAATGGAAGCATAACTTTGAAAAGGCTCAAAAGGAATAGGAAGAACTAAAAAGAAAATTGAAGGCTACTACTTTTGAAGTAGCATCAGGGATATTTTGTATGAAATTTAAAGATATGTTCCAACATGTAGATGGTGTATGGTGTGCTCACATTGGAACATACAAGGCCCTCATGGAGCATGGAAGTTTGCTTGATAGGATGAAGGAAATGGAATCCCATATCAAGGAAAAAGATGGAGATAATAATGTTTTTGTCCAAGAATGTCAAAGCCTCATGAATACACATGAAAACTTCTAGAATATCTTGACACAGGAATTGAGTGACTTCAACCAACCACTATGTATTGCCATGCTATATTTCTTTGAAGAAACAAATTTAAGGATTATGAAACTTGGAAAAATGAGATATCAAAATATTTTCTAGGCATCCTTGATGACATCAATGATGAGGATGAGGTACTTAGGAAAAAACATAAGCACCTCAGGAGGATTGTTGGATTGGAGAATGTAATGACAGACACTCTACATAATGTAAACACTTATGCCCAAGAGAAATACATTGATCACATCTCAAAGGTTAATTTGTTCTTTGCATGAGCTGTATGAGGAGGTAGTCATAGTTTGGTTGTTGTGGATGCATTAACATGATGCTTGAGCCTTGAATAGATCTTAGGTGGTCATGGGCGCTTGTTGATGATTAACAGATTGTGGTGCATCCAACAATAAAATCTTTTTAAGTTTCTATGTTATGTTAATTATGCTTTAGTTAATAAATGATGTAACTTTTGTGAATAGACCTGAAGCTTGTTGCTTCCCGTACAAATAGGGAAACCAAGGTCCAATTTTGATCATCATATCATCATCATTTCAATCCATTAGAATAGATACTATACCATCTCATCCACTTATTCATATCAAAAGAACTCATGTTATGTATGTTTATATTTTGAGAAATATAATGGAGCAGATACATTATAACTCGTAATCCATTTTCAATGTTCAATTATTGTGTCAATTTTCATGCTTATTTATTGCTTTGTTGTCTCCAAAGTGGTCTTTTCAAGTTGTTTAAATCTATAAGATTTATCAGGGCACATTTTTGGTTACTGTGTGGATGCTTTGATTGGTTTATACTTAGGTGTGAATTAAAGTCCTTTCAAATAATTTATTTTAATTGGTTTGTATTAAGGATTAAAGTCCTCTTAGAGATTGGCACCCTCTTATGGTCTAAAAACCTGTGTTTTTGAGACCCAACATATTGCAAATAACTCTAAAAATTTAGAAGTCTATGAAACAGTGTATATATTCTATGAAACAGTGTATATATTCTTCTACTTGTAAATATTCTTGTGGGTATGTGCAGGATCATGATGGGCCAAAAAGTGGCAATATGATGGGTATGTGGATGACAACTATTTTTTTACCCAAAATTGATGAAAAAAAAGGGTTTTTAAAGGAGATTCTCATCTTTCCAGATATAAATTATGCTTTATTTTGAATTTAATAGTAATTATTATTCATTTTCTATTCAAATTGACTAAAGTCCTAATTGATAGGCTGATTGAAAAACATCTATAGCTTTCAAGCGGTATCACATTTTTTGAATCAAAACACGCATCACATTCTATGCTTCACATACTATAGGATTAAAAAAGAAAATTGAATTTCATGAAATTTTGACCAAGTTAAGGTGGTCATACATACAAGTTTTTATATTTTTTAAAATTTGTAATAAAAATTCATAATTAATTATTTACTTGGAAAAAAATTACAAAAAAATATGGATCACATTGAGGCATGAATCCTCTACTTATATCTAAAATATTATAAAAAAATATTATCATTTTATTGTGGTTAGGGTGGTCAGACAGACACCTACTTATTTTTTCCCTGAAATTTAAGTACCACTACATTGAAATTTCAAATTTTTTCCAAATAGATATATATATTTTTAAACAAATCTAGTAGTTTAGAACCTACATTCAATTTTCTACAGATTCTATTCTTACAAATTTTTGAAATAATATAGATAACTTATTCAAATTCTTATGTCAAGTTGCCTAACTCTGATTTTTTTAAATTTTTTGCCACTTAAGGGCCCTATTTTTTCCATGATGATCCTATACATACCCTTGTACTTGTATATTCTATGAAACATTCCTTATTTTCTATGAAACAGTGTATATATTCTTGTACTTGTAAATATTCTTTTACTACTATGTCTATTGATGAAAACAAAATTTGAATAAAAAATGCTTCACCATTTTTTGTAAGTGAGCATGTGAATTATTGTTTAAGGAAAAATATTACAATGTTTACATTTTCAGTTTACTAGTTTCAAATATTCATTTTCTATGTATATAAAATTGTATGTGCTCTTTATCTCTAATGACATAAAATAGTAATGTCATCAGAATCAGGGTTTTCAATTTCAGCACCATCATTGTCCACACTTTTCATATCCTATTCACTTTTAAGTACAATCATCAAAATTTTATTTTTATTTCTTGTCCCAATTAATCTTGATTCCTTTCAACGCAACATAGTAGGTTGCATGTTAAATTTCAAAAAAAATCTTTGAATTTTTTTGTATATATTATTTTCTCAATGCATCATTATGTAACAACAATTTCACTTCTAAGATATACAGTAAAAATAAATGAAAGAACATGTTTTCTTTGTCAAGGGAAATGTATGGTGAATACCCTATGTCTTTCAGATAAGTGTGCAAGTGAAATAAGACATAACTGATTGAATTTGATTTTCTACTATACAATTTTTTTTTATGTGCTTTTTACTTTTTGCATGTGGATTACCCTCAGAAAGAGACTACTTATCTTTTCTTAAATGAATCCTTTGCATTTTTTTGTCTATGAAAGGAATTTACTACTTGACAACAGGTTCGTGAAGTTCATACAAATTAAGATTGGTGTAAAAGGCCATCCCTGCAAATGTTGTTTGGTCTAGAATTATGATGGAGAATAAAAAAACTTGCTAGGAGAATAAAACAAGTTTTCAATTGTCTAAGTACAACATAATATTTCTGAAGCATTTCAAAGTTTAGGCCATAAGAGTCATCCATTTCAAACATGGATTGCAAATAATTCTGAAAATTTAGAAGTCTTGGTCATTAACATTATTTTCTGCAACAATGTCATCTAGTGTATCATTGTAAATGTTCATATGTTCTTTCAAGTATTTAATATTATCATCATCCTCATCTTGACCTGCATCATCTTCATCATCATTGAAATTTGATTGTAGACCATCTATATTGTTACCAGATGTATTTGGATCATCATTTTCTATACCATCCATATTGTTGTCTTCCATAACATCATCTAACTTTGGATTGTTGTCTTCTTGTGCTTGAACATAACCATATTCGACATCATCATGGATGTCCATTTCTTTGATGTTCTATAATCCCTCTCTCTCATTTTTTTGGCCATCATTGTCTTGCTCAGTATCCACTAATGCATTGTCAAACACATGCCTTAATATTGGATCATAATGTATGACAAATATCCATTTTGGGTCCAAAATATCTTCATAGAAAAATATCTGCACATGAACGACATGCATATATTAGACGTATGTTATAACAATTTTATTGATTAATAAACACATGCATATATTCACAATAAGCTATGAATTAATAGATTAATGATCACTACCGCTTCTTGTTTGAGTTAAAGAAATACCTACTCACAATGAATTGGTAGAACATAAGGCTCCTTATCCTTCGGTAGGAATGATGAGGAATCTATAGAAAATAATCCACTATGGGTATCATGTCTTTGTTTCCTCTCAAATGCTTCATACCATCTACACTTAAAAATACAACATTTAAAAGAGCAGTAATCCAACTCAATAATTTATTGTATTTTACCAACATATTGTAGATTCCCTTCAATTATATGTTTATCTTTTGAGCTTGATCGACTGGATTGCTCAAAGTCAACCATGATGCCACAATCGAAGGATCGTCTCTTTACGTCTACAATTTCTACATGATAATGTTGACCATATGCCCACATTGCTGGATATTTCCTTGCTTGTGAAAGACCATTTATTTTAGTGAAAACAAATATAATGATGAATATTAAAATAGTTAATACTATAAAAAATGTAAGGAAACAACATTTTGTAAAATTCCAACTGTACCTTTCTTTCACATCCTCTAGACATGTTGATTTCATCTTCTGTTATGTTTGAATTTGTACCTGCATCTTCTATTTGATTTTGAATCTATTTAGTAACCCATTCTAGTGTGAAATCTTTGCCCCATTCCCCAAGCAGATGAGTGGGAAATGGAGTATTCCTTGGGTTCAATCTCTTAAACTGTCTCCTTGCTTCTAACACTTCTCTTTTTTTATCATACAGATCAATCCATTTGTTCATAAATTCTATGTGGTATAGAATGAACTTGTCAAGTATAGAACTTTCATCTACACCTATTACATGTCAACATGTTTATTTAAAACTCCAAATGTCATGTTGTTAATTTGACAAATAAATTATAGAGCAAATTAATGATTGCAAGAAAAACAACCACACTGATAGTGAATTTACTTACTAATTTGTACTTCAACACCATTAGATTGTGGTTTTTCTCCATCAATAATATTTGATGCTCGTTCTTCATCCCAGATGTGTGGGCCATCTTCAAAATCCTTACCAAGGAATTCACATAGGAAGAAAAATGCTTCATTCAATACATACCCTTCAGCTATGCAACCCTCTAGATGTGACTTTTGTCGGACATATATCTTTTAAGAGTTTTCATATACCTCTCAAATAAAAACATCCACCTCATTGATACGACACCCACCAATTCAATGTCATCAACTAAGTGTATAAGTAAATGGACTTTTAGGTCCATGAAACTTGTAGGGAGCTCATTCTCAAATACACATACAATTTTTGCAATTTCTTTCTTCCACTTTGGCACTTCAGATTCATGGATCTCCTTGGAGGTCACCCACCTAATATAAGAATAGTAAATTAGTATGAACCTTTAGTCATATATTAAAATGCAATATAATATATCTGTCTCTCACACATGAACATTTCATATAACCACACACCTTGTAAATGTTGACAATCGACTTATGGAATTCCTTAAGTCAACTGTAAGACAAGAACCCCCCCTAATTTCCAATGGCATGATATGCTATCAAACACATTTATGAAAAGGTCATTAGTAATTTTTTCTCACACAACAAAATATGAAAATAAATTTAGTGCTTAATCAATGTTACCAGTAAATGTTAAATGTTGATATATAATACCTTCATTAAATTATGAAAATCATGTGTTTTAAATCTTGTGATATGTTCATCAACTATAAAAGCTTCAGCCAATGATGACCCATAGCCAGTAGGTGTCCTTATTGAACGAATTACATTTTTTAGGTGGTCTAGATCTTTTTTTTTCAAAAACCATGGACCTTCTGCATATGTTTCATTTTCCTTGTTTGGCCACAAATTTTTTCTATCAAATTTGGTACGCGAAAGAGAAATATCTCTCCTCAAAGACAAGGTGTCCTCTTTTCCTGATATGTGTTGAAATATAGAATCTGAGACATTTTTGAAGATGTGCATAGGATCTAATAGGTGAGATATTAATAGATCCTTCTAGTAAGGGAGCTCATAAAATATGGATTTCCTTTTCATTCCTTTTGGCATATTAACTACAACTTGTTCTGGTTCTTCAATTGAATTACCTCGATCAAAAAATCCTCCCAAGCTTTCAATTCAACATCTTCATACTTCTTAAGCCAATCACTTAGACCCATAATCATGGGAGGGCCTCTATTTTCAACTTTTCCATCAAATTGATTCTTCAGGCAATTTCTAAACCTATGATCTAGTGGTAGAAAAACCATATTGTTTGCGTAAATAAATTTATGTAGATCTTTAGAATACTGCCCTTGAAATTGTTCTACATATCTTGGACATGCAAATATCCCCTTTGTTTGAAGTCTTGCAATTCAATAAGTAATGTTAATAACATAAAAAAATAGTATAAAACTAAGTATGAAAGTTGGGATGAAAATAAATTATAAATGTAAATATGTAAATATTTTATCTTACCAGAACAAACACCAAGTCCTGGGAAATCATGAATAGTCCAACATAGCACACCATACAACATGAAGGACCTATTTGATGGAGGACGTGATATGTCATACATTCTTATTCCTTTCCATAGTAGTTGCATCTCATCAATAAAAGGCCCAAGATAAACATACATGTTTTTAACTTGATGTTTTCCTGGAACAATGAGAGTCAGCATAAGGCGCTCCTTTCTAACACTCATCCATGGGGGAATATTGTATACTATCAATCCGAATGTCCAAACACTATAATTTGAGCTTGGGAAAGAGAATGGGCACACTCCATCAATTGCAAGACCAAACCTAATACTACATGGTTCATCTTTGAATTTTGTTGGCCATTTTTCCTCTGTGTTTCATTGCTTTGGAGTCAGTCATAATTCGCATGAATCCATCTTTACTCTTGTTCTCTGCATGCTAGTCCATCAATTGTGCTAGTGAATTGCAACAAAACATTTGTTGAAGTCTAGGTATAATTGGCATGTGACATAAAACCTTCTTTGGAACTGTAGGACCTTGGACATCTATACGACATCTCTTCTCTTTGCATACATGGCATTCTACCTTGTTTTGATATTCATATTTGTATAAAATGCAATCATTTTTACATGAATGAATTTTCTTAAATATTCAATCCCCAACTCAACCAACAAGAGACGTGCCTCTCTGCAAGTTGATGGAAACACATTCTTTTTAGGGAATATTTTAGTTTTTAGTGCCCTGTAAGATTTCCAGAGATTAAATCAATTGAATGTTTGACTTATGATGAACATGTTTGATATGTCAATCTATACTAGGACTGTTTATATACAATATATGGTTTTAAAATACCCTTAAAGAAATATAAATGAAGTTGATGAATGTTTACGAATTATGTACACCAATTGACAATGCAAAGTAAGAAATAGATTTCAACTCACTTCAGTAGGGTAGTGAATCCTTTGTCTGACCAGCCAAATAGTGACTTGATTTCTAATAATATTAATGTGCATGCCAGTTTTGAGGTTCTACTTGCACCCGATTTGAACATGAGTGTCTTTGTTGCTTGCTTGACGGAGTCTTTGATGTTGTTATCATCAACATTACATTGGTGGTAATTACCCCTACTATCATAGTTATTGTCAACCATATCATCATTATTGTCATAATTGTTTCCATCCCCAGAGAAACTTGTAAGCATTTCATTCAATCCTTTTTCATGCATTGCATTTTCTCTATCATGATCATCATCATTAAGGCTAGGTGGCATGTCATCAGTGTATGCAACTCTCATCAGCTCTTCAAATTTCTTAGGTGGTAGTGTTGTCTTCAATCTTTCTCTTCTCACCTTGGTATGGTTTAAAGGATGGTTTGGATCATCCCATCCAAATCTTAATAACCTAGTTGGATCTTGGGTATTAGTATGTGTTTCATCAAAATCTTCTACCTATTAACAAACAAAAGCATTATTTAATGTTTTTTCAACAATTGGATAAATCATAAATGTATGAATTTCAAAGAAACATAATCAAATATGGCTTAAAAAATAAAAAATAAAAATTATATGAGCATATATACATCAATTGAATAATGGAACATTATTGTATGGACTACCTTTTTTATACAATAATTTAAATAAAACACAATTTTGACAACATAGTTTAGAAAACATCAGTCCACACTCATTTATTATTCTTTGGTTTTAATTGATTGTAGGAGGCACACTACCGACTAGAAGCTCATCATATATGTAATGTCTTTGTAAAATCGCTCATTTGAATTGTTTCTTTCCATGACATACAAAAGATCTACAAACAACAATTTTCTCAAAGTATTCATCCCATGTACTATAGTCCTGACCTACCTCTTCTTCAATGTAATCATTTGTTGTGTTTAAAATATCCATTGTCATATCCTCTTCCACCCACTGTCATCTACGTGATTTAACAGTTTTAGGTCCACATCATGTACATATCTTCTTCTTTTGCTAGTTGAATGCTCAGGCTCTGCAATTGCTCCAATCTCCATCTAAAATAATCAACAACATGCATTAATTTATGTCAAGATTGGATAATACATTATAAATTTGAATAATACTATGAAAAAAGATGGATGTATCACAAAATTCCATCAAATCATTTTTTCCTAAGTTAAGTCAAAATTTGAGTACCTGATGTTCCACTTCATCCATTGTGTCCTCATTTGATATGACATGATTTGTTGCCATGGCCTTGTCTCACCCCTATAATACACAACATAGTAAATAATGTTTAGTAAACCAATTATATCATTTCAATGAGTATGCTATCCAACACAAAACCTTGCTTTAGTCATATATTTGACATATTGATATCTCATCTATGTTGCAACATTTATGAATTCATAAACACCTTCCTCCTTTGATTGAGGTTGTTTTCGAGCTTCTTACCTCTATTGTATTTATAGATTTCGTTGTCTCATCTATTTCCACCCACTTTCCTCTCATTGATTTAGTATTTCTACGCCATCCACGTCCTCTCTCCATGGCCTCCTTTATGAATAAAAATTCTGCCACAGAAGCTTTCACCATTCTACCTCCGAGAAGGAAGAAGCAACTTGCGGGACCATGGTAAAAAATGCTCTACCACACTGAGCTGATGAAGGAACCGCGGGACAATGGTGGTCACTGCACTACTGCACACCAATGGTAGAAGACTTGCGAGAGTCACCGCAACACTCGCAGGAATAGAAGGATGTGTCATGTGCCACCACAAAAGCTTTCATTGCACTACTACCGAGAAGGATGAAACACCTTGCGGGACCGTGGTAAAAACCGCACAGAGCTGATGAAGGAGCCACGGGATAATGGTGGTCACAAAAACAAGGTAGGAGTTGGAATTATTTCCAACACTAGATCTTGTGATACACAACAATGAAAATAGTCACTATACAACAAAGATAGGCACTCAATTAGGCGCACTTGGCGCCGCCTTAGGTGCACCAAACAGATTACATTAATAGGAAAAAGTTAATGCTAAACTTGGTGTTAACTAACACTAACTAAAGTGTCGACTATTGAATCAAAATAAAAATTTTAAAAATTTCCTACGTGAAGGAAGAAATTAGACAACAAAAAAGGGAAAAATGTTGCACAAAGGAAGAGAGTAGGGTGCTACCGGCAACTAATGAGAAATTTGATTTATTTTGCGATACCATAGGTAAGGTTACAATTTTTTTTTCTTTGTTTAATTCATGATTGTTTACTGCTCTTTGTATTGCATTTGAATTCATGATTGTTTACTGGTTTGTGGCCTA
>VDFB02270651.1:270534212-270599988 GCA_007258455.2 Sequoia sempervirens
AAGTAATTTAATTATTTAACTCATGTGATTAAATAACAATATAATTATTGTAACATGATCATCATCTATAATTAAAACAAGTGAATCAAATATCTATAATTTAATTGAATTTGACAACATCCATCCTAAGCAGTAAATTAAAATCATCATACTTAATAAATATCCATCCAAAATCATCGACCACTTTTATATATATATAAATTGGATAAGTCAATAATTGCTATAAGATCATCATTATATATAACTAAAATAAGTGAAAGTCAAATATGCCAATACATCAAAAACATGTCAAAATGATGCATGTCCAATAGTCGACATAAGTGAAAATGATACATGTACAAATGATATAAATAAAATTGATAAATTATGTAACTCAAATTGATACAAGTCAAGATGATACATGTCTAAATGATATAGTGAAAATGATACATGTCAATACGATACAACTCAACAATATAGTATCATAGGCCATGAAAATGATACATATGATAGTAATCATGAAAAGAGTCATCATAATGATATATCAGCAATGATCCATGATGTAGTCTATATGATCATGAATGTCACTAGTTACTATCACCAACTGTCTCATCATCATCATCACCATCCTGATCATCATCATCGCCATCGTCATCGTCATCATCATTGTCATCGGCCTCAGTCTCTTCCATATCTTCATCATCATCATCATCTGCCATGTGATCTATACTGACAAAACCAATATTTTGTGGATCTATATCATGTTGAGGATCATCTTGATCTTCTAGAAAACCTGTGTTCTGCAAAAAAAAAAAAAACATTTAAAATGAAAAGTTATTATTTATTTCATGCAATAATTTAATTTTCTGTTATATATCTAATATTACAACATATGAGATGAAACCATAATCATATTACATCATATCAAAGTGCACATACCATAGTAAAATTTCAAAAAAGTTACAGCTAATAGTAGTGAGTCAGGACAAACTTCAGCTTTCAAAAACAAAGCCAATTAGGTTGGCAAACTTGTGGATCAGGCCAACATTTGGTGGAAGAAGAAGAAAGATGACTGGAACTCTGAAGGCCCACTATATTGGATTTTAGTATTCAACCATGAGAGAAAAAGAGAGAGCCGATATCATGTATCAAAACATTAAGCATGTATTCTTCCAACCAGCGGAGAAGGCAATGATTACTTTGCTTCATTTTCATTTGCATAACCATATCACGACGTGAGAACCAAGACTTAGACTAAGGATGTTTAGTTTTATGTGGAGGTAATGGATGTGGTCCAAACTTTAGGAGGGGAAAGAAGGTCAATCTATGATCCTGATGAAATTGAGGAAGAACAATAAGAGAGGGACAAGAAAAATATAATCAATACAAAGTTTCAAGGATTTTTCAAGCGAGTAAGAAAGCTATGGGAGCAGCCTCATCTAAAAGATTTTGAACTAGAGTTTGATATACCATTTAGAGAGCTTGGTTTTCATGGAGTTCCTTTCAAAGCCTCTACTTTTATTGTTCCTATGGTAAACTATTTGGTAGAGTTGGTGGAATTACCTTTCTTAATAATCACTATTAGTGAGATTGAGATTGTTAACCCTGAGAGAGTAGGAATTGGGCAAAAGGAATTTGATATGGCTATTGTTTTCAAAGACTTCAAGTGGGATGTACTCTGCATTGACGCCATTCCTCAATCTTCACTTGATGGCATCAAGGAATGAATGAATTCCATGGATATCAAGTATTATGAAAGTAGAATGAACTTGAGCTGGTGGCCAATTTTGAAGAGTATTACTAATGATCTAGATAAATTTATTGAAGATGGTGGTTGGGAATTTTTGAATATGGAAGCTAGTGATTCTGATTCTAATAATTCAAAAGAGTCAAATCAAGGATATGAACCCTATGATGTAGAAGAGGAATCAAAATCATATTTCATGTAGCCACCATCAAGAGTGTTACAAGCCAACAAGATGGAGGGAATTCTTATATAAGGATAATTTTCAATGTTGCAGGTACTGGCTTTAATTCCAACTACAATGGCAACATTAAAATTCCCTAGTAGTATTTATGTTAAGGAAATTTCCTTTAGATGCAAGGATTAAAAGCACATCAACCATGTGGTACAAATGATTAAATCCCAGAGACGATCTATAGCAATGAAAGATTTTGAAAAGGCAGAGAGAGCTACACTGGTGACTCAGGAGAAACTTCAGCCTTCAAAAACAAAGCCAATTAGGCTGGCAGACGTGTGGATCAGGCCAACATTTGGTAGAAGAGGATGAAAGATGACTAGAACTCTAGAGGCCTACCATAATGGATTTCGGTATTCAACCATAAGAGCAGAAGAGAGAGTTGATATCATGTATCAAAACATTAAGCATGCATTTTTCTAGCCAGCGGAGAAGGAGATGATTACTTTGCTTCATTTTCATTTGCATAACCATATCATGTCGTGGGAACCAAGAAGACCAAGGATCAAAGATAATAAGTTTCCACAATCCATATTGTTAATTGTAAAAGATTTATGGATTCAATTGTGTGTTAATTTTTGCATCAACATTTCAGATCACACTCTGTGATCCATCATTAGGATGAAAAAGAGAGTATCAAGAGAGAAATGATAAGAAGCAAACCAAGAAATTCCTAAAAAGGTTTGAGAAGGGAGGGAAGGATAATGGGTTGCACGAGAACCAAGGCATAGGGAAATGACTTGACAGGAGAAAGAATTTCAAAACAAGCAACCTATAAACAACCTTACAAAAATTTAAAAAATCAACAAAATTCAACAACAAATGAGGGAAATAAACTAAAAATGAAAATTTAAAAGTTCAAGTGGCAAAGCATGAGAAATAGAACCAATTCAAGAAGAAACATAAGCACCAAAATAATAATTCAAAAATGGAAGGAAAGAAAGAACAACCAAATGCTAATAGACCAAAGGATCAACAACAAGAAAAAACTAAGCAAAGAATTATTAAACTAATAATATATTCAATAAGAGAAAGAAGAAAATTAAATATATTAAGTTTTAATATTCTTATAAATAATAATAAATCAAAAAATAAAGAAGAGTATTTAAAGACCAAAATCAAAATAATTTAAGAATTTATACCTATATATATATATTTAAACTATATTTCTTCTTTTAAATTTTGAATAAAAAACTAAAAAGTAAAATTCAAAGAAATAATGAAAACATTTACAAATCTATAAATTGACAATGAATTACCTCATTGTGGCCAGAGTCTGTTGACAATGCTCGCTTCCTTCTATTGTTTGACATTTTGAGGTGACCTAGGGAAAATTATTTTCATCCAATCTATGGAGGCAAACAAAGTACACACTATTAGGTATGAAAGTTTTCATCTAGTTTGAGGTATGAAAGTTTTGTTTTGTGGGCAAATATGTTCGTTGGGTTTGCTTAGTGTTGATAACCTAGGGAAAATATGTTTGTTGGGTTTGCTTAGTGTTGATAACCTTATCATGAAAACTCTTTCATAATGTAATATTGGACGAATTTGTCATGGCATTGGTGACTATGGTGCGACTGGGAAAAACCAAGTGGTTTCTGCGTTTATTTTCAGCAGTTGCTCAGCAGTGATATGTTCCCTAGGTTTTCTTAGTGTTGATAACTTAGGGAAAACACATTCATTGGGTTTGCTTAGTGTTGATAACCTTATCATGAAAACCATTTCATAATGCAATCTTGCACAAATTTTTCATGGCATTGGTGACTATGGCGCGACTAGGAAAAACCAAGCAGTTTCTACATTTATTTTCAATAGTTGCTCAATAGTGACTGACCCAATTCCCATATTTTCTAAATAGTTCAATATTTCCTTGATACCTAGGTTAGGGAAAGAATACAGAGGCATCCTGGCTTTGTGCTATAATATTTTGAGCCAATGCTCAAATGAGTAGGGTAAAAAATTTTGTTGGTTTCTCAAAGGTTTTACAATTTATAATGATGGAACAATTTAGAGGTTGCCTAGACAGGTTAGGCCACAAACCAGTAAACAATCATGAATTCAAATGCAATACAAAGAGCAGTAAACAATCATGAATTAAACAAAGAAAATAAAATTGTAACCTTACCTATGGTGTCGCAAAATAAATCAAATTTCTCATCAGTTGCTGGTAGCACCCTACTCTCTTCCTTTGTGCAACATTTTTCCCTTTTTTGTTGTCTAATTTCTTCCTTCACGTAGGAAATTTTTAAAAAATTTATTTTGATTCAATAGTCGACACTTTAGTCAGTGTTAGTTAACACCAAGTTTAGCATTGACTTTTTCCTATTAATGTAATCTATTTGGTGCACCTAAGGTGGTGCCAAGTGCGCCTAATTGAGTGCCTATCTTTGTTGTATAGTGACTATTTTCATTGTTGTGTATCACAAGATCTAGTGTTGGAAATAATTCCAACTCCTACCTTGTTTTTGTGACCACCATTGTCCCGTGGCTCCTTCATCAGCTATGTGCGGTTTTTACCACGGTCCCACAAGGTGTTTCATCCTTCTCGGCAGTAGTGCAATGAAAGCTTTTGTGGTGGCACATGACACATCCTTCTATTCCTGCGAGTGTTGCGGTGACTCTCGCAAGTCTTCTACCATTGGTGTGCAGTAGTGCAGTGACCACCATTGTCCCGCGGTTCCTTCATCAGCTCAGTGTGGTAGAGCATTTTTTACCATGGTCCCGCAAGTTGCTTCTTCCTTCTCGGAGGTAGAATGGTGAAAGCTTCTGTGGCAGAATTTTTATTCATAAAGGAGGCCATGGAGAGAGGACGTGGATGGCGTAGAAATACTAAATCAATGAGAGGAAAGTGGGTGGAAATAGATGAGACAACGAAATCTATAAATACAATAGAGGTAAGAAGCTCGAAAACAACCTCAATCAAAGGAGGAAGGTGTTTATGAATTCATAAATGTTGCAACATAGATGAGATATCAATATGTCAAATATATGACTAAAGCAAGGTTTTGTGTTGGATAGCATACTCATTGAAATGATATAATTGGTTTACTAAACATTATTTACTATGTTGTGTATTATAGGGGTGAGACAAGGCCATGGCAACAAATCATGTCATATCAAATGAGGACACAATGGATGAAGTGGAACATCAGGTACTCAAATTTTGACTTAACTTAGGAAAAAATGATTTGATGGAATTTTGTGATACATCCATCTTTTTTCATAGTATTATTCAAATTTATAATGTATTATCCAATCTTGACATAAATTAATGCATGTTGTTGATTATTTTAGATGGAGATTGGAGCAATTGCAGAGCCTGAGCATTCAACTAGCAAAAGAAGAAGATATGTACATGATGTGGACCTAAAACTGTTAAATCACGTAGATGACAGTGGGTGGAAGAGAGAGCACAACATAATTCAAACAGATTTCATACGAAGAAGAGGTAGGTCGTGACTCGCGTATACATGGTGATGAACACTTGAAATGTTGCTCGTGGATCTCAAGCGCCTGAAAGAAACAATTCAAATGAGCCGAGACGGCAAGACATTACATATACATGAGCTTTAGCCAGTAGTATGCCTCCTTGCTAACCAATTAAAACCAAAGAATAATAAAATGAGTGTGGATCGATGTTTTCAAACTTATATGCCACAAATTAGGTGTTTGGACAAATGATATAAAAAAGGTAGTCCATACAATAATGTTCCATTATTCAATTGATGTATATATGCTCATATAATTTTTATTTTTTATTTTTTAAGCCATATTTGATTATGTTTCTTTGAAATTGATACATTTATGATTTATCCAATTGTTGAAAAAACATTAAATAATGCTTTTGTTTGTTGATAGGTAGAAGATTTTGATGAAACACATACTAATACCCAAGATCCAACTAGGTTATTAATATTTGGATGGGATGATCCAAACCATCCTTTAAACCATACCAAGGCGAGAAGAGAAAGATTGAAGACAACACTACCACCTAAGAAATTTGAAGAGCTGATGAGAGTTGCATACACTGATGACATGCCACCTAGCCTTAATGATGATGATCATGATAGAGAAAATGCAATGCATGAAAAAGGATTGAATGAAATGCTTACAAGTTTCTCTGTGGATGGAAACAATTATATAAGAAGTTGGATTATGGGGTTGAGTAAGAACGGTGGATAGTAGGGTAATTACTCACTAATGTAATGTTGATGATAACATCAAAGATCTGCTGGCTAAGGCAACAAAGATGACTCCGTGTTCAAATCGGCAGGAACCAAAACCGCATGCAATACTAATATTATTAAAGCCACTACTAATGGCCTTAATAAAGGATTCACACTACTCCCATCATGAGTTAAATCACTTCGTACTGTCACCGGTGTACATAATTGCAAAACATTCATCAACTCTATCATATATTTTAAGGGATTTTAAACTATATTGCATTGTATATAAACAGTCCTAGTATAGGATTGGTTATATCAAACATGTTCATCATAAGCCAAACATCCAATTGATTTAATCTCCTCGGAAATCTTTACAGGCACTAAAACGCAAATATCTCATATAAAAGAATGTGTTTCCATCAACTTGCAGAGAGGCATGTCTCTTGTTGGTTGAGTTGGGGATTGAATATTTAAGAAAATTCATTCATGTAAAAATGATTGCATTTTATACAAATATGAATATCAAAACAAGGTAGAATGCCATGTATGCAAAGAGAAGAGATGTCGTATAGATGTCCAAGGTCCTACAGTTCCAAAGAAGGTTTTATGTCACATGCCAATTATACCTAGACTTCAACAAATGTTTTGTTGCAATTCACTAGCACAATTGATGGACTAGCATGCAGAGAACAAGAGTAAAGATGGATTCATGCGAATTATGACTGACTCCAAAGCAATGAAACACAGAGGAAAAATGGCCAACAAAATTCAAAGATGAACCATGTAGTATTAGGTTTGGTCTTGCAATTGATGGAGTGTGCCCATTCTCTTTCCCAAGCTCAAATTATAGTGTTTGGACATTCGGATTGATAGTATACAATATTCCCCCATGGATGAGTGTTAGAAAGGAGCGCCTTATGCTGACTCTCATTGTTCCAGGAAAACATCAAGTTAAAAACATGTATGTTTATCTTGGGCCTTTTATTGATGAGATGCAACTACTATGGAAAGGAATAAGAATGTATGACATATCACGTCCTCCATCAAATAGGTCCTTCATGTTGTATGGTGTGCTATGTTGGACTATTCATGATTTCCCAGGACTTGGTGTTTGTTCTGGTAAGATAAAATATTTACATATTTACATTTATAATTTATTTTCATCCCAACTTTCATACTTAGTTTTATACTATTTTTTTATGTTATTAACATTACTTATTGAATTGCAAGACTTCAAACAAAGGGGATATTTGCATGTCCAAGATATGTAGAACAATTTCAAGGGCAGTATTCTAAAGATCTACATAAATTTATTTTATTTAAACAATATGGTTTTTTCACTAATTAGATCATAGGTTTTCCAGAAATCGCTCAAGAATCAATTTGATGGAAAAGTTGAAAATAGAGGCCTCCCGCCATTTGCAACGGGCATTGGGTTTCAAGAAGTACAAAAAAAAGCATGTTGAATTGAAAGCTTGGGATGACTTTTGATCGAGGTGTAATCAACTCCAAAACCAATGTTGTAGCATGTGAAAAGGAAATCCATATTTATGAGCTCCTCATTAGTTGGTCTTACACATCTCACCCATTAGATCCCATGAAGATCTTCAAACAATGTCTCCAGATTCTATTTCACACTGTGAAAGAGGACACCTGTCTCGGGAGATGAGCTTTCTGGCAGACCAATTCTGAGATATAGTGCCCCAGCCAAACAAGTTTCATATGTATTCCATGGTTTTTAGAAAAAGATCTAGACCACCTAAAAAATGTAATTCGTTCAATAAGGACACCTATTGGCTATGGGTCATCATTGGCTAAAGCTTTTACAGTTGATGAACATATCACAAGATTTAAAACACATGATTTTCATAATTTAATGAAGGTATTATATATCAACATTTAACATTTACTAGTAACATTGATTAAGCACTAAATTTATTTTGATATTTTGTTGTGTGAGAAAAAATTACTAATGACCTTTTCATAAATGTGTTTGATAGCAGATCATGCCATTGGAAATTAGGGTTCTTATCTTAGCTAAACATAAATTCCGGCACTGATTGGGTCAATACTTGTATGCGTGGTTATATGAAATGTCCATGTGAGAGAGACAGATATATTATATTGCATTTTAATATATGACTAAAGGTTCATACTAATTTACTATTCTTATATTAGGTGGGTGATCTCTAAGAAGATCCACGAATGTGAAGTGCCAAAATGGAAGAAGGAAACTGCAAAAATTGTATGTGTATTTGAGAAGGAGCTCCATACAAGTTTCATGGACCTACAAGTCCATTTACTTATACACCTAGTCGATGACATTGAATTGGTGGGTGTCGTATCAACAAGATGGATGTTTTTCTTTGAGAGGTATATGAAAACCAAAAGATATACAGTCCCAATACATCTAGAGGGCTGCAGAAGAAGGGTAAGGTATTGAATGGAAGCATTTTTCTTTCCAAGGAATTCCTTGGTAAGGATTTTGAAGATGGCCCACACATTTGGGATGAAAAATGAGCATCATTTATTATTGATGGAGAAAAACCATAATCTAATGGTGTTGAAGTACAAATTAGTAAGTAAATTCACAATCAATGTGGTTTTTCTTGCAATCATTAATTTAATCTGTAATTTATTTGCATGCAAATTAACAACATGATACATTTGGAGTTTTAAATAAACATGTTGACATGGAATAGGTGTAGATGAAAGTTCTATACTTGACAAGTTCATTCTATACCACATAGAATTTATGAACAAATGGATTGATTTGTATGATAAAAAAAGAGAAGTGTTAGAAGCAAGGAGACAGTTTAAGAGATTGAACCCAAGGAATACTCCATTTCCCACTCATCTGCTTGGGGAATGGGGCAAAGATTTCACACTAGAATGGGTTACTAAATAGATTCAAAATCAAATAGAAGATGCAGGTACAAATTCAAACATAACAGAAGATGAAATCAACATGTCTAGAGGATGTGAAAGAAAGGTACAGTTGGAATTTTACAAAATGTTGTTTCCTTACATTTTTTATAGTATTAACTATTTTAATATTCATCATTATATTTGTTTTCACTAAAATAAATGGTCTTTCACAAGCAAGGAAATATCCAGCAATGTGGGCATATGGTCAACATTATCATGTAGAAATTGTAGACGTAAAGAGACGATCCTTCGATTGTGGCATCATGGTTGACTTTGAGCAATCCAGTCGATCAAGCTCAAAAGATAAACATATAATTGAAGGGAATCTACAATATGTTGGTAAAATACAATAAATTATTGAGTTGGATTACTGCTCTTTTAAATGTTGTATTTTTAAGTGTAGATGGTATGAAGCATTTGAGAGGAAACAAAGACATGATACCCATAGTGGATTATTTTCTATAGATTCCTCATCATTCCTACCGAAGGATAAGGAGCCTTATGTTCTACCAATTCATTGTGAGTAGGTATTTCTTTAACTCAAACAAGAAGCGGTAGTGATCATTAATCTATTAATTCATAGCTTATTGTGAATATATGCATGTGTTTATTAATCAATAAAATTGTTATAACATACGTCTAATATATGCATGTCGTTCATGTGCAGATATTTTTCTATGAAGATATTTTGGACCCAAAATGGATATTTGTCATACATTATGATCCAATATTAAGGCATGTGTTTGACAATGCATTAGTGGATACTGAGCAAGACAATGATGGCCAAAAAAATGAGAGAGAGGGATTATAGAACATCAAAGAAATGGACATCCATGATGATGTCGAATATGGTTATGTTCAAGCACAAGAAGACAACAATCCAAAGTTAGATGATGTTATGGAAGACAACAATATGGATGGTATAGAAAATGATGATCCAAATACATCTGGTAACAATATAGATGGTCTACAATCAAATTTCAATGATGATGAAGATGATGCAGGTCAAGATGAGGATGATGATAATATTAAATACTTGAAAGAACATATGAACATTTACAATGATACACTAGATGACATTGTTGCAGAAAATAATGTTAATGACCAAGACTTCTAAATTTTCAGAATTATTTGCAATCCATGTTTGAAATGGATGACTCTTATGGCCTAAACTTTGAAATGCTTCAGAAATATTATGTTGTACTTAGACAATTGAAAACTTGTTTTATTCTCCTAGCAAGTTTTTTTATTCTCCATCATAATTCTAGACCAAACAACATTTGCAGGGATGGCCTTTTACACCAATCTTAATTTGTATGAACTTCACGAACCTGTTGTCAAGTAGTAAATTCCTTTCATAGACAAAAAAATGCAAAGGATTCATTTAAGAAAAGATAAGTAGTCTCTTTCTGAGGGTAATCCACATGCAAAAAGTAAAAAGCACATAAAAAAAAATTGTATAGTAGAAAATCAAATTCAATCAGTTATGTCTTATTTCACTTGCACACTTATCTGAAAGACATAGGGTATTCACCATACATTTCCCTTGACAAAGCAAACATGTGCTTTCATTTATTTTTACTGTATATCTTAGAAGTGAAATTGTTGTTACATAATGATGCATTGAGAAAATAATATATACAAAAAAATGCATAGAAAATGTTTGAAATTTAACATGCAACCTATTGTGTTGTGCTGAAAGGAATCATGATTTAATTTGGGATACAGCTAAAAATAAAACATGATTGTACTTTAAAAAGTGAATAGGATATGAAAAGTGTGGACAATGATGGAAGAAATTGAAACCTCGACTCTCATGGACATTATACGAATTTTATGTTATCATTAGAGATAAAGAGCACATACAATTTTGGGTATATACATAGAAAAATGAATATTTGAACTAGTAAACCAAAATGTAAACATTGTAATATTTTCCTTAAACAATAATTCACATACCACTACAAAAAAGTGCAGCATTTTTATTCAAATTCTATTTTCTTCAATGTGACATAGTAGTAAAAGAATATTTACAAGTACAAGAATATATACACCGCTTCATAGAAAATAAGGAATGTTTCATAGAACATACAAGCACAAGTATAGGATCATCATGGAAAAAATAGGGCCCTTAAGTGGCAAAAAATTGAGAAAAATCAGAGTTAGGCAACTTGACATAAGAATTTGAATAAGTTATCTATATTATTTCAAAAATTTGTAAGAATAGAATCTATAGCAAATTGAATGTAGGTTCTAAATGACTAGATTTGTTTAAAAAAAAATATATCTATTTGGCAAAAATTTGAAATTTCAATGTAGTGGTACTTAAATTCTGTGGAAAATAAGAAGCAGGTGTCCGTTTCACCAATTCTAAATCACAAATGTTTGATATTTTGTAATATTTTAGATATAAGTAGAGGATTCATGCCTCTATGTGATCCATATTTTTGTAATTTTTTTTCCAAGTACTAATTATGAATTTTTACTACAAATTTTTAAAAAATATAAAAAACTCAGATAAAGGACTTCCATCTTGAATCGGTCAAAATTTTTAAAATCACTCTTTCTTTTTAACCTAGGTGTAATATAGAATGTAGATGGTTTTGATTCAAAAATGGATGCACTTTGCTGAAAGTTTTTCTTAGGATGTTTTTCAATTAGCCTATCAATTAGGACTTTAATTTAGTTAGAAAATGAATAATAATTACTTCTATTAAATCCAAAATGAAAGCATAATTTATATCAGTGAGATGAGAATCTCCTTTAAAAACCCTTTTTTTTCATCAATTTTGGGTAAAAAAATAGTTGTCATCCACATACCCATCATATTGCCACTTTTTGGCCCATCATGATCCTGCACATACCCACAAGAATATTTACAAGTAGAAGAATATATACACTGTTTCATAGAATATATACACTGTTTCATAGACTTCTAAATTTTTAGAGTTATTTGCAATATGTTGGGTCTCAAAAACACAGGTTTTTAGACCATAAGAGGGTGCCAATCTCTAAGAGGACTTTAATCCTTAATACAAACCAATTAAAATAAATTATTTGAAAGGACTTTAATTCACACCTAAGTATAAACCAATCAAAGCATCCACACAGTAACCAAAAATGTGCCCTGATAAATCTTATAGATTTAAACAACTTGAAAAGACCACTTTGGAGACAACAAAGCAATAAATAAGCATGAAAATTGACACAATAATTGAACATTGAAAATGGATTACGAGTTATAATGTATCTGCTCCATTATATTTCTCAAAATATAAACATACATAACATGAGTTCTTTTGATATGAATAAGTGGATGAGATGGTATAGTATCTATTCTAATGGATTGAAATGATGATGATATGATGATCAAAATTGGACCTTGGTTTCCCTATTTGTACGGGAAGCAACAAGCTTCAGGTCTATTCACAAAAGTTACATCATTTATTAACTAAAGCATAATTAACATAACATAGAAACTTAAAAAGATTTTATTGTTGGATGCACCACAATCTGTTAATCATCAACAAGCGCCCATGACCACCTAAGATCTATTCAAGGCTCAAGCATCATGTTAATGCATCCACAACAACCAAACTATGACTACCTCCTCATACAGCTCATGCAAAGAACAAATTAACCTTTGAGATGTGATCAATGTATTTCTCTTGGGCATAAGTGTTTACATTATGTAGAGTGTCTGTCATTACATTCTCCAATCCAACAATCCTCCTGAGGTGCTTATGTTTTTTCCTAAGTACCTCATCCTCATCATTGATGTCATCAAGGATGCCTAGAAAATATTTTGATATCTCATTTTTCCAAGTTTCATAATCCTTAAATTTGTTTCTTCAAAGAAATATAGCATGGCAATACATAGTGGTTGGTTGAAGTCACTCAATTCCTGTGTCAAGATATTCTAGAAGTTTTCATGTGTATTCATGAGGCTTTGACATTCTTGGACAAAAACATTATTATCTCCATCTTTTTCCTTGATATGGGATTCCATTTCCTTCATCCTATCAAGCAAACTTCCATGCTCCATGAGGGCCTTGTATGTTCCAATGTGAGCACACCATACACCATCTACATGTTGGAACATATCTTTAAATTTCATACAAAATATCCCTGATGCTACTTCAAAAGTAGTAGCCTTCAATTTTCTTTTTAGTTCTTCCTATTCCTTTTGAGCCTTTTCAAAGTTATGCTTCCATTGAGTAGTCTTAGACATGTCCTCTAACACTTTTCTTTCATGTTCAATTAAAGGAGAGTAAAGCCTTGGAGAAGCATGCAGCCTATCTTTGTAGTTGGTTAATTCTTGTTTCAACCTGTCATTTTCCTCTATCAGCCACTAGTTATCTCTACTAGCTTTTGGATTTGGGCTTTGGTGAATTTGGCTACATTCACATTCAAGTCAACAGTCTCCAAGGGATTTTTCGAGCCCCTACTATTTGCACCAGGAGATGTCCAAAAATTTGATCATGGTCAATGAGAGAAGGCTTCTTGCCTGGGGGGTAAAGAGCCCAAATTTGCAAAGTGGTATTATCAGGATTGAACCTTGACCTTGTATAGACCATGTCACATACTTCCTCCATTATTTGCAAAGTTTTATTCTTTCTCTTCAAACAGTTGTCAAACAAAATGGCTGAACTAATATACCACCCAGGAAGGAGCATAACTCTAGCTTCTTGCAATAATGCTCTTCCTCTCTCAGCAGTCATGTTTCTCACTTCCCTATCAACTTAATGTTGCAACTCTTTCAAGGCATAAGCCTCTTTCTCAGGGTCAATGTCCTTTAACCTTTCTCTTATTAGTCTTCCTTTATACTCATAAATAAAGGACTTAAATTCAGGGGTTTGCACAAAAGTATCATCTACAACAAATTCCTAACTTGCACGATGCCTCACATCATCTGATAGCTCATTAGAGGCTTCAAAGGTGATCACACTTCTTTCCAATGGCATATCATATTGGGGTATAACAAGAGCATTAAACTATGAGACTTCTTCTTCCTCCTCAGTGTTATCCTCTCCCACAGATGGGGGACCAACTAAAAAGCTCACTTCAGTAGTAGGCTGAGGTGATAAGTGATCTAGTGGTGTGATATTTTCTACTTTCCTCCTAGGACTGATGCCCCTTCCTCTTTCAAATGCCACAAGTGGCATATCTCTTATCAGTTCTTCTTCATGTAGGATTAACTGTTCAATTGTTTCTATGGGATCTTATACCTTAGGGAAAGCCCCTATGTAGTTTGGGTTATTATTCACCTTCCAAGCCTCAGCCATCATAACCCTATTGTAGGCATTCACTCTCATCATGTTTTGTTTTTCTTCACAATTTTTGATGACATCTTCTAAAATGAAACTATGCTCATACCCTTTCAATTTCTAAAAAAAATTGGCATCACAAATGAAGTGTTCAGGATCAAAATTTTCCCTTTTGTTGTCAACCGACAAGCCATAATAATCCAGTTTACCACTAACCAAATCATAGCCTGAATAAGAGATAATAGTGAAATCACCAAAGCATAAAGTGGAAGGCATGAAATTCTACCTCACATAGTTCTTTAAATGCATGGAAGCTGAAAATGACAATTACCTTATGATATCTAAATAATCAACTCTGTCTGGCACAGTCTTAGGAAACAAATAAGGTGCAGCTTCAAATCCAAAAACCCTGATAACAGTACAATCCAAAAACATGTACCAATCCCCCCAATTGTGATTTATCCCTGCTTCATGACCCATATCTTTTGGTCAAAGAAATATTACGATCTCTGGGGAGAGGTTGTAGTCACATTTGTGGCCTAGCATCTTGTATAGTGGTTTGACAAAATATTCCTCAAAATATAGGTAGTGGGACCTCCCACACCTGTTTTCCAACATAGATGTCCACACTTGTATAGGCCTTGAATTTTCATCATTATATAAGTATTTTATTCTTAATTCTTCACCCTATATCCCCATCACCTACCCTTCGTATAATATCATATGCATGAAAAGAGAATAGTGCTTGAAATTAATGGCTTGACTGTCATTCTTGATGATATTGAGGGTATTATTTATGGCCTCTGATAAATGCTCTGCATAAACAGAGGGTCAAGAATTATGGCTCTGGATGTTTGTGGCTAAAACCATGGGAGCAATTGTCATGTTCTCAGGAACATCAATTCCTAGTACTTGACCAGCTGAGTAATAAGTTTATTGAAAGTATTATTCAAACAAAGCCACAAAGAATGGGGGCTTATCTTCACTAGATAACCTCATAGTTTGGTTACCCGCACCTTTAACCCTATGTAGAGGAAATTTCCACCTCTTGTAACTTTTTTCCATGGTGTGGTATTCCTCCAACAAGTCTCTGATTCATAATTTTGTTTTCAGGGAAGTGCCTAACTGAAAAATCATGGAAATATAATCTGGCTTTATGGCCATGAACTGTGACCCATCAGGAAAATGAATTGCTCTCATCTTCGAATTGTAATTATTTTCCAACACCTTGATTAACTCTACATTCACAAAGACGTTGGATACTACAAGTTTACCCAAATTCAGATTCCACGGGTTTGACACTGGGCTATGCTATAATTTCTTCCTATAATGATAAATAAAGAGGTCGCAACCCCTACACAGAGTCCATACATCTCCCATATTTTTTTGTTTATCTACTAATGTCACACACGATGGGTTAAGTTGTGCTATTCTTCTTGATTTTGGCCCAGACCTAGGACATTGATCGATTAATTCTTGATTCAATTTCCTAGCTTCCGTTTTTTGTCTTTTTACTTTCTATTTTCCTGGGGTTTTTTTCATCTCGAGCCTACTTATGCAATGCTTTCATCTACTTATTGAGAAAATAATTTGAGTTGAGTCTAGACCACTTGGATAAATGTTGCAAATTTCTAGTTGCCTACCATCGTCCAACTTGGTTCTCCAAATCCTTCAATTACAATTCACATTGATTTCAACTTCTTTGAGGTTGTATTTATCAAATTTCAGGATAGTTCATCCAGTGTTGGTTCATAAATGGCGCTTAATCCACCTTTATGATCAAGTTCTTCATTAATATTGGTAGTCTCATGAATATTTTCATTAGTCACATCAATCAAACTAATCATCATTTCATAACTATTGAAGATAATTTTAATTAAAATGCTAGTTGTTTCTTTGATATGTCGGTATGGCGGTGTTTTTCCCTCCCCTTCTGCTGTTTACCACACTACCACCTTGCTCAAAGCTTCTTGTTGTGGGGTTGTGGTGTATACTGCTCTAACCATATATGTTGCTCACCTTCCCGACGGTATAGCGGTGTATGCTTTTGATCATTACTTGAAGAGTGTCGATGAGACAATCTTATTTGTCTTACTGATATCTCAATGTCTCATCGACATTAGATCTTATGTTCCTCCGATGTCGGTTGCCAGTTTTGATGAGACAAGTTAATGTATCTTGTTGATATGACACTATCTCATTGACAATTACTTCGTTATATCCAAGATTTGTGTTTCACCGAGCACTTGTAGATATACGTTGTCGATGTGACATAAGTGATTCTCTCCTCGATATGCATGTATCTTGTTGACATTCACTATTTTACATCATCGATGAGACATATAAATAAGTCTCTTTAACATAGGGGTGTCTCATCTACATTTATGATATGTGCTTTGTGCTAATGTTGGGGAGACTTTGGAGGGACTCTCATCGACATGGTGTTGTCTTGGTGATATGCTATGAGAAATCATAAGAGTATTTCAAAGGAGGAATACACTTTGATGATGTGATCAAGAGTTTTATTTGGAAGCTTACGTGAGGGATTTTATTAAATTTAAGTTATTATGACAGGAATTCTATGCATATGGTGGATGTAAGAGATGAGTGAAAATGGAAGTATGCAAAAATAATTAGGATGGAATCTTGGCTACACCACAATCCATGTTTAAAAAAGGATGGTTCTTATGGCCTAAACTTTGAAATGCTTCAATAATATTATTTGTGTCGATACAAATTACCTATTGCAATATCCTTAAATTTTTCAATCTTTGGTATGAATTGTTGGAAAAAAAAATTAGGATTACTTGGATGCTTCTTCCATTCATTTTGTATCAACATATGTTCATGAAGACACAAAAGTTAATAGCTCAACCAGGTAGAGATTTTTTGGTTTTCAAATGAAGAGTAAGGTACATTTTTATTTCTGCTACATTACATTCATGTGCATAAACAAAATCAGAAGATTACATTACTAGATTGCACTTATGCAGATGCATATAATATAGGAAAGATTGCACAATCCTTTTTAAAATGTAGTCTTTATTGATAATGTAAATGTATGTTGTTCCACACAAGTCATGGAATTGACTATTTGAATGCATATAATAAAAAAACTATACATTTATATATACAAAAGAGAAAAATGCACATAAAGAGAAAGGGGACAATGATGAATCCTAGTTGCTTTGTTCTACATCATCTCTAGTCTTCTCACTTGTCTAAGCCTCCAAGTTGATGTCTTCCTTGCTGCTCCTAGGTTCCCTGCATTTGATTGAGAAGAGTGTTGTTAGAGCAATGAAGGATCACTAGTCAAAATATGTGCATACATATATAAACATATAATTTTATCATCATGTTCATTCAAATAACTTGCATACCATAGATGTCTAGGAAAACAAGAAAGTTATCAAACATAAATATCATATGCTCAGTTTTATCTAACATGTTTTCTCATTGTGTAGGTATAGATAAAATTAGGTTGTTTTGTTTATCTGGTTACAGCATGTGGGGTGAAATGTGGCTCCCACAAGGGCTGATCCCAGCTTGCTGCCCTATTGTTTCATTTGAGAAGGATAATCACAAGTAAACCATCCATGAAGCATTAAAGATCAATCTTTGCAAGCATAGTGGAGTATGTTGGTAAGGGTTAATCTCCTTATAGATAAATATTTATCCTTATTAATAAGAACATTCGACTATCAACATAGCCATGATTCTGACAAAACTGATCATCAAGGATTCCAAGATAGTTTTCATTAACAGTTTGGATAAAATTAAGCAACCCAAAGCATCATAACAATCACACGAATTGAACATGAGGGGCAATCATGTAGATTAAAAGCTTACACAATAGTCATCACTTGCAAAGATAGACAACATGTTTCCACATAACAAATTAAATCGAATGCATGAATGGTACAATGATGAAGTCCATAATAGTGAATGTTGCTAAAGAGGGATTGACGGAAAACATTTTGTATCAAGGAGAACAAGGTAACCTCAAACTCTGTTGTACCTAAGTATGACAGTACCTGAGCTTCTAGTGTTTCTAGATGAAACCTATAGCGGAAAAGTGTAGTCTCCATCTGAAGGAACCATCTTTGGAGCTCTTCCCTGAAATGAGGGTTGAAAACATTAGAAGAAAAGAAATACCATAATTCTAAAGTAACAATTTTTATCAAGACAAATGTCAAAAAGTATAATTAAAAAGACAAATCCTTACAATTGGACCTCAAATTGGACCAAACAAATTTATGATTTTATCTTTAGAATGTAGGAACTTTCTCTGTCGAAGCTTCACAACCTGAAATTGGATCTCCAATTGGACCAATAAAATTTATGATTTTATCTTTAGAATATAGGAACTTTCTCTGTTCGATATTCAAGACCTCAAATTAGATTAGAAGCTGGATAAGTAGATTTATGATTTTATCTTTAGAATGTACAAACTTTCTCTATCAGATATTAAAGATGTAAGGTTGGATCAGAAAGTGGATAAGTAAATTTATGATTTTATCTTTAGAAAGTAGGAACTTCCTTTGTCGGATATTTGGAAATTCCTACACACAAGTTCTGATTCAGAGCGAAAAAAACCTAAAAGTGTTTCAAACGGGCTCAAGGTACAATCCAACCTAGTTATGACACCGATAGTAATCCAATTTTTTCCTAAACCGTCCATACCCAAATGTTGCATCACAATCTATTCTTCCTGCACATAAAAATGCCACATATTAACCCCTTCTAAATAAAACTCAAAATACCATGAAACAATGAGTCCCCTATATTAGTAAGTAGGCAATCTATAGGGCATAGTTTGATTTTATACAAGGATGCTCATGAAAGGAATCTTCAAGTGACAGTGAGTGAGTTGTTTGAGATTGCAGCTGATGGTGCAATATCCAGTCTTAAAGGTAGTTAGAAAAGCAATAAATGTGCAATAATATCAAATTGCACACAACAAACAATTCACAATGTCATCTTGCATAATGCCTTAATTTTGAAGACAAAAATCTCATTGTATCTTGATGAAAGTAGTGACCTTAATGGTCAATCACAAGTAACCATGATTTTAAAACATGCTATTGTGATTAGGGGGCAACATTTTAAGCAAGGCAGTGAGTGGTAGTTTGGAACAATGGCAGGTATGAAGGACTTGCTTTATATGCATACTATGTAGTCTAACTTAAGACAACGTTCTTAGAAGAGATTGAAGGTGGATTATGGAACTCAAGGGTTACATGATAAAGATTAAAGCAAAGACTGAGATCTATTTAAAAGCCAATATCATGAAGATATTAAAGATGTCAAATGCAAAACCCTAGCAGCTGGAGTAATGAACACAGTGTGAAAGAGGAAAGTGTGCTAGGGAAGATTTAGGAGATCTCCACATTATCTAATCATAAGAAAATACATCATTTATTTATTTTTTTAAATTAAAAGAAATTATTCTAAACCCTATATAGGACACATTGATACTTCAAAAGCATCTAATTTATTTTTTAAAATTAAAAGAAGTCATTCTAAACCCTATATAGGATACATTGATACTTCAAAAGCATCTAAAGGAATTTGAGATTATGCAAACATATGACAATTAAATACCTGGATTACAAATAGGAGCACAAACATTGTAACCCTTATTGATCAGAGCAGGAATGAGATAAACAACAATGAATCCTATGCCTCATTAACATTCTCTGTCATTTTTTACTGAAACACTTCTCCATTTTGGCAGGCTACGTTTGAAAATAAGGTTTCAACAAAGGTTTTATTGTATGTTTATTAAAATGAAAACTCCATTTTGGCGGGCTATGCCTAAAAATAAGATTTTGACAAAAAATTTAGAGTATGTTTATTAGAGTTTTAGTGTATTTTGGTGGGCTATATTCTTGATTTCTTAAATGATTTATTTAAATGGATTGTGACTGACGTGTTTTTCTACATTTAGTGTTGTAAATTATAATGATGCCACGATTACCGTACTACCTTTGTCTCTTATTATACCCGTTGTGGTATGGTGGGGTTTTTCCCTTCCCTTTTGTTGTTTACCGCACTATTTCCTTGCTCGAGGCTTCTTGTTGTGGGGTTATGGTGTATACTGCTCTACCGCATATGTTGCTCACCTTCCCGATAGTATAGCAATGTATTATTTTGATCATTAATTGAAGAGTGTCTATTAGACAATCTTATTTTGCTTACTGATATCTCAATGTCTCATCGACATTACTTTGTTATATCCAAGAGTTGTGTTTCACCGAGCACTTGTAGATATACCTTGTCAATGTGATGTAAGTGATTCTCTCCTCGATATGCCCGTATCTTGTTGACATTTCACTATTTTACATTGTCGATGAGACATATAAATAAGTCTCTTCGACATAGGGGTGTCTGAACCGATGCTAAACCCAAAGGTAAACTTGAAGCTAAAGTTGGAGCTAAAAATGGTGCTAAAATCAAAGCTAAACTCAGAGCCAAAGGCGACGCTTACGGCGGTGCCACACTCAGAGCTAATATTGGTGCTAAAGGCGACACTAATTTCAGTGCAAATTATTTCCTTAATTATCACTGACTTGTCCTCATCAGTGCAAATAAATGCTAGAAATAGCACCATCTCAATAAATAGCACCGACGTTTTCACAAAGTTGGCAAAAAATACATTAAAATAGTGGGTGGAAGAAAAAAATAGAGAAAAAATTGGAGCAAATCACAAGGATTTGTTGTAGTGCTATCAAGTTAGGGTGAACCACTCTTAGGCCCTCTTCCCTAATTAAAACTTTGATTATTTTTCATAATCATAATAAAGTTAGATTTGCTTGTGATTAAATTGAAATACACAATAATGGTTGCTACATTATCCATTGAATGCTCAATACTCTTTATCTTGGATCTTGTTTTATTAGTCTTTATAGTGAATATATTCTACCATTCTAATATTGATATTAAAAAAGTGTTCCAACAACCAATGCTTTTTGGAATGATGATGATTTTCTAGAATTTTACATTTCTAATAGTTAATAATGATGATAAATTTATTTCTTTTTGATCTATATAGATGAACAATAGATCCTAAATGAGAACAAGATATGGTATAAGGAGATTAGGGAAAAATCCCTCCAAATAAAATAGACATTTGATTATCATCATATGAATAAATTGAAGATGTGAACTTAGAAACTACACAACTAATTAAGGAAATAATTCAAGTGAATGTAAGTGTAATAATGAAGAATTCATTACAATGAGAGCAAAGAAAAGATAATATGGAAGGAGAACTTAAATATGTCAGGGATAATAAATTTTAAACAAGGTTTACAAGAAAGAAATTGGGAATCCCTACTAGCACATTGACTATTTGGCTTAGTGGTTTAACTTCTACTTCAAAGAAAGGCCATGCAATAGTATTGAATGCAAAGGAAGATGAAAAGATAGTGGACTAATATAAAGTTCTAAATGATTGCAATGGGAGATGGGCTTGAAATTATCAATCTAAAGGTAGAAGCTGGAAAAATAAACTAAATAAGGTAAAAATTATTAAGGATGGGATCGTAGGTAAATTCTAATGGATAAAGTTTAAAATTATCATCTTGAACTTACACTGATGATCTAGTCAAATGCCATGATACAAACAAAGCACTAAATCTAAGCCCTATAATTGTGTTTGTATTCTACATTGTGACATCATCAAAATATTATGGAACTAATCCATATAATAAAAAATATGAAATTATAATGAGGCTGGCATTTGAGCTAGTGCAAATGGAGCCATGTGAGTGTTGATGAAAAGAGGTGGTAGAAATGTGTTGGTATTAATGGGATTATTCCCTAACTAGTTCCTTCTATGACATATTTGCACTTAGGTTGTAAACACAATTTATAATTTTCTTATAATGAGATCAAAATATTTATTATGGCCCTTACCTTGATCGAATGATATTCATATAGTTTGTGTAGCCACTAACATCACTAGATATGTACTTCTGGTGACATCATTTTGTCAACTAGCATTATATTATTTAGTGTAAATTTTTCTTTGAAAATTATTAAATTTTTTATTTGAAAATCCCAATTTTTATGCAAGGTACAAGGTTTGCAAACCTCTATACCACTAGATCTATGTTATGTTGGTTTGTTTTCAATGCTTTAAACTCCAACTGATTCCTAAAAAAAACTAAATGAATAGTCAAATCTTATGCTCAATTGTTCTAGGAGTTGGCCAACGAACATGAGAAGGATTTCAACAATTTTCTCTACACTTCAGGCTCTACAAAACCTAGGAGGGTGATCCTATGCAACATCTAATAATTATTTATACAAGTTATAATGGATATTTCTCTAAAATAGATATACTCTCTTCTTTATGACCAAGATTCACAAGTAAAAAATAAAAAGGGTTAAATCCTTGGATTTTAATGCAATTATGTATATGAGAGTATGCAATTAACATTATATAATAACTTACAACTAAAATGGAACTTTGGTTTTAAGATTGATGATCATGGAAGAGTAACCAAAATATTTTTCCAAACTGGTACCTTAGACCTAAGCAATAGAATCCAAGCTAAATGCAGATGAAAAATCATACAAAAATAATCATTCTAACTCTATAAAATCTTTGTGGCAATTCCTTACACTATCACTTCTTTAAAACTTTACAATCAACTCTACTTAACAATCCTTGTATGCAACTAAAACATTTAACATCTCTCACAAATAAAATTAATTTACTCCTTGAGTAAAAGCCATGAAATAAACATTCAATCACATAAAACTTGGGTGATCCCACAATACTGGTTTACACTTTTTGGCCAAACTGGACATTGAACTGATTTTTTTTAACTAAATCTTCACTTTTAGGCACCTATAGCTGCTAAACCATGAGGAATTTGAAGATGATACAAACTAGTGATTTGTGACATTTTGTCTGTAGATTCTAAATATATATTTAAAAAAAAATTGAAATCAAATTGCATTTCTTTTTCTGTCTCCTTCAAAAACTAGTTTTTAACAATAAACACCATTTTTAAAGAATGACATGTACTTGCTAACACAACTTTTTTCTATGAAGGATAAAATTCTAATTTTTCTGAATTTAGATTAGTAACTATGATATCTAGTGCATGCAATTGGTTTCATAGTTTTTTATTGAATATTTTTTCTTAATTAAGTTTTGAAGTCAAACCGGTTACAATTTAGACATAGGTTTACTTGCTAACAAATAACTTTTCTGTTATGTATCGAAATTCAATTTTTTTTGTTGGATCAAGGACATCAATATCTAGTGCATAGATATTTTTTAGATTTTTTTGATAATATGCTATTTTTCCATATGTGTAGAATAGAGAGCTTGATTTTTGGTGAAAACCTATGTTTATTTAAACTAAAAAAATACAAAATAAAAGAAAAATATATTAAAATTATATTTGATAGATAGCTCGTTCTGAGGACTACCATCATCTAGTTAGGCTTGTGAAGTTACCTCCATTTTCATCCTCAACTTGAGCCTAGAAACACAAAATTATGTAGTAAAATGAGAAAGGAGGGGGAGAAGGGAAAAAATGGGGGGTTCGAGCGAACCCCCGTTGATCCCTTTGAATGAATTGGGGTTCGCTCTTTTCTTGAAATTTTTCTTTGTTTTCTTTAAAAAAAATGTGCCATATGGGGTTCGAGCAAACCTAGCATGAAAAAGAGGTTCGCTCAAACTAGGGGGTTCGAGCGAACCCTTTTACGGCTTCATGCGAACCCATTAGTTTGAGCGAATCCCTTAAAACCAAAATTTTTGTTTTCGAGAGCATTTTTACAAGTTTCCTTCGTGAAGGGAATTGTAAAATAGTATTGTGGGATCACTCACATGTAAAGATGATCAAAAAATGATCCTTGATCAATTTATATTCATAAATTTTAAAGATATATACAATTAGGAGACAACTGACTACAAAATTTCCTTTTTATTTAATGTTATGAGCTAGTATTGTTATACAAAATTAATAGTTACATTGACATCCTTTTCCTACTATAACCTAGACCTAACATGTATAGACTGATACAAGCACTTTGCTTACGAAAATTTCCAAGGTCCTAACAATAGACTCCAATCCTAGACAAGTCATGCCAAGAATGAGGTGTCCTCAACAATTTAAAGGAGAGGTTGAGCTTGTTACCTCATGGCATTTTACAATTAATTTGGAATCCATCCATACGCTTTTGACACGTGTCCCACTAACCTACCACACTATGGAGTAGATAGCTGTTAAGCATTCTGCCGTAAACACTGACATAGTGAAAGGAAAGAAAGTCACTTTTAGGACACCCGTGAGTGAGAAGGGCCCACTTAATACCCGTAAGTGGCTACAGGGATCTTGCTTTTTAAGACAGGGTTGCATCCTGTTGTCACATCTTAACGTGGGTGACATCATGGCACAGACAAGCCCATGTGCTAGCCATCAGAATGGTATCGGATCTAATAATTGATCTGGTAACTCATGGTATGCTCGTACCCAATCTTCAGTTCTGGGGTTAAAAGCATAATCAATTTGAACCACATAATCTTGAGAATAAGCCTGGTCTAATTCAACTCTTCTGGCAAGGAGTGCTGGTTTGAGATTGATTTCCATATTTTCAATTTTTACTTCTGGTCTCCATCTGGCTTCAAGAGGATATAATTCAATTCTAGGGAAATGATATCCTGTTCTTGGATAATGCACCAAGTATTGAATCATACAATCATATATTGTACTCCTCAATTGTGGGTATAATAGATTCAAGAATTCTTCCATATCAGGATTGAATCTGGCACCAACAATATCAACATATTCTTCAAAAGTATCCTGATCAAAACTTATATGAGTGATGAAACCAAATTTTAGTCCTTTTAACAAATTCATCTTACTTTGTTTTGACCAGTTCATACCAAACAACCCTTTGATGCGGATATGGATAGAATTGTTTCCACACCAATACTTGATTGGAGCCCTTGCTAAACCAAAGGATTCTTTGAATTCTTCTTCTTCATCTGAATCTATTAATCCTTGGTCATGATGATAATGAATTAAATTTTGCATATTTCGAAGCCATTTATTCAAGAAATATGATTCCAGCAAAATAATAATTATTTCCTTGGGAAGAGTAGGAAGAGTGATCATGTTTCCATTACCATAATTTACCATGTACATGGCAACACCATCTGGTCTATACCAATCTGGAGAATTAAACTCAAGATCAGTATATATGGAACCTGCAAGTTCTCTGGTCAGGGCATCAGCTAATGGATTATTCTCACCTTTTATCCATTCAATATCAAAATCATAACTTAGAAATTCAAAATACCACCTAGCAATTCTGCCCTGAGCAATATCCTTATTAGGTTTCTTTTTAAGCAGGCTTCTCATGGCTTGACTGTCAGTTCTTACTATGAATTTTACTGGCTTGAGAAAGATCTTGAATTTCTCTATTCCTTTTTTAACTGCCAGTATCTCCTTTTCATAAATATGATATCTGCTTTCTGTGTCTGTGAAAGTTCCAGAGCGATAACCACAGATATTTTTCTTTCCATTTCCTTCTTCCTGTATCAACACGGCTGACCAAGTATTGTTAGAAGCATCAGTGTATAAAAACAAAGGTAAATCAGAAGCAGGAATTTGCAGGGATGGAAAATATTGGCATTTTTCCTTAATTCTTTGGACTGCCTCTGTAGCTTCTAGAGACCATCCTTCTTGGCCTTCTTTTAGATGAGATTGGATGACTCGGCGATCTTCAGCTAAACCTTTATAGAAAGGAGAGACATAATTTAAACATCCCAAGAATCTCTGAAGTTGTTTCTTGTCTTGTAGTATATCTAGGAATTCCTGGATCCTCTGTAAGATGTGTGTCTGAAGTTGGATTTTTCCATTATTTAGATGTAAACCAAGGAAATCAATTTGGATTTGTCCAATCACCATCTTTTTAGCTGTTAAGCATATCCCATGTTTTTTGATGGCTGCATAAAGTTCCTCAAGATGCTGCAAATGGTCAGTGACTGAATCAGAGAAAATAAGGATATCATCAATATAGACAGCACAAAAATCTTTCAAGTGTCTTAATGCTTGATCCATGCGTCTTTGGAAATATGCAGGAGCAGTACATAAACCAAATGGCATAACGTTCCATTCATACAATCCTTGTGGAACAGAGAATGTTGTCTTGTATCGTCTGATTCTTTTACCTTAATTTGCCAAAATCCTGATTTACAGTCAAACTTTGAGAAGATCTTCTTAGTGGCAGCTCTTCTAATTAAATCAGTGCTAAATGGTATGGGATAGTTAAATGGAAGGATAATGTCATTAAGAGGTCTGTAATTGATACATAGTCTCTTTTTTCCTCTTACCTGTTCTGCTCTTTTATTTACCAAGAATGCTAGACATGCAAATGGACTTTTAATGGGGCGGATGAAATGCCCATCAAGTAGTTCTTGCAGCTGTTCATCCATTTCTTTTGTTTCTTTTGGACTCATTAGATAGGCTGGCTCATGTGGAATGACTGATTGGCATTCTGGCCTAATCTGTATTTCACATTCTTCATGATCTTGGGACCAGAACTGTAGAGGGTTCATGCTGCAACAATCTGTCTCAAATCTCTGTCTAATTTCACTAAACACTTCTGGAATCTTTTCTGCTAGTTCTTTCACTGACTCTTTTTGTCTCTTTTTCCCAGTATTTTCAAATTTATGATTCACAATTTTAAGTCAAGGATTTCAATCTGTCCGTCTTCATGTCTCAAAGAGATCTTATGTTTCCAGAACTGAAGTGGCTCATATTTGGTTAGAAACAGAAAACCTAACAGAACATCATCCTCTAAATCATTGTACTCAATAAAATCAGTGATGAATATTTTACCCATAATTTCTATGTGGACATCTTGTGCATACCTTCCCATCTGAATCCTTTCTCCATTTATTGCATAACTATGTGGAAGATCAGGTCTTTCTTTCCAAAATTGGGGAGGAATGGCATTGGTTTTAGCCAATGATCTTGAAGAACCTGTATCCACAAATGCATCTAGGGGAATCTTTTTGAATCCTGGAAAATGGAAATTAATTCTGATATAATTACCATTGTTTGCAAGTAAAAGAGAGCATGACTTTTCCCTTGTTTTATCAATAAGGCTATTGCTGCTACTGCTGGCTTCTGATTCTTCCTCCAAAGCAGATTCTTTTTCAGACTCAGCTTGTTGGTCTGCTTTGAATAAAATATCTTTAATTTCTCCCACTTCAGCAGAGAGATTTCTTATTTCTTTGTGCTGAGTTTTGAGCAATCTTTTTAAATCTGCAACATCATTCATTAGTAAATCAAATTTCTTAAAGATTGCAATGACATCAGTGTCAAGGTCAGAAGCTTTCGATTTGGAAGAAGATTTTTCTTTTCCTTTTCTTTGCCATGGAGGGATCTTGTATCCATGATCTATTTCTTTTTCAACCCCTTTTGAAGGTTTTTTCTGTAATTTAAGCTGCTTTTCTACCTCAGTCTTATCTGACTCTAAGGTTTTCAGCTTTGCCAAGTGTTGGTGGACAACTCTCTTTCTTTCTTCCTTTGTTCCTGCCATTTTGTAAGGATCTTTGGATTTTTCAATCTGAATCTGAACCTTGAGATCTTGTAGAGTATTCTTAAGAAGTGAGGTTAGAAAATCCTCATCTGGGTCTGAGCTCTCTGATTCAGGGTCAGACAAATTCTGCATATGTTTATGACGATCCTTTACATCTCTGAATTTTAACATGAAACTAGAATCAGGAACAACTTCAACTAATTCATACAGATCTTGTAATTCTGTAATATTGCTACTATCAACAACTTCCCATCCTGGGTTATCTTGTTCAAACATTGCATAAATCTTTGTGCCAAGATTTAATTTCTTAGGACAGTTAGTAGCATAATGTGGTCCTTTACAAATAAAGCACTTAATTCCTTTGGGGACCTTATTAGTTCTTTTTCGTAGCAAATACGGAGGCGTTTTATGGAATTTTCTTCTTTTATAGGGAACTGCTCTATATTTCTTTTTGTGTCCATATTTACCATGCTTGCTGCATCTAAAAGTGTATTCTCCTTCATGATGTTTTGTCCGTGAACACCTTTTACATCTGCATTTCCTACCACAGCCCCTTTTCTTAAACTGTTTGAGTTGCTGGAAATCTTTGAGTTGATTAATTGGAGGAAGATCACAAATTCTTTCAAATTACATGTGTAATTGTATTCTTCCTTATTGAGTTGGAGAGCACCCAACAAACATTGCTTTTCCAGCTTATATCTGATCAACCTTTTTATTGTAGGGAAACTCACATCATCAAGTTGTTTGTGCTCCTTTCTGATTATACAATCTTGTGCCCATGCACCTAAACCACAGGGTAGAGAGTTCAGGTAATATTGCTTTGTGGTTAGATCATGCATTTTATTTGCTGCAACCATATAGGATTCAAACATGCAGTTGTATTCATCAAATTTGGCAAGATTTTTAAGCTTCATAGATTGCAGAATCTTATTGGCTTCTAGGGCTTGATTAGAAATGTCATCACAGAAAAGATCTGTTAATAGCCATTTTAACTCATCAAATCCAGCTTGAAATATATCATCTTTTCCCAAATTTTTAGGATCCACTAGAATGGGATCTATTGATTGAGCAGGAATGTTTTTAGGCATTGGGCCTTGGTCTGGAAAATTATTCCACCAGTTTCTCAATTTTCCAGACATAAGCCTTACAGCATAAAGAACCTTTGCAGGTTCGGTCCATGAACCACTTCTTTCAAACAAATTTTCCAATGTGTCAGTCCATGTACAGATGGCTTCATATGGATTAACTAATTTATCAATGTTTAAGATATAACCACTGGATGCATAAGGTCGCATCTGCTCAGGCTTGAGGTTCTCTGTGACTGGTTCTTGCATTTCAATATCCATGTTTAACTTCTTCAATGATTCCCATGGTTCTTTTTCTTCTATTTGCTTATATCCAGAAAAATCTAAAACAATTCCCTCAAAGTCATTATTTACAGAGGAATCAGAGTCACTAGGACTATCAGAAACATTCAAAGTATCTACATCAGAAGATTCAACATCAGATTCTTTATTTGCATAACCAGGTTCATCCATGTAGACTGGTTCTTGTTGTTCTTCATCTATTCCCAATTCTGCTAGCCAATCTTTGAGTGGTTCTTCTTTATTAGCCAAAGTATGCTCTTTAACCTTAGGCATAGGGACATGGGGAGTTGGCTTGTGTAAGGGTTTCCTAGAGGTTGAAGCTTTGTCTTCCCCACTGTGCAGAGGTTTACTTCTTTGGATTAGAACCTTCTTTGGTTTAGGAGGTTCTACAAATTTTCCTTTTTTCTCTCTGTCTTCTTCTTCTGAACTATCCTTACCAACCTGGGATACTCTTATTTTCTTTGTAAGAATCCTTATCTTTTCTAATTTCTTAGCAACAGAGTCTAAGAGATTCTTATTTCAATATCAGCAACCTTTCTGGAGGTTTCATTGGTCTGCTGATCAGCATAAATATTGGTAAGGTAGTTGTCTTGATGTTGTTGTGTAGAAATAATAGTTTTTACACTATTATGAACTTGAGTAACATCATAGTTGACACTGGTAATGTCATGAGACAGAGTTCCACAATAGTGTTCAACATTCTTTATAGCAGTAAAATGCTTTTGTTGATCTTCAGAGACTATTTCTATCTTATTTACAGTTTCTAAAGCCTGGTCACCACTAAATCTAATATCTACAGCCATGTCATCTATATTTTCTTGTGCAGAGATCATCCATTGTGCCATCCAATTTCTTTGGGCTTCAGAATTCTTTTGTTTCTTTCCCAGCTCTGTATGACGTCTGGCTTCATATTTTCCCCACAATCTCCGACCAGGATTGATGACTGTGAAAGTTTCAGGAGTAGGCCATCTACCTGGTTCATAACTAAAAATTTCCAAGGTCCTAACAAAATGACCCTGAAATTCCTTTTATAGAAACAAGGGAGAAAACAAGTTTTAGGCCATGGAAAAATGTCACGTTTTCATTTGACAATCATGTCCCTTAAGGATCAAAGATAAATAGTTGTGTGTGTCACTAGAGAAGATTCTTTTTTATCCCAAAATGATGAAAGAGGAAAGGTGGAAGTAAATTTACTATGTTTCACTCTTACATCACCTTTTACAACTTCAAAAATATCTGAGGAAGAAGATGGCCAAGCCACATAGGAAAAAATAGGCCCCACTTCTACAAAAAAGATATGAAGAGCATGGGATATATCTATTCAATGTATTTCTCAACCCATGAACTATACTCTTCTTTCGAAGGCCATTGAAAATCCAAGAGCTTCTACACTTTATTTTTGTAAACATTATACTGTACATCTATGGTTTCTCTTGTTTCCTTTGTATAGGCTAGTCTCTAATTTAAACAAGTTATCAATTGAATTATTCAAGAGATCCAACTATGGCTTGCCATCTTTGTGGATATATGATGATAGTGAAGGAATTATGCCTAAAAATTCAACCTTCCAAACATCCAAACGCTTGATTAAACCCGAATCATCCCTTATCTTAGGCATTATTCCTTGCTCCATGCCTTAAAAAAAATAGTTTTGATTTGAACTACATGTCTATTTTTTCTTGAAAGGTAGATACTTCCCCCAACAATTATGTCTATTCATTTATTTGTGCCAAATTATTGGGGCATTTCTATCAAAAGATGTCATTTTTATCATTTCTTTTATTGAAGCTGCCTTGAGGATCCACTTAGTCAATACATCTTGGGAGCCATTATTTATTTTCTTATATATACTTAGCACAAGCCTTAAAAATTACATCAAATGCACTCCAAGATCCCTCAATTTTATACAAATGAGATGATAATATATGACCTAATAGGTAATAAATAATATTCATAGCAATATTTTTGGCCTCTTCTTTGGCCTTGTTTTCACTTCCCTACTTTGCTTCAACTACTCCTTTAATTACTTTATTTTGAGAGACAATGTCTCTCTATCCTAAGTTGACAATTCAACTAATGTAGATGGAGGAGGTGGTGGAGCTGCAACTTGGGGTGGTGGGATTTGAAGTACCACCTTATTATACTGGTCGTACAACTTTACATGCTTAGCATGCAATCTCTCATATTCTTCCTCCTGCCTCTTAGCAATTTTTGCACTAAACATGATTGTATGTGCAACCAATTATGTTGCTTATGGTGCTAATATATCCAATTTCCTTTTAATGATCACATTCCCTATGATCTCTTCAACTGAGTTAGCCACTCTTGGTTTATTCATAGCAGGGGCCATTTCTAATATGGCTAGGATCTTCAAACTGACTTAATATTGACCCAAAATATAACTGCTCTACCTGCTCATTTGAGGTGAATTCTCCTTCATCTTGATGCCTTATTGTATCTAGAGAAATGTTTGATGTAAGGTCTCATTCAAGCAACAAGAGGATCCCACTTTCTCCTACCAATATTTTCCCTTCTTCTAGAGTGATCTTTGATGCATCAAAGTCCATTTCTCAAAGGACTTGCTAAGTGATCTCTTCATGCCCTGATGAATCCACTCCCTCCTTTACCTGATTTAATATTTCATTGAATTCATTTTTTTTCACCTTAATTATGAAATCCTTGAAGTCTTTGGAAGTCACAAATGTATCATCATCCATAAATTTAGAGCAATAAAAAACTCTAACATCATCGGGGAGTGATTCTTCATCATAAAACTCAAAAACAAGCCTATTATTAGATACATGTTCATCTCCTTGATTGACTTGAGGAGAAGGAAAATGTTGATCAACTTCCTCATCTCTTGGCATGTTCTTTGTAGGATCTTCTTGTCTACTCTCCCCTTCCTCAAGATTGATTGAGTATTCAACCAATGGTTGAACTCCAACAAGTGTTGAATGGCTAGGGGCAATGTGTATTGAAGATTTGACTTGTAGGGCCTCCTGTTAAACAGGTTGTTCAATCTCCATTTCCTTTTCCTCTTTCTTAGCAAGCTTTTTATTGAAGCATGTGTTGCTCTCAAAGTAGGAAAACATCTTCTCCACCCTCTCAATGGGATTTGCAATATCTGCAAAGGGACTCTTATAGGATGGATTATTCTTTATTCTCTTCTCCTCATATTGGATGGACCATGAAGATCCACTATTGTTTCCTCTCCTTTAGTTCATTATCATTCTCGAGGTTTCTAATAACATCATCAATTGCATAAAATTGGCGATAGAATTGTGATCTACCCCTCTCTAACCTCATCTTGTTAATGTACCCCTAATGATCACAATTCCTAGTGGGGTCCACTTTCATCCCATAAGCTTGCACCATTATTGGGAAAATATCTAGCCCCTCTATAGCAGTTACAATAAAATGACAAATTCTCATCCCTCTAGGAATGAGGGATACCTTCTTAACTAGCCTGAAATTAACCTTATCAACTTCATTGAGATGGCACATTATTTCTTTGTAAGAGGGAATTGGATCGATGGAAATACAACAATGAAAACAATTAATTGAAATCAAAACAAGATAAAATCCCAACCTACTCATGAAATGTGATTGTAAAGCAATGAATTCAATAAGAAATTTTAGCATAAATGAGAACATAAACGAATTCAAAGACTACAATTTTTCCATCCCATGTTGGAGTGTATTTGTATTGATAATGGATGTTGGATTGCTTGATCAATATGAAGCCTCCATGTGCAAATTCTTGATAAATTATGATAATGGTGATCTAGAATGCAAAAATGTGCTAAATGTGCTTCAATAGACAATTTGACATGACCTCTCCACAAATTCTCCAGATTATTTTATGGTCTATGAGAAGGAAGAAGGTTGTTTTATATATTTTTAGGTTTTAGATGAACGATTAGGATTCAACAATGAAAGATTAGGATCAACGGTTGAGAACCATTGGGAGGAAATAGATTGATCAGTTAACTCCTCTGATTGATCTAGTTAAGGATTTTAATTGAATAATCAGTGGGATTAGATTGAATGATTCATGGGCTTGAAGAAATCAAATTGAGTGTTTAGTGGGATTAGAGAAATTAGTGGGATTGGGAAATAGATTGAGAAATCAGTGGGCATGTATTAATTAATTTAATAATTAATTAATATTTGAGAGAAATGTGCAAGTTGTATCTGACTTTAATAAATAAAGGTGTATTTATTAATTGACCATGTTGAGTGATTTTGAGGAAATTAAATAATTAATTTAATTATTCAAATTTGGAGAAGGAAAAGTATCTTAATTAAATAATTAATTATAACTATTTAATTAATTTAGATGAATAAGGTAAGTTAGAGATATAATTAAATAATTAATATTTATTGAATTAATCAAGAGGAAGTTTGAAGATATAATTAAATAAATAGGATTTATTTAATTAATCAAGAAGATTAATTGAAATTCATGAATTAATTAAATAACATAAAGTCATTTAATAAATAGTGGAAATATGATTTTAGACAATAATTAAATAATTTCAAACATTATTTAATCATTAGGAAAAGATGAATATTAGTGTTAAAATGCTAGTTCATAGGCTAGGACAATTTTAGGTATCTACATTTTGCCTCTCTTTGATACAATGTGATTTCGTTGTGTCAAAGAAAAATAAAAAATGTTTGCTCAGGAGTTGTCCTGGTAACAGTGGGATAGCATGGTGCACCCTTGAGAAATTTGGTGAAAATTTTGGATAATGAGCCAAAATTTTCAACAAGCTGATGTGATGCATTTAAGTGCAATGATTGATAGAAGAAATGGTAACTAGAAGAAAATGTTATTAGGATTTAGAAGATAGAAGAAATTTGATGATTGATGATATGTAAAACATGATGAGTTTTCTTTTGCTTCATGGAGAGTAGGAGTCTAAGTGTTGCAATCCTTATTAATGTAGTAAATAGACATGATACACTAGGGTATTAATGACCAAGGAAACTTTATATCTATTGTGTGGACTTTGGCTCTGTAAACAAGGAGTATTCTTCCTCATACCAAACATACAAAAGCCTTGTTAGAGTGTATGGGTAAGAAGTTTCAAAACATTTCAAACTAGTTACATAGAGAGGTATGGAGTACCTAACATGCAATCACTACACAATTTCCCCAAAACGAATTCTATACATAGAAAAAAACAAATATTTTCCATGGTAGTATTAAAAAAAAAATCCAACAAATAGAGCAAACATAAATCAATGATCAATTCCCCATTCAATCTTCTCTAAATCGTTAATGGAAATCCATGAGAGATCCTAGGAATGAGACAATAAGATACATCAAAAGATAAGATCACAAAAGATAAAAAAATGTTGTAGTATCACTTGCCATGATTGATTTGATGTTTCAAGATTATCCATCGATGATGTCTATTGTAGGAACATTTCATCTATTAAGACATATGTCAAGATGTTGATGATGATTTTCAAAAGGCAGGGTAGTTTACACTTTAGGAATTGTTTTAGTCTAACGATGATCTAGTCATTTCCATTTTGTTCTTAGAAGTTTTGGATTTTGTTGTTTGCTTTGCTTGCTAATTGTGTCGTGAAAGGTTGAAGGAAATGATTGTTTACTATGGATAGGTGATAACAGAGATAGGATTTTTTGAGATTTTTTTAATGTTTTGTGTTTTTGAGGTTATTTGATGCTATTTTTGTTGTTTTTGAAGATATTTGGATTTTTGGTGTTTTGAGAGATTTAGAGACCAAGACAACCTATACCTAAAGGGACTGACCTAGTGCCTCAAGAGCTTTTCAATGATGGCCTTGCCTATGTGATGAATGTAGATACATTGTAGTTTGACTATATTGAGTTACACTATTTTTGGATTTTTTTGACCTTTTATAGATGTTTTTGAATTTTGATAAGATATTTGAATGTTTTTGTTTAGATTTTCAACTAAGTTAAAGACCAAAAAGGACACCTAAGGGGACTAGGGCCTTGAGGTCTCATCAATGATGGTCTTTCCTATGCTATACACATAGAGGCTTGTAGTTCATTTATTTTGACTCAATGCAGATCATCTAGAGATGGCCTATAATGCTTTTGGGATTTTGTGTTTTTTTGGATGTTTTTTATTTTGTTTAGTTTTTCGGATGTTTTTATTTTGATTTTTCTTTGATAGTTTTATATGAGTGATGGGATTAACAGGGATTCAATCCACTACTAGGTTTAGGAGATTGCCCCTAGTTCAAAATAGGATTATGTTTTATTAGCGATAGATGGATAAAAAAGATGGTGGATGGAGATGGTGTAGCAAGGTTCAACACTTGATCAGTTATTGAGCCATGGTTGGGTGCACGGTTCATTATGGTGATGGATAGAATGGATAAAATAGCATATAGATAGTGTTGATAGATGAGGATGTAGGTCTTATTCAAACGTAGTGTCTATTTACTAGGTTTTTACTATATGGTATCGGTCCTAGAATCACCACAAGGTGGTTTTCACTTAAATGACATTTTATTTCTCTTTACTATTTTCTTTATTTTCTTTATTATTTTTTTCACATTTTTTCCTAGGATATTCTTATACTCTTAGGTGTAGATCTTCTTGAGATGATTGTTGTTAAGAGGTTCAACTAGAGGTTTTCCTTTCACCATAGCTAACTGATATACTCCAAAGCAGTAGCTTGTTGTAATGATGTAGGGACCTAGCCAAAAAAATTCAAACTTTCCTTTCCCATCTTGATTCAGTTGGACCTTTTGATTTTCCTTTAGGACCAAGTCACCGACCTGAAATTTCCTATTTTTTATTTTCTTATTGTAGCTTCGTTTGAGTTGATTTTGATAGGCCTGTAGATGGTACAATGTGCTTAAGCATCTTTCATCTAGAATTTCAAGTTCATTGAGTTTGGATACCTGATACTCTTCGTTGCTAATAAGATCCTTTAATGACACACTTAGGGATGGGATTTCAACCTCTATAGGTAGTATTGCTTGAAATTGGTAGACCAAGGAAAAGGGAGTTGCACCTATAGGTGTGTGAATGCTACTTCTATAAGCCCATAAGGTTGGGTTTAGCTATAGGTTCCAATCATGACCGACGTCATTAATAGTTTTCTTTAGGATTTTCAAGATGGTCTTATTTGATGCTTCAGCCTAGCCACTTCCTTGGGGATAATATGGGGTTGAAAAGTAGTGTTGGATAGAGAATCTTGAGTAGAGATTATAGACATCTTAGTTCTTAAATGGAGTTCCATTATTTGTTATGATAGTTTATTGGATGCCATATCAACAGATCAAATAGTTAAGAATAAACTTAGATATTTGTTTTTCCCATGATATAGTTAAGAATGAACTTAGATATTTACTCCTAATTATAGATTTATTCTTGATCGCAAAAAAAATTGCATGGCTATGTATTTTAACCTTTGAAATTACAGAAATTGAGTGCACTTAATCTTTTGCACAACTTAACTAATTACTTAAATGGCATAATTACTATCTCAAAGAAGGAATTAAAGAAGAACTAGAAAGAATAAGAGAAAATTATAAGATAGGAGAGAAGAAGAAAGATCCCAAGCTTGATAATAGAGTTCGCTCAACATAAGCAACGTCTTTGGGTCTGCTTCTCAATGAGGAACCACTTTATTAAAGATGAAAAGCTTTAACTGCTTATGTAAACCATCCAAGCTTTAGACCTACATTACAAGATCTATCATAGTATCCTCTTGCACCTAAAGATACTTGCATACTCTCCTTCTTGAGTTAGGCTTCAATCACCTCTTAACCCAATTACACTTAAAGAATACAAATACAAGTCTTTGTGCTTTGAAAAAAAATCTTCTCAAAAGAATTCTCTCATCCTCAGTTATCAACTCTAAACTCTCACCCCTCTTTATACATAAATTTTTTCCCATTATGGTTAAAAACCATAATATTTACAAATATTTCATATCCGGGCCCATTTTTACAAGTAAATTTCAACAATATCTCCTTATAAATGGATAAATCTCCCCTTTATCCCTTTTAAAATCTTTAACAATCTCCTATAAACCAATTTTTTTTTTAGGTAAAGGTGGTTGGGCCATAAATTTTATTGAAATAAAAAGTATTATAAGAGTACGAGGAGTTGTAAATGAAGAGAAAAGATGCAACTCCAAATATTACAAAATTCAAGCTAGGTAGGTCGAGACAAGAAAATTATAGAGAACTAAGAACTAGGAGAACAAGACAAAATCTTGGTGAAATATGCAAAAGAGAGAAGCAACACTTGAAGTAGCTAAAAGAAAAGAAGTTGATTGGAGCCATCAAATCCAACAAGGAGTGTAGGAGAATCCATGTGTAATGAGGTGCTTCCAGCCAGATGACTTGCAAAATGATGCTAGAGAAACAAACTTTTTCCAATCCAGCAACGAAGAGAAGCAAAGAAAGTGAGACCAAAATTCCTATAAACTAGTTTTACTCTTTAAATATTTCTTATTATTCTTTAATAGCCCCATGAAATATTTATGTTATTGGGCTTTTGAATTAAATTGGTTTTTTAATCTTTTAAAGATAGGAGATTAGCATTTTATCTTAGATTTTATGTTTTTATTTGGGGGCCTTGATTGAAACCAAGCCCCCTATTTACTCTCCACCATACCTTATTCTTAGTAAAAACACTTTTTTTTCCTTATATTCAGCATGAGATCCGTGGCCTAGTGGTTAGGAGAGGAGTTAGGAGGGCGAGTGTTGGAAGTTCAAGCTACACCCTCTCTAATTCAGGCTTTTATCTTGTATAATAAAAACCGCTAGTGCCCTATATGCATATTGTTGAATGTGGTCTAACGGTGGGAAGAATGAGTGGGAGTTGTGAGGTTGGGGGTTTGACCCCCAACTACTATTTTTACATATATTTGAAACCATGCGTCGAGTAGATAGTGATGAGATGCCATGTGGAAAATCTTAATTTGCTAATCTATTGACATGTGGCACATTCTGATTGGCCAAATCAACCACTAAGACTAACACGTGTCATCTTCTCGTTGGCACAAATTTTCCATGTGATTGCCACCTTGGTTGCCATGTCAATGTACCTACTGATTGTACTTGCTGACATCATCAAGTCAACCTACCTTTTTTGCAAAATTTGATCGGCTATATCTTTCGCATACATACTCTATTTGAGCCTATTCAAGTTGTGTTGGAAAGCTCTCAACGAGCTCTATCTAGTGATGTTGGTTTCATCAGTTTTGAGACTGTGAAATTTTTAGGTCTTCTACATCCTCCTAGATCATTATTCCCATTAGATGAGGTCAATGATATCTTTCCTATTAGGTCCAGTCCCCACTGAGAGAAAGGCCATGAAGTAGTGATAGGTCACAACTCTTGTGTATGTGCATGTACGAGATCTCCATGCTAATAACATTGATGAAACATCTTGGAATAATGAACTGCTTCTTGCTCCATTGATTCCCAATAGTACCTTGTTTGAAGTATCTTCTAGAATAGGTTAGGTCCACTAGAGTGAGATCCATAAACACCTTTGTGTACCTCTTGTAAAGAATTTTGTGCTTCATCTGCATTAAGGCATCAAAGTAACGTACCATCGAGACTTTGGTGGTATAAGGTATCTCCTAGGATAGTAAATTGGGAATTTTGGCAAATGAAGGTTTTCTTTTGATTGGACGTTAGGTGGGGTGGTATGATTCTATGTTGGATATAGGAAAATGTGTCCTCATACCAAGGCAAGTCAGGACCAACAACATCACACACTAGTTTGGATTCTATGATGTTGAATGCTAGTATAAGCAACTATTCTACCGAGAATTTGTATCTAGGAATGTTCTTAGGTATGTCAAGGAGTGAATCGATAGTATCCATAGCATTAGCTGCTTTGTTGTTAAACCTTGGGATTTGTTCAAATATGATGACCAAGAAGTATTGTTTGAAGTTTTCCACCATCCTTTTGTACAACATGAGCTTGTCATCTTTAGTTTGATATTCATTGTTGACCTACCTTATGACCAACTAGGAGTCACCATAGATATGTGGTTCCTTAATTTTCCATTCCATAGCCATTTTTAGCCCAATTATCAATGCTTCATACTTGTATATACTATTTGTATAGTGGAAGGAATCTTATATGCTTTTGGTATATTGTCTCCTTATGGTGTGAGAAATAGGATACTGGCCCCTGAGTCATGTTGAGTGTGGGATTTATCGAAGTACATGGTCCAATGGGTTGACTCTATTGTTAATAGGATTCTCTTTCCTAGAAATTCCTTCATGAGAGGTTGGTGTTCTTTGATGGGTGCTTCTGCTAACTGATCTACTACCACCTGTCTCTTGATGGATTTTTTGTCAACATATTATATGTCTAATTCACTAAGTATCATGACCCACTTAGTGATTCTTCTTGTAATAGTTGCCTTTACCAAGAGATATTTGAAGGGGTCTATCTTAGATGTCAACTTGATTTTCCTGTTTAACATATAATTCCTAAGTTTTTGTGCTATGAAGACAACTGATAGGAATGATTGTTCAATGGGTTTATAATTCAACTCATAGCCAACCAAGGTACAACTAATGTAGTAAATTTCTCATTCTTTATTCTAATCATCAAGTTGTGCTAGTAGAGCTCCCAATGTTTTTGGTGTTGTGGACACATATAGAATCATTGATTTATCCTGAATTGGAGGCATCGATACTGGGAGAGTGAGTGAATAGTCCTTTACCTGTTGAAAAGCTTGATCATACCTTCCATCCTATTTGAATGTTACATCTTTATGGAGGAGTTGTGTGAATGGATGACATTTATATAGTTGTGTAATGAACCTTTTGATAGACTGAAGCTTTCCTTGTATACTGCACAACTATTTTAATAATTGTTGGGGGGGGGTGGATTTCTAGGATAGCCTTGACTTTGGCGAGATCCACCTCGATACCTCTTCTGGATACAATGTATCCTAATAGCTTCCTAGATGTTATGCCAAACACATATTTCTTTGAATTTAGACTCAAGTTATATTCCTCTAGTCTACCAAATATCCTAGCTAAGTTAGCTAATAAATCATCTACATAATCATCCATGGTGATGTGCAACATGTCATGGAAATTGGTAGTCGTCACTCTTTGATATGTGTCTCCTGCATTATTCAAGCCAAATGGAATGACGCTCTAACAAAAAGTTCCCTAAGGATAGGTAAAAGTTGTTTTGTGTTGATCTTTAGGGGATATCTTTATCTGATTGTACTTGAAAAAACCATCCATTAATGAAATCATTTCATGACCAGCAGTTAGATCTACTATAATGTTAATGTTGGGAAGGGGGAAGTCATCTTTAGGGTATGCTTTGTTAATACCTCTGAAGTTTGTACAAATCTCTATGCCCCCAGTGGGTTCGATACTGATACTAGGTTGGATACCCACTTAGGATAGTCTATGGGTCTGATGAATCCCACATCCAACAATTTCTGAAGCTCCACCTTGATTAATAGTGCTATCTATGGGTGCATTTTTTAAGCTTTTGCTTAGCTAGTTTTGATGTAAGGAATACCATTAGATGGTGTACCACTAAAGTTGGATCTAGCCAAGGCATATTTGTGTATGTCTCGATGAAGTTGATCTTACATTCCTTGATGAATGTTGTGAAGTTGAATTTTTCCTTAGGATCTAAGGAAGTTGCATGATATGTTACTTTGGGTTCCTTTGTTGTTCTAATTGTGATGGGTTTTGAACCTTCCACCAAGGCTGCTGAATGTTCTTGATACTCTATAATGGGGAGATTGAATCCTCCATCTTTGGGTGCCTCAATGAGGTTTTCACCCTCAAATACATCCTTTATTATTTTCTTTTTTATGATCTGATAGAGCCACATTATGGTTTTCCCTAGGGAATCTCATTTTTACTTTTACATTGTTCATTTCAATTTTATGATTGGAGGATGCAACATCCCCTCCAAATTATGCTCCTTGTTGTAGTCCTATGAAAAATCTAGCCTCATGATCTCCTTGATGGACATCTTGTTGAATTCCCATGAATTTTGCAATAGCTTTGTTATTTTGGAATAGGTCCACAATAGGTGCATGATGTTGTTGATCCTAATCGATCAATTGTGGGTAATGTAAGGGTAATTTATCATTGTTATCAACAAAGCTTATGGCAGATGTGGATGGGGAAAAGGTAAGGATAATAGATTTATTTAGGTCCCATGGGGTATCTAGGTCATAGTAACTAGAGGCAAAAGAATCCCAATCCTCTGTGTTGGAGTTTATTTCAGTATGGTAGTCCTTAGTTGTAGGTCTGAAGGTGATGGTATTTATGATTTTTTTTTTGAAAATTCCTACGATTGTTAGTTCGTTGTCCATAAGATGGTAGTTATCCAATGTCTCTTCAACAATAGAAGGAGACACTTCCTGATAAGAGGTAACTTCAGTGTTTGGGGTAACCACGTCTATCAAACCATAACCTAGTCCCATGTTCTTCTTGTGTGTTTCTATTATGAAAGGTTCTCTTATTCCTTGTTCATGTAGACCAAGGCCACCTTTTCTAGTGTATCCCATATTTCTTTCTATCTAATTAAATTTATTGCTAAGATCCATAGGTAGGGGATGTAGCTATTCATGTTCCTCTTGTTCTTCTTTATAGATCCGTGATGAGAGGTCCTCTTCAAATACCACTTCCTCCTTCATGTCTCCCCACTTGGTGAAGATAGTGTGTTTGACTTCATATGTCACAACTTGAAAATTCTTTATTTCCTTTGGTCACCTATAGGATTTTGGTGACAGGGGAAGCTCCCCAATGTAGAAGGATTTTTGAAGTGGTATTCTCCACATCCCTTGTCAAGTACCCAAATCTTATGTTTAGATTTAGGAGGATTAGTTGATGTGGACATAGTTGAAAATGAAGCAAGTGATGTTGGGTCGACATAGGAGAATAAGTGGAATGATATATCATTAACTGGGTAATTGGAGTTTTTTGTACTTTTCCTCCAAGTTTGAGCAGTAATGGAAGGGTTCAAAAATAGCATATATTGCAACTTCCTTACCATCATAAGGAAATTTTAGGCATTGGTGAAAGGATGAAGGGATCACTTGCATTGCATGTATCCATGGTCGTCCTAAGAGAAGACTATATGGCAACTCAAGATCCAGTATGTGATAGGTTGTTATCATCAACCCCACTTGAATGGGAAGTCTTATTTGTTCCCTCTGAGTTCCTCTCCATATCATCATAAGCCCTTATGGTGATACTCTTGTTCTTGTCAATCACATCATCAGAAAAACCCAACTGCTTTACCATTTTTAGGGTACATATGTTTAAACTTGCACCCCCATCTATTAGGACTCTCTTGATTTTGGGTTTATGGAAACAAACCTCGAGATACCAAGCTTGATTATGGAAGGATCTTTAGGGAAGGCCCTTTTTTTAGAAAATACAAAGTGATGGGGTGAAGTGATAGTACCAACCATGGCTTGAAATTTATCAGTGTTAAGGTCGTTAGGTACTAAAGACTCAATGAGAGCTTTCTCCAAGATCTCTTTATGTGTTGGTGATAATTTTAAAAGCTCAAGGATGGAGATCAATATTGGAGTTTTCTTTAGTTGGTCAACAATGCTATAGTCAATGGAAGGCTTAACAGTGGATTTGGCTACAATTAGTGGGGCTCCTTGGATCATGACTTTTCCTCTTCGGGTAGTCACATTGCATTCATGGCTAAATTGGTGTATCATGCACCTTGAATATTGTGTAATTGGTATGTAAATACCAATCTCCCTAGTTGTGATCAATTTTCATCTCCAGATCAAACTGCAATGGCTTAAGAGACTTAATAATTCTATATGAAATTTTATGCTCTAGCTTGAAGCTAAGATTTTCTAACACATCTAGCACAAAAACATTTTCAAAAACCAAATAATTGGATATATTGCAATGGGACTCCCAAATAGGTACCCACATTTGGATACGTAATCTTTTCCCCTCTTAATCATAAATTTTCAAATCCAATGGTTTCTCCCATACCTTAGCTCCACTATAAAAAATCATATGCATTAGCAAAGAATACCATTTGAAATGTAGATCAGCCTTAGGGTCTTTCAAATTTTTCAACTGCTTGTGAATTCCCTCAACAATGAAGGAAGCATAATCAAATATGTGTTGACATCTCTGTGTTGAACATCAGCAACCAACATCATCATATAATTTGACATTTTCATTTTACAGTCCTCCTCGAGGAATTGGCATAGAAAAAAGTAAGTGTTAATGAAGTAATCTTCAAAATTATCAAAATCAAAATGCTCAACTTCATTCTTTACAAATCTGACCATCCTTCAGTCAAAACCTCTTCTTCTGTGTTGTGGGCCCCATAATTTCTTGAAACTATGTTTATCCTTTTCCCACTCTCTTCTGAGAGAGACAAATTCAATGGTCACACTTGTAGACTAATTCAAGTCAAATGTCTCAATAATTTCTTACTTGGAAATCACCAATAAGGTGTTGAATGAACAAGAAAACTGGGAGGGGGTGAGTTAGTTGTACCAAATTAAAACATCAAAAACCTCAACAGTAATCAGATCCACATGAATTCATTAAACCCTCAATATGTTATAATGTTTAAAAATGAAAAGCAGATAATGGAAACTGAAAAAACAAACACCATACATAAGAGAACACCAAATTTACGCAAAAAATCCTAGAAGGGGAAAACCACAGTAAGGATTAGCTCACAATATAAGTAATTGCCAAACCAATACAAAGAGGCTCAATACCAAAATAGGACACACTATCTAAAAAGGCTCATAGCCTAGGATCATTTTCGTAATAGAAAGAAGAAAGAAGATAGAATGTCACACAAAGAACATAATCTCAATGCAAGAAAGATTCCACCACAATAATTCTAATCAACACTAGTAGCCTTCAAGAGATCAAGATACCTTAGCTCATTGCATTCATCAATATTGCATTATAGCTCACACTACAATTTGTACTTCTACACTTAATTTTGCATCACACCACTCAATTCTACACCACACACTATCTCACATCAATTCACCTTACATTTATACCCTCCACAACTTGAAAAACATCTTCAAGTCGACTACACTCTTTTTGCACTTCACTAATTCAAATTAGGTCGGCACTAAGCATTCCCATGGTGGATAGGAATGAAAGTGGACCAATACAAAACTTAAATAGGAACCAAATAATCTCTCACACACTATGCTATGCCTTCATTAATGATTAAACACCTTTGAATATAGTGTAAACACCAGGTCAATTGTTACCTATGCAAACACCATTAAACTTTGAATTACATGCTTCCTCAAACCCAATGATGACTTGCAAACCACATACCATGATTCATCATGATCTAGAATATTCCTCTATCCTCTTGAAATCCATTAAAATCCTTCACAACAACTCACACCATCAAAATGTACATGTGCAACACACTCAAATTATATTGCCAAACATTGCAACTCTATAATCCAACTTTCAAAGTATGAAATTGTAAGAGAGGGGAACCAACCACATCAAGGCCCCAAGTCATGGAGAGCCGAGAGTAGAAGGATGCCCTAACTTACTACACTCTAAAGGGATGTTTTGAAATAAGGGATGAGAATGATGAGGACTATAAGGTACTTCAATCACTCTTCAGACCCAAAATCCAAGTTGGGGATAGGTGATCTAGTTTTTGGATTCAACACTATACCTCAGGTAGCTTTCTGCCCAAAGAAAAAAGTGTAGTTCTGGGATGACAGTGCAACACACTAGTGTCTCTCAGGTGCATTGGTGTCTATATGGTTAGAGGATAGAGAATACAATATGAACCACCATAAAACAAGTTAACGACCTAGCTAATGACTCCTAAATGAGAAAAATAAAATTATAAAGTATGAGAAATAAAAACATAGGTGATAAAGTAAATAGATGAGTTGAATGAAGAATATAATCTCACCAAGGCACCAGTTCCCCAGCTAGCTCCAAAAGTATGTTCTCTTGCACACAAGAAAGAGGGGAAAATTATTGGGGCTGTATAGGGGTCTACCTCAGTCAGACCCCCGTTTTGGTGTTTCCACCTCCACAGACAGCCAAATAGCAATGAGATAGAAATATGTGATAAAGAAGCAAAGAAAGTAGAGATTGCAATAAACACTACAAAACAATAAAAAGCTACTCAACCAAATTGCAAAGGAGAGGAGTGAAACATTACCACCTCCACCAAGAGCTCACTAGCCAATGGAGGAGAATATAGACTTGGAAAGGAGACTCTTGTAGCACCCCAAGCCCACACTACTAATGGCTTGCTTCACACTTGCTTTGCAGAGTTGATAGAGTGTTGTTGCTGCAATGGAGTGTTGAAGTGTAGCTTGAGAATAAAGAGAATGTTGGAAAAATGCTTGAGTGTGAGAGAAAGATGGATTGAATGCTTAGAGGTCCAAGTGAAGTGAGAATGAATGAATTTGAAGGAGAAGAGGAAATAATCTACCATTTTTAGGTTCGGTTGGTCGAAGAGGGACATTACAAATTGATCCCAATCAAAAGTTTGATGCCTCTACTAACTTTAGATGTAGGAATCCATCAGGGATGTAAGTGTGCCATGTGGACATCTATGTGCCACACATGAATCCCTAAAAATATTCTCCTACCATCACAAAGGACAAATTCCAAATGGAAAGAAGGAAACTACCTAATGTGGAATTTTGACTTTGGATTTGGTTTTCTAAGGTGAGTATGTGTAAAAGGGGAATTTGCGTAAGGGGTGCAAATTTGCTCCTATACAGAAACCAAAAATCCTCTTGACATAGGCAAGAGATCAACATCATCAACATACCTTCAAAAATGAAAGACCTGAAGAACAACTATAGAGAAACACAAAGAAAATACATTTCTCCCAAACACCTCTATAAGCAACATTGCAAAACCAGATCACACACTAGTGAACATAACTTCTTCTGACCTTCAATGCAGAAGCCAAAATTTTAGATATAGAAACTCTAAACACCTCTAACCAACATATCCAAACCACACAATTAGATCTTCAAATCAATTTTTTTTTAAAGCAAAACCAGAACACCTCTATAAGACAAAACGTCTTAGCAACACCTTGTTTTCTTATTTTATCAATTTTCTTAGTATCCCTGACATCTTAACCATAAATAGAAGATTATCAAAGTAACATCATAGGTTAACATCAACAACTTAACTGATGATAACATAATGCAACTAATCAAAGCAACAATATCTTCTCAATCATTGTACTAATATCATGTAACAATCTCTTCTCAACCACTGTACTACTATCATTAATGAAATCACATGCTTGTTGACATCAATGAAAACACCTTCATACTTGCAATAATATCCCCCTTTTCCATTGATGGCAACACGAGATGTGAAAAACCATCAAAGAAGCAATAGCTATGAACATACTTATTTCCTTTTCTCTTTTCTCCCCCTTGCACAACTATCTCATTACAAACTCTCTCCCTTTGATACTTGCCTTTTTCATATGACAACTCTTTCTCTCACATGACTTCTCTTTCTCTCTCCCTTTGAAATCAATGTCGAAGGATAAGGTATTTTTCATTGTTCTCCCCCTTTGACATAGAACCAAGTGTAGACATGTAAAAATTACCTAACTCATATCACATATCCTAAACTGCATTTTTCCATAATAGACATCACTCTCATTATCACTATTGCATTTCATCTCATCAACATCATTTTCACTAATTAACCCTATTTCTATATATTAATTGAATAATCTTGCATTATTTAATTAATTCACTATTTCATCATTAATCTAACTTTATTCCTCCTAATTAATTAAATAAACACAAGTTATTTAATTATGTCACTAATATACCTTATTCATCTAAATCAATTATTCAAAATCATTCAACATGGTTAACAAACAAATATATCTTTATTTGTTAAAAGTCAAAAGAAAACTTGCACATTCACCTCCGATATTAATTAATTATTCAATTAATTAATTATCTTCACCCCTTTTTGATTGAGTAAATCATGACCACTGATTTCTCAGTCTAATTGGTTAACTAACCCATCTATTTCCTAACCCAACCTGAGTTTCTCAATCCCACTAAACACTCAACCTAACTTCTTCAATCCCACCAATTGTTTCAATCTAATCCCATTGATTATCCAATTAAAATCCTTAATTGGATCGATCAAAGGAGTTAATTGACCAATCTATTTCCTCTCAACGGTTCTTAACCATTGATCATGATATTTCATTATTGAATCTCAATCATTCATCTCATATATGAAAATACATAAAATAACCTTATTTCTTGTAAAAAACGATAAGAGAATCTAGAGAATTTGTGTGAAGAGGTCATGTTGAATTGACTATTGAATTATTAAAAGCAAACACTTACATCTTTTATCACCATTAAAATACCTTTTGAAGCTTTTTCACAACAATGGAGGCTTCGTATTGATCCAAGCAATCCAACATCAAGACAAATACACTTCGGCATGGGATGGTAACATTGTAATTCATGAATTTAGTTTATGTTCTCTTTATGATTGCATTTCTTGATTCATTTCTTTATAATTTCATTTCATGAGTAGGTTGGGATTTTCCTTTGCTTTGATCTCTTTCATTTTATTTCATTGATGTTTCCTTATGCTTATTTTCACCCTTACATTAATTGGCATGCCCGGTGAGACCTAGGTCCTTAACACTAATGTTTTCATAAGCTTTTGTGAGCAGTTATAGGCTCTGGAATGTTGACATCTTTTGCAAAAAACACTATTGCTATCTAGCACATGTGGTGCAGGGGCACCCAAGCTCATTAAGGATCACTTCAAGGGTCAAGAGGATGTAGGGGTCATTAAGAACTATAAACCATTTCAGAGCATCGATTATAACATTTTGAAACCTATAATGGCTTTTGGAATGGATAAAGACATTAGAGGAATCAAAAGTCCTGAGTGTCCTGATAAGGACCCTAGGACCAAAATGAAATTTAAGTGGACCAATAGTGTCCTAGGGGTCTAAATAGGTTTTAATTATGTCAATTAAGGTTGAATGATAGAATGTAATAGGTTTGGAGAGTTTTTAGTTAGTAGAGTTCAATAAATTACAAGTTGGAAATTCAAATTTTTGAAATCCAACCGTTAGTTTTGATTTGGGTGGGCAAGTAGTTTTTAGGAGTTTTAATAACAATAATGCAATAAAATCAATCCTAAACGGTTGGAGCAGTTGGGAGATAGGTATACAAGGTTGGAGAAGTCATTTGTATGGAGGATTTGATGAGATTGCAGGCATTGTACGGACTGTTTCAGAAAAAACCAATAAACTACAATTTTCTTGCATTTTCTTGAGTTTTTTGGATGAACTTCTGATTGATATTGATGATATGATCAATTGGATGGTTTAGGGACTTGTTTTTATATGAATTTAATATTTTTTACGTCCTGAAAAAGCAATAATAACCAGTTTCTTGTACAATACTTCTGATTATCTAAAAGAAATCCTGATTTTCACTATTTTTTTGGAAGTTGCAATGTATGACTAATCCATTTCATGGAAGGATGTGATTGTAACCTATGAAATGGATCATAAATAACAATTATCACACTAGACTAACAAGCTAATGTGCAGGAAGGAAGAGTTCTAAGGTGTACACCGAGTTTTGACAAGGCAAAGTGCTTGAAAATGGTGCCTAAGGTATAGCAGTAGGAGATCTACCTAAATAAGGGGCATGTTTTAGAGTTGAAGTTGTTTATAAATGTTGAGTTATTTGTGAAAATTCAAAGAACCAGTTCTGGAAGTGTTTGGAAGGCCAAGATCCAAGAAGCCCTAGTTTTGGAGCAATTTATTGAGGGTTTTGTGTTTAAGAGTCTTAAGTGTATCATAGGAGTCTAAGACCTTGAAAATCCTTAGTTTGGAGACATTTTGAGACACTGTAGAAAGTTTCATAATGTGGAGTTAAGATTTGAGTAGGGTTGCCTTGGAAAAGAGGGCTAATTAGGCCTTAAATTTGTGGAAACAACAGGTTTTGGAAGGATTGGTCTGAAACAAGTGCCATCAGGATTTTAGTATGTTGTGTAGCATCACAAAATATAATTGAAACAGTCATTGGTTTGGGGAGTCCTTTGGAAAAGTTGTGAGTAAAGTAAAAAAAACAGTCACTGGATGCCTAGTTGGGCTAGAAGCCTAGTCAAGGTGAAAAAGTGGGTTTTTGTCTAAGTCAGAGGCTTGGGAATTTGAAATCATTCAAGATAGGGTTGATTGAGTCTCCTAGGAGTATTCCAAGGGTTTGGGTCCATAAGAGAAGATTTTAGGTCATAAGTGAACTATTGAGACTTGTCTCCATTAGGGTGCCTAGAATAGGGTTTAAGAGTGCATCTTTGAAATTCTTGAAAATCATTGTTATTCTTCCAAAGTACCATACCCTCTGCATCAACATGGAATTCCCAAAATCTGAATGTGGTTGTCATTATGGTTTTACCACGGTCATCCTAAACTTGACCGTTATCATCCTAAAGTGAACTACTATTGTCAAAAAGGTTGCTATTGTTTGTTCTATCTTGTAGATTTATGAGGGAACTAACATTTGCATAGCCGAGATTTTTTCCTAAATAGAATCACTATTGTAATTTTTTCATACTGCTATCATTTGAAGGATCCATAGTCGTTGCAGTGAAAAGGTCGCTATTGTACTAAATAGGTTTTGTACTGTTCTGAGTTCGGTTTCTACTTCAATTTGCAAAGTTGTTTTAGATTTTCAATACACCTAACCTTGATCACTGATTATTTTTCGTGCTTGTGAGATTTTCTAACATTGTTTGTGTAGCCCTTGCAAGGTTATGATGTGTTTTCATGTGAACAACTACCCATTTTCTCTCAGAGTTGATGAATGGTCCAAGGCCTTCAAATTTTTAAAGAATTTTTATTTAAAACATTTCATTTTGGTATACCTAAAAAGAACCTACAAATCTCACACTTCATTTTGGTGCATTAAAAATTGAACAATTAAATTTCACACTTCATTTTGGTGTACTTAAAATTGATTTCACATTTCATTTTGGTGTACTTAAAAACAACCTAAAAATATCACACTTTGTTTTGGTGCATTTAAATTGAAAAATCAACTTTTCACACTTCATTTTGGTGTACTTAAAATTGATTTCATGATTTCATTTTGGTTCTCCTAAAAAGAACCTACAAATCTCACATTCATTTTGGCGCAATGAAAATGGACAAGACAAATTGAATGTTTTCATTTTGGTGTTATTAAAATGAACACATTTTCAGTTGGTGCTATTAAAATGAACCCATTTTCTATTGGTGAAATAAAAATGAACAACACAACTTGAATCATTTACTTTGGTGCATTAGAAAATTGGTTACAATCTTCATATTTCAATTTGGTGCCTAAAAATTGAACAAATCATATTTTTTTGATTGTAAATGAAATTTATTTCTTGAAGTCTCAAATGTTTTGAACTTGGTGCATCTAAAAAATGAATTGTTATCTTTACACACTTCACTTTTTGGGCTTAAAATAAAATTTCTATGAATTGTATACCATGTCCACTATGATTGGAAATCCAAGCACGTATCGTCTCCCCCTACATCTTTTGATGATTCTAGGTGACAAGAAACACTTTGGTATTTTTGCACTTTTTTGCGGCCACCCAATTTTTAGGATAAGGGTATTGCTAATGAGATACATCCCGCAATGGATAACTCATATAAGTGACTCTAAAAACATGTTTACCAATGGGCTATATAAATTTTGTGAAATTAAAATAAAGTAGCTTATATCTAGGCGGGAATAACATACAATGCCTCATCCTCATCTAAACGTAATGAGTTGGGAAGGAATGACTAAAGTCTTAAGTGGCTTACTTTTGATCTATACCTTGTATTGTTCATGATTGTCACTAAATACCTTGTTTTAGAAGCCTGTCTAGTTTTTTGAAATGTCCTTCAAATTAGTGCATGGGAATAACACCATTTCCAAAAGTTACTCACCATGTTAGATCTATAGTTGAGACATAAAGCATTAAGGAAGGGACTCTTTTGTCTTGGACTATCAAGATGATGCATTTCCTTGATATATTCTATTTTTTCCCTCTATAGATTTGATTCAATCACTCCTTCAGGGGTGAGGTAAGCATATAGAGAAGAGCACACATTTTATTCCTTAGGATGTGTTGACTGATAATCTACAAGCTACATCACTGAATCTCAAATTTTCTATTATATGCATCACCTTCCATCAAAAAATAAAATTAGAAAAACATCTCAAACTTTCAAACTTATCCAGCAAACTGTTATCAAGGAATTAGAAATTTTGGAAATAAAGCTTCTACTGTCATTTTTTCTGCTTTTGTTCGAAAACATTGCCACTGTCGTACTACCTTTTCACCACTATCATGAAAAGGGCCACTTTTTTCCTCTATTTCACCAGTCATAGATTTAAACAGAGACCTCTTTTTCTCAAAATTGCCATAGTCATTTTGAAAATGAAATTGCTATTGTCCAAAAAAATTACCACTACTATCTTGAACAAAAACCGCTATTGTCTTGCATTCTAGTGCATATCAAAATTAGTCCAAAAAATGGTTAATCCATCATATTTTGAAACACAAAGAATCAGACTTGCAATAAATCATATCAGTAATCTTTTCATATCCATTAGCAAATCAAAACATCCACCTAGTTTTAAGACACAAATCAAATACAACAACTTGAATTATCCACTTGCTATCATTTTCTAGGATATTAACATCAACCTTTTCACTCAACCTCAAATCTAGTTCAAGTAGAGTATCACCATTTCCTCTAAAACTAGAGCAAAATATCTATCCAAATCTTGTACACCTTATGTCCTAAGATTAGCATCATAGCAAAACATCCAACAAATCACTCATACTCTTATCCTAGGGTCTTAAGCATCAAACATACAATCCATAGAAAACCATCAACATCCTTTGACCAAAAGGTTTTTACACGTCATCTTCATACACCATTTTAGCAAAAAATTAAAAAAAATAAAAAAATATCCCATTTCATAATTAGTTATCACAAAATTTACCAAGGTCTTGAACTTGTTTATGACTACAACAAGATCTCAATATACAAAAAGAATGGAATCCAACAAGAGTAGTTCTAGTACACCCAAGATAAACACCACTATGAAGGAACCTCAATCATGTGGTTATAATCTAAATGAAATTTGAACTCCTCAAAGACAACCCACTTTTAAAGATTAAAAAAATCAACTAGCTAGTCATGAGGAAATATTTTGTGAACATATTAACATGATTTCTAGGCAAGACCAACTTCCTAGTTCTCAAAATGTCATCATAGATGAATACGATAGTGATGAGGAGCTTACCGATGAAAAAATATTAGAGTACTCCCAAGATCCTGAGATGCATAAACTTATGGAAAAAATGCTTGGGAAGAATGCAAACTCATATTTCCTTACACTAGTACAAAGTGGTGCCAAACTACCCATAGACTTTAATGTGGAAATTCTTAAGGATCCTAATCACATTCCATTAGGAGACAAAATGGTGGCTATATAGATACCAAAACCAATAGTGGATCCCAAGATACACCCTTTGTTCTCACAAAACAATGATCAATCTAAATCACAACCTATGGATAACCCATTGTTTAGGCAACCATCATAAATTGAGCAAGTAGTGGTAGCTCAACAATATCAAGGAAATTCAACTCAAAACATGTCACCCCACAACACTATTCAAAATATGGGAAGCCTTCCAATAGGACCACCACAACATGTATCATACCAATAAGGTAACATCCCATCACAAGGACAATACACGCTGCAAAAAACATCATATTATAACACTTCAAATAACGCACAATATCAACAAAGGAAATCACAAAAAAATCCATAACAAGGTGTACCCCAATGCACTACCAAGGTACCTCTCAAAATCAACAAAATCAAGGTATACCCTAAATGCATCATCAAGGTATTCCTGAAGATCAACTTCAATGTATACCCCAAACACATCATCAAGGTATTCCTAAAAATCATCAACAACAAGGTGTACCCCAAATGCACTACCAAGGTACTCCTCAAAATCAACAACAACAAGGTGTACCCAAAACACACTACCAAAGTACTCAAAATAAAAAACAACAAGGTGTACCCCAAATGCACTACCAAGGTACTCCTCAAAATCAACAACAACAAGGCATACTCCCAACACACTACCAAGGTACTCCTTAAAATACACAAAAAGGTGTACCCCAAACACACTACCAAGGTACTCCTCAAAATCAACAACATCAAGGTGTACCCCAAACACAACATCATGGTATTCCACAAACCCAAACTCAAACTTCTATTCCATAACAACAAGGTGTACCTCAAATGCAATACCAAGGTATCCCTCAAAATCGATATCAGGAGGTCCACACAATAAATACCAAGGAGTACCTCAAAATCAATATCAAGGTGTACCAAAAACTCAACATACCTACAACACACAACAAGGAATCAATCTTCCTTATGCACAACATGGTCATCAATGTCCCATACCTACAAAATATCTCATTTATGACCAAACAAATGTCATACGACAACAAGGATGCAATGCACAAAATCCTCAATCAAGTGCACCAACTAATGACATAAGCATGCCAATACAAACTCTCAACCAAAGAATATCGGACATCCAAATTAGAAATCCAAAGAAGAGCTATTCTCTAAATGATATATGTCCATATCCTTTTGATAAAAAATTATCTATGATACCTTTCCCCAAGAGTGTTGTGAACCTCCAGGAACCCTAGAGGAATGGTTGGAAACTATTGAAGGCATCTCTATACCCCTGCAAGGTCTAATGGAGAGTTGAGGTGTTGTTAGTCTTTAGGGAGATTAAGGGCTAAGGAGAGAATAGCAGAGAGAGCACCAAGATTGGCTTGGTTAGGGAAATGGAGATGATAGTAGGGTTGGCCAGGAGAACCAGGGGTGCCTAACAAGCATTAGGGCCGATAGGTTAAGGTGGTGGAGAGTAACACTAAAGGGATTCACCAAGGTGAGACCCAGAGCATGGAACAGTGAGTGTTCCATCCAACCCTTCCCTATCAGATTGGTATCAGAGTGAGCAAAAGATTTGGGATATAAACTTGCATGTCAGACCTTGAATCTAGTGGTTCTACCATCATGGTGACAAATGCTGAATTGGCCAAGATGGTCGAAGAACAAGAGGAAGACAATAAGTTGTTAAAAGAAAGAATAAACCAACTTGAGAAAGCATTGAATAGTGTGCAGTTGGAAGGAAGGGTACCAAAGAAAGAAGAGGTTGCAGAGGAAGACAAGATCCCTGAACCTGACCCTGTTTTGGAAGAAGAGCCTTTCTTGAAGGCATTAAAGGCTTTGAGTGGAAAAGGACTTGAAGGCATACCACTGTTTAGTGGAAAAATGGAAGCTGATTTAGTTGTGGATTGGATAGAGGGAATGGAAAACCATTTTGAGTGTGATGGGGTCATAGAAGCACAAAAGGTAAAGGTGGCCAAATCAAAGTTAAGAGGTTTTGCCTTGACATGGTGGAAATTCATTCAGACAGAGAGGGAAAAGGAACGCAAACAGCCTATTTCAACTTGGAAAGAAATGGTTTCCAAAGTGAGAGAAGCATGTATGCTAGATGATTATGAGATTCAGTTACACAAGAAGAGACAAAGCCTAAGGCAGAAAGACCAAGATGTGAATACCTACACAGAGGAGTTCCAAAAACTTTGTATGAGGTCTAATATTTCAGAAGATGAAAGTCTCAAGGTGGCTAGGTATCTTAATGGCTTGAAATGGAACATTCAAGAAGAGATGGCTCTTTTAAGTCCTAAGACAGTACATCAATGTTACCAATTAACTATCAACTAGATTGAGGAAAGAAACAAGAGGAAGCAAGACCAAGCTTCTAAGGGCAGAGGCAAAGGCAGAGATCAAAGAGATCAAAGAGATCAAAGAGGACAACGAGGTGGCTACCAAGATAGAGGTAATGCCCAAAGAAACCAAGGAGAGTCTAAACTCACAGAGCATGGAGGAGAAACATTTTCTAGAGGAGGATATAATAGAGGTAGAGGACCTCAAGGAGGTTCAAATAGAGGAAGAGGAGCAGGCAGGAGCAATTCATACTTTGTAAACATGAAGTGCTACCATTGTGGTCAAGTTGGACATCCTGCTTATAGGTGCCCGGAGAAAGCATCTTCATCAAGAAATGAGAAGAGAGTGGATTATGCACAAGAGGACGCCATGAGTCCTAAGTCATCTGAGGTTAGTCACATTGAATCAGAAGTGGGGGAGAATCTGATGTTCAGTAGAGTTTTGATCAGACAACCGGTCAAGGAAGAACCAAAACAAAGGAGAGCTCTATTTAGAGTAAGGTGCAAGATACTTGGTAAAGTATGCAAGGTCATAGTAGATTCAGGTTCAATAGAAAATATTATCTCAGAGGAGGCAGTAATGAAACTGAAATTGGAGAAGGTACCCCACACTAACCCCTACAAGGTAACATGGCTCAACAAAGGGCAGAGTGTTCTAGTGAATGAGCATGTAATGGTGGAGTTTTCCATTGGAGGGTACAAGGACAAGTTAGTTTGTGATGTGTTACCCATGGATGCCTACCATCTACTATTGGGTAGACCATGGCAATATGACAGAGGTGCCATATATGATGGGAAAGAGAACACCATCTCATTCAAGAAGGATGGGAAGACTTTCAAGTTGCAGTCACTGTCAGAAGAAGAAGAGGGACATTCAAAGACACCAAGTGTCATGTTGAGTAGTGGGAAGGAGTTCCTTAACAACCTACATCAAGGGAGTGAAGGATATGTGGTTATGTTACACCCTAAAGAAGAAGACAAGGCTGAAAAGACAGTCATACCCGGAGTAGTCCTAAAGTTGTTGGATCAATTCAAGGACATTGTAAGTGATGGTGCACCTGCAACTCTACCACCAAAGAGAGCCATAAGTCATCAAATTGACTTCATACCTGGAGCCTCATTGCCTAACAAAGCAGCTTATAAGCTTACACCAGATCAAAATCTAGAGGTAGCTAGGCAAGTGCAAGAGTTGTGGGATCAAGGATTGATTCAAAAGAGCATCAACCCATGTACAGTACCAATGGTCTTAGCAACCAAGAAGGGAGGTAAATGGAGGTTATGCACTGATTCAAGAGTAATAAATAGGATCACCATTAGGTATAGGTTCCCTATTCCTATAATTGAAGACTTAATGGATTGTCTTGGAGGAGCTCAATACTACACAAAGTTGGATCTCAAGAGTGGATACCATCAGATCAAAATTAAGGATGGTGATGAGTGGAAGAAAACATTTAAGACAAATGATGGGTTATATGAATGGAGAGTGATGCCATTTGGCCTCTCTAATGCTCCTAGCACATTCATGAGGCTCATGAATGAAGTGCTTAAAGACTTTACAGGGGTATTTGTGGTGGTATACCTTGATGACATCCTCATATTCAGCAAGACAACAAAAGATCATTTAAAACATGTGGAGTTGGTTCTTAGAAGGTTGCAAGAGGAGAAGTTGGCAATCAATCTAGAGAAGTGTGAGTTCTTTAAGCAAGAGCTTGTATATTTGGGTTTTGTAGTGTCCAAAGGATCATTGAAGATGGATCCAAGTAAGGTGGAAGCTATCCTAAACTGGCCTACACCAACCACAGGGACTGAGGTAAGAAGTTTCCATGGTTTGGCTCAATTTTATAGAAAATTCATAAGGAACTTTAGTGGTATATGTGCACCAGTCCTAGATACAATCAAGGGTGGTTTAAAAACTAAGTTTGTGTGGACACAAGAAGCTAAGAAAGGGTTTGAGCAACTAAAACAAGAAGTGGCAACTCAACCTATTCTCTTATTACCTAGTTTTGACAAATTGTTCACTGTTGAATGCGATGCAATTGGAGTGGCAGTAGGAGTGCTAAGTCAAGAGGGCAGGCCTATAGCCTTCTTTAGTGAGAATCTCAATGAAGCAAAGAAGAGGTATTCAATCTATGACTTAGAACTTTATGCTTTGGTTTAGTCACTTAGGAAGTGGAGGCATTACCTTCTACCCAAGGAATTTGTAGTCTTTACCGACAATCAGGCACTTAGCTATATGAATACCCAAGAGAAGTTGAGCAATAGACACTTGAAGTGGATGGAATACATCCAAGCTTTTACCTTCACCATCAAGCACAAGAAGGGACAGCTAAACAAAGTAGCAGATGCATTGAGTAGGAGGTTATTGACAGTGCAAGAGATACAAGTGAAGAGCATAGGGATTGACAGTTTTAAAGATCTCTATGGAGAAGATGAAGAATTTTTAGAGGTCTATAAGGTATGTTCTAACTTTGAGAACCATTTCCATAGCCAATACTCAGAGTATACATTGCAAAGTGGGTTATTGTTTAAAGGAAATCAGTTATGTGTTCCAAGAGGGTCAATGAGGGAAAATCTCATTCAGGAAAAGCATAATGGAAGTCTTAGTGGACATTTTGGCATCAACAAGACTTTAGAACTAGTGCAAAGATTCTATTACTGGCCTAAGTTGGCACGAGATGTTAGAAAGTATGTGGAACAATGTGTTGTGTGTATGAAAGCTAAGGGAGGAGCTAGTAATGCTGGTCTATATCAACCCCTACCCATTCCTAACAGACCATGGGAGTGTGTAAGCATGGATTTTGTGGTAGGCCTTCCTAAGACCAAGACTGGTTTTGACAGTGTCTATGTAGTAGTGGACAGATTTAGCAAAATGAGTCATTTTATCCCTTGCAAAACTACTCATGATGCTAGTTACATAGCTCATCTCTTCTTCAAGGAAGTTGTAAGGATCCATGGATTTCCTTTGAGCATTGTTTCAGACAGGGATGTGAAGTTAATGAGTCACTTTTGGAAGACTCTATGGAGTAGATTGGATACCAACCTGTCATTTGGATCAGCTTACCATCCTCAAACTGATGGTCAAACAGAGGTGGTTAACAGGGTGATAGGTAACCTTCTAAGGTGCCTAACTAAGGAGTATGGATAGACATGGGATATGGTTATCTCACAAGCTGAGTATGCTTACAATGATAGTATGAACCAGACTACAGGGAAGAGTCCTTTTGAAGTTGTGTATGGGATGCACCCAAGAGGCATATGTGAGCTCAGAGATCTTGGAGCTATGTAACATAGAAGTGGACATGCAGAGGATTTCAGTCAAACCATGAAAGAGATTCAGGAGCAGGTGAAGAAGACAGTCACCGAGGCTACACACAAAATGAAGGAGAAGGAAGATTTGTCAAGGAAAGATGTACAATTTGCAATAGGAGACTATGTAATGGTCCACCTCAACAAATCAAGGTTACAGAAGGGTACATCAACCAAGTTGTAGATGAAGAGAGTGGGTCCATGCAAGGTGTTATCCAAGTATGGGCAAAATGCATACAAGGTGGAGTTACCTGCAAATTTAGGAATTTCACCAGTGTTTAATTTAGCTGATTTGATCAAGTACAAGGGGTCAGTCAATGATGTGGAGTAGAACAGTAAGGAGATCTTCAAGGAAATTAGCAAGATATCCTTACCTAATCAGGACACGCCTCAAACAAAGAAGATCTTGGAGTCAAGAGTGCAAAAGTCTACAAGGCATAAGGTGTACATGGAGCACCTTGTCAAGTGGAAGAACAAGCATGAATCAGAAGCCACATGGGTACAAGAAGATCAGTTCAAGAATTTTGGTATTGACCTATCATTGATCTCTCCTTCCATTCCTTAGTGTTTGGGCAGAGAGGGGGAGAATGGTGCAGGAGCACCTAAGGAACAACAGGCAGTTTCATTAGGTAAATAGGAAATCTAGAAGGATAATTTTGTTTTGTTTTCATAAAGGTCATGTTGACCATTGTGAAGATAGCTTAGAGGTGTTATAATTTTGTTTTGTTTTCATAAAGGTCATGATGACCATTGTAAAGATAGCTTAGAGGTGTTTTTGATCTCTGGGAAAGAAGTTGTGAAGAGATGAATAAGTTTAGAAGCTCATCTTGCTGAGTTTTCAAAAGTTGGCAAAGGTTGTAAAACACAGTGGATTTTATAATTTTTTCCATTAGGTCATCAATAGGTTCGACAAAAAGAGCTTAACTATTTTTGGAGCCTATTTAAGGTGTGCTTCAACCATGGAACAGGGTTGGAAGCGTTGATGTTGTAGTGAAATTTTGTGAAATTGAAGGAAGACAGCGTTCTATGCTATAATTTCTGATTTTTGCATCTAAATAGAGATTTAATGGATTAGAACTGCTACTGTTTTGATTGTAGGATGTAGTGTTGTTAGCATACAAGCATTGTGTAACATTAATTATCTTCCTTGTTCAATTTTCAAGCACCATTTGTAAATAGTTTTCTTTTACCCTATTGCTGGTCTGAACCAGACAGTTTTGAGGAAATGGAGTGCTAGACCACTTTCCCACCGTACAAACTATACGAACCTTTGGGAACAATGCCTATTCTCCATGTTTTTACATATGGTAGGTTTTAGGGCTTGTGTGTGTGCAGGAGCTGCTAGCAAAGTCTTGCCCTAGGCGAGCCAGGCAGAGTCCTACTAGGGAAGACAAGGAGTGCAAGGCACCTAACTTGCAGGGGTGCTAAGGTTTTGAAAAAAATATTTTTGGAGGATTCAGTTGAGAGTCTTATCAAGGCTTGGTGGTTAGGAGGAGGCTCCATCAACCCATTTGGTGTGAGAAAACTCTGATAGTTTGGAAGCAACCTGGTAAAGGCTTATAAACCCTAGTTTTTGGCCATTTTTGAGTAAGGGTAGTGTACGAATAGTACAGGCTCCAAACCCCAAAAAATCTTCAAGGTGTGGGCATGGGAAACACAAACCCAAAGAAAATATCCTAGGTCATTTGGAGGTTTTTGGAGTGGCTTTCACTTTTCTCAGGTTAGGAGACCTAATTGGGGCTCAAGGGCTAGTAGCCTTTTTTAACCCTAGAAGAGGTTTTGTGAAAGCGATGAAAAGGTGAAGTGTTGTGAACCTCCAGGAACCCTAGAGGAATGGTTGGAAACTATTGAAGGCATCTCTATACCCCTGCAAGGTATAATGGAGAGTTGAGGTGTTGTTAGTCTTTAGGGAGATTAAGGGCTAAGGAGAGAATAGTAGAGAGAGCACCAAGATTGGCTTGGTTAGGGAAATGAAGATGATAGTAGGGTTGGACAGGAGAACCAGGGGTTCCTAACAAGCATTAGGGCCTATAGGTTAAGGTGGTGGAGAGTGACACCAAAGGGATTCGCTAAGGTGAGACCCAGAGCATGGAACAGTGAGTGCTCCATCCAACCCTTCCCTATCAGAGAGCTTTGAAATACCAAAATTTGACAAATGTAGGGGAGGAGAGGATCTAATAGAGCACATGCACAAATTCTCAATAGCTTGCATGGATCTACAGTGTAATGATACCTATCTAATGAGACTTTTCCAATGAAGTCTCGATGGGGTTGCTATCAAAAACATTTGATGAGTTGTCAAACAAAATTTCCAAACATTTTTTGTACAACATAGAGCAGGATATAATGATTGCCGATTTCTACAAAATTGAAAAAATCCAAGGGGAATCATTTTCGTCATACCTATAGATATGAAGACACAAAGCTAGCAAATGTAAATGGCTTGTTCTTGAGAAATAGCTCATAAACATATATGTTTCTAACATATATGCGAAAATTAACTACCAACTCATCATATTGTGCCCTAGTAACTTTAAGGAGACTATTGAAAAAGGTTTTCTCATTGAAATATCTCTCATCACAAGGGGAGTAATTAAACTCTACAACCCTAAGGACCAAGCTTCTAGCTCAAATGATAAACTAAAAATTTGGGAAAATAACAAAAACATAACCAATGACAAAGTGGCTGATGCTAAAGTTGTACAAAACATACAAAATACCAATGGCCCACAAAATATTTTTCAAACAATACAATAAAGCTATACTTCAAATAACACACCAAACAACCAAGTCAATTATCCTCAAAACAACCAACCAAATAACCAATAACCAAATCAAGGACAAGATAACCAAAGGAGGATACCAAGGTAATATAACCAACATAGAAGAAAATTCATTACATTGGGAGAACCCCTTGAGGTAAGTATGTGTAAATTGGTCCAAACAAACCTTATCAAGCTTAATGAAAAAACAAGATATGATGAGCCAAACTTCAAACCCCCTTGGTATAATGAGAATGACAAATGTGAATTTCACAAGAACAAGGGGCATACCACCAACAATTTCACGAGGCTTGAAAACATCGTGCAAGACTTAATAGAAAAAGGAGAGGTCAACATAGAACATCATCTTGTCAAAAAAGACTTAAAAATATACAAGGATCCAATCCTCGACCATTCTATGGGAAATGACAAGGGTAAAGGGAAAGATTACTATAAAGCCAACTTCACCTACGAAAAAATTGTAGGAACCGTCTCTCAAGCTAATCATACCATCAATGTTATAACCATACTAGAAAAATATTTTTAGTATAACATAACTACACAAAGAGGGAGAGTTACAATCCAAGGAGCCCCACCCCAAGAAAAATCCACAAGTAATTCATCAAATGATTACAACATTGTGGAACAATTAAAGAAAACTCCTACATTAATCTCCATTCTAATCCACAAGTAATTCATCAAATGATTACAACATTGTGGAACAATTGAAGAAAACTCCTACATTAATCTCCATTCTTGAGATTTTGCAGTTGTCACCAGCACATAAAGAAATCTTGGAGAAAGCTCTTTGAGAAACATCAGTCCCTAATGACCTTAATGTTGATCAGTTTCAAGCCATGGTTAGTAACATCACCTTCACCCATCACTTGGTCTTTTTTGAGAAAGACCTTCCACAAAGATCTTTCCACAATTAAGCTCTATTGGAATTATACCTCAATCAATACAGGCTGAAACCTCCATTGGAGAAAAGTCAGTATGACATCTATCATGTCTGGCTGACTAGCAGCTTTGATACATTCTATTTTGAATAGGTCGTTGTGACCTTGCAGAAGTCTTGCTGAACGCTTATTCTTTGGAGCCTTCGCTGTGACATAGTGTATTCGCTATGACCTCTTATCACGTGGAGTTATTTGGCTAATAGGCCATCCAATCGTGTATCGGGGAGACTCATGACGACCACGGGCTTTGGGATAACCTATGTTGGTTCGGTGAGAAGTCTCAGCGAATAGCCAATGTCTCACCGACAGTGTAACACTTGGGTTCATCGGAGTAACATGTTTGTTTCGTTATGATGTCTTGGCGAAGTGAAAATGTCTCACCGACAGGAATACATATGATGTCTTTGCTATAACATAAAGATTCTGGTGTGAGGTCTTAGTGAACAGTGAAGGTCACGCCAATGCAAACACATCCAAATGTTCATCGGAGTAACTTAAAGCGATCGGGGAAAAGTCTTAGCGAGAGTGTTAAGTCTTGCCGACCATTCGATGTTCGGTGTAACACAAAGGATCTCAGGGAGATCTCTTAGTGACTGATGGATGTCTTGTCGATAGCTGATGGCTATCAGGGTAACCCAAATGGTTTAGGAAGAAGTCCCAGTGAACTATGTAAGTCTCGCCGATGATGAGGGTTCTTTGGCATAGGTCTTGGCGAATGGTGGTCATCGGTGTAACAAATATGTGTTCAATAAGAACTCTCGGCAAAGATGTTAAGTCTTGCTAACTATTCTTTGGAGCTCGGTATAATATGTGACTTATGTATAACCTTTGGTGACTCTCTATGATCTCCTGGTGAAAGCGATAGGTCTGGGCGACTACTTGGTGTTTCGGCGTAACACTGAAAGCTCGATAGAAAATCTTGGCGAAAATGATTACTCTTGGTGATGTCGATATGAAGGTTATGTGGCATCGGCGAGACACTATTAGTGTCTCACCGAGATGCCAATACAGTGCGAATTCTGTTGACAGTTTGACCTTCCTATGTGGAGTCTTGTGGACCAATAGGAGAAGCCGAATCTGAACAGTTAGAAGGTAGTTCATTGTGACAGTTCTATGAGGAAGCTCGACGTACATGGAACAACAGGGATATACTCGGTGATTGCAGTTTGTGGTTGGTTGGTTCGAAGGTTGGATCGATAGATTTGTTGAGTGATTGAATCAATAGATGAATTCTATTCTATGTAGACTGTAACTTGAAGGTTCCTGTACAAGATTGTTCATGGTGAATGCTGCTGTAAACAGACACCATAAAGATAAGTCTGTCATTTGTATGTAATCTCCATTACTGTAATACAAAGTGATTTCTCTTGGTGTGGTGGGTTTTTCTCCCATAAGGGTTTTCCCATGTATATCTGGTGTTCCTGTGTGAGTGTCAAATACTCTGTTTCTGTTATTTACTTCATAGTGCATCTTAGTTGAACTATAATTGGAAAAATTTAAAAGTATATCTACATTCTTCTCTGAGGTATTGACGTTAGGAGAATTGTTTCCGCATCTGATTTTCCTTACAAGTGGTATCAAAGCCTGGCCAGTTGTGTTATCCTTGTGGGTACGTTGGGTTTTTTGAGTCAATTTTGTTAAGTGGGAGTCTTGTAGAGTTTGTTATTTCTGCTTACAGGTTGAGATGGCTAGCATGTCTGGAAAGTTTGAAATAGAGAAATTCAATGGCAGTAACTTTGAGTTGTGGAAACTCAAGATGGAGGATCTTCTAGTTGATCGTGATCTATGGCTTGTAGTGTCTGGAACTAAACCTACAGGCATGAAGCAAGAAGATTGGGACCTTGCAGATAGGAAGTCTAAGGGGTTGATAAGGCTCTATTTGGTAGACTCAGTACTTCTGAATGTGCATGAGGAGAAGATTTCCTCTTCTTTGTGGAAGAGACTGGTGTCTATTTATCAGGGGAAGTCTTTGGTGAATAAACTGTTCCTGAGGAAGAGGTTGTATTCTTTGAGAATGTAGGAAGGAGGGTCTGTAGCTAATCATTTGAACACATTTAATATGTTGCTTGCTCAATTAACATCTGTTGGTGTGAAGACCGAAGAAGAGGATCGTTGTATGCTTCTATTGTGTTCTTTGCTAGACTCATGGGATCATCTGGTGATGGCTATTCGGAGTACAACATCCAGTTTCAAGATGGAAGATGTTGTTGGTTCTTTGTTGTTAGAAGAGATGAGGAGGAAATCTTCTGAGATGGTGAAGGAAGCTCTTGCTGTTAGAGGAAGACCGAAAGAGAAAGGAAAGAAGGACAAGAAGTCCAAATCGAAATTAGAGGGGAGATCAAAGTCTCCTGGAAAGAAGTCCAAGGTGAAGTGTTGGAACTATGGGCAACCTGGTCATGTCTGAAAGGATTGTAAAGAGGAGAAAAAGAAGAAGAAGGGCTCTTCCGATAATGGTTCTTTTCATAGTGATGGTGACACCTTCATTGCAGCCTTGGCTACTCGGGCATCGGATGATATGCAGGCACGATTGATTCTGGAGCATCTTTCCATGACATCTCACTTGAGAATGGTTCACAGTATGAAAGAATATAATGGTGGAAAGGTGTGTATTGCCGGTGAATGATTCAACTTTACGAGATTGTTGGTCATGGGGTCGAGTACAATTCGATGGCGGTAGAATCAATAATATGTCCCCTATATACAAGTTTGGCTCAAAACTTGCTACGTAAGTATCTTGAATGATATTAGATGAAGTTCACGTTCTATGGAAATGGATGCAGAATGACTAGAGGATCAATAGTGTGGCTAAGTGCTTTCCGAATTGGTACCCTATACAAGCTGGATGCACAGGCTGTTCAATGTAACAGTGTCTTTGGAAAGTCACTGAAAGCTGCTCATGGAGATAAAGAGGGAAATATCCCTAATTATGTAAACTCTATGGAAGTAAAACTTCCTGCAGAGAAGACTATGTTTTGGCATCATAGGTTGAAGCCACATAGGGAGAAAAAGGTTTAAAACCTAGTTGAGGGCTTGAAGATTGTAATCTTGAATTTGAATTTTTTGTGAACACTGTATATATGGAAAGCAACACCGTGTTCCATTTTATTCCGGTCCTCATAAATCTTCTAGTTTGTTAGATTATATTCATTCGGATGTGTTTGGTCCAGTGAATGTTGCTTTTTTTTCTAAGTCAAGATACTACATGTCATTCATTGATGATTATTTAAGAAGAGCATTTTATATACTTTTAAAATGCATCGAAGTATTGATCCGATTTAAAATTTAAAATCTTGTTGAAAATTAGACTGGTAGAAAAATAAAATACTTAAGGACTGATAATGGCGAAGAATTCTATTCTGATGAATTTGAAAGATACTGTAAAGACCATGGAATTAAAAGACATAAGACTACACCTTATACTCCACAAAAAAATGGAGTTGCAAAAAGGTTCAATAGGAAAGTGATGGAGAGAGCACGAAGTATGCTCAGTAGTGCTGGCTTGGAGGGGAAGTTTTGGGTTGAGGCTGTATCTACTACATGTTACCTAATTAATCATTCTCCAAATTCTGCACTTGTTGAGAAAACACCTTTGGAAGTGTG